>CM037869.1:42977989-42995489 GCA_021292105.1 Anadara kagoshimensis
CGGTAAATTCGTTTTTGGAAATACAGGATGAACTGGTGCAACTTAACCGAAATAATTATTTGACCTTCGTTGGAGATTTTAATGCGCGCATCAACACGTCATGTGACTATGTGCATATAAATAAAGTTACAAGTGATTTGATGTGTGAAATTGATGCAGTTCTGGATAGTTTGGATTTGAATGTAAGGCATAGCATGGATGTAAGCAAACCTAATTTATTTGGATATTCCCTTATAGAGTTTTGTAAAAGTAATGATATTCGTATTGTTAATGGCAGGATGGATAAGGATTATAAAATTGGTAAAACTACTTGTAAAGATAGAAGTGTTGTAGATTATATTATATGTTCTTCTTTTTTATTTTCGAAATTGTGTCATTTTGAAGCTCATGATTTTAACCAGTTATTCTCGGATGCACATTCTGTTGTTAGTTTTAGTTTTCAAACATCTTCAGGATTAACAATGACTGACAGTAATTTTAGTGAAAACGCATCTAAAGACTACATTAAGTGGAACAGTCGTCTAAAAACGAATACACGGAACATTTTACACCGCATTCTTTGGATCAAGTGATATCTTTACTTGATAGTGCAGATTTATCGGACGATATTGTGATAAACAGTGTGAGTGAACATATTAACGATTTGTTTACAAACAGTGCCAAACACGTGTTTGGATATAAACAGAACAGTCACGTGACAAGGAAAGGAAATAATTCGCGACCGTGGTTTGGAAAGGAATGCTCTGCAGCGCGAGAGAAATTTCATCGTGAAAAGACACTATATCATAGAAAGAAAACAAATGCCAATAAGGAACACTTAAAAGAAAAATATAAGTTATATAAACATACTTTGAGTCGTCATTTTCAAAAATATAAATTTACTATGGGTATTAAGCTTCGTAGTTTAAGAAAACAAAACAGTAGAAATTTTTGGACAATTTTAAATAGGTTAAATAATAATAATGACAATGATGCTGATAATATTGGTGTTTCTCTTGAAGATATGTATAATCATTTTAAAGATTTGAATGCTTGTAGTTTTTGTGATGAGGTTATTGTAACTGACAATCATTTAAATAATGTAGAGTTCAATGGTATTTTGAATGATAGTATAACTGCTAAAAATGAAGTATTATGCGCTGTTAAATGGTTAAAAAATAACAAAGCGCCAGGCGCTGATCATATCATTAATGAGTATATTGTAGCTACTATTGACACTTTGTTACCAGTATATGTAAAATTATTTAATACTATAAATAAAAGTTTTACTGTCATTTGTAACATGTATAAGTCAATTAAGTCATGTGTTCAAGTAAATAATGAGTTATCAAACTTTTTCATGTCACAAATTGGTGTTAGGGAGAAAACCTCTTGCCGTTTTTATTTTCTTTATATCTTAATGCCTTGCAAGATTGTTAGAGCAAAATAGCGTATTGGGCACAGCATTTATGTGTAATATATTGTATGATAAATTTCATGTATATTTTAAATTGTTTTTTCTAATATATGCTGATGATACTGTACTTTTTTCGGATAGTGAATGTGGTTTACAAAAATGTCTTGATGTTTATTTAAATTACTGAAAATTATGGAAACTTGAGATTAACACAGATAAAACAAAGGTTCTAGTTTTTAGAAAAAGGAAAAGTAATAAGGTTATGAATTTTATGGTAAATGGTAAAAAACTTGATGTTGTTGACTCTTTTGTTTATCTTGGTATGTGTTTTAAGTATAACAATAATTTTGTAGATATGAAAAAAATGTTGGTTTGTAACGCTAAAAGGGCTAGGTATTCTCTGTTAGGTAAAATCACTTATTTACAAATATCGATTGATTTGCAATTACAACTTTTTGATAGTTTATTTTTATCAGTTTTGGTGTACTCATGTGAAATATGGGGTTACGAAAACATTAATATTATAGAAAGTGTACACTTAGATTTTTGTAAATGTATATTGAAATTTAAGAAAAGTACCCCGAATTACATGGTCTATGGTGAACTTGGTAGATTTCCACTTAATATTCATATAAACTTTAGAATGTTTAATTTTTTGTGTAGTATTGTTCAGGGTGACAAATTATCTTCAAATTTGTATACATTAATGGTTGAATTGTATATTCGTGGTGATTTAAAATCAAAATGGTTAGATCATATCAAACACATGTTATGTAACGCTGGTTTAGGATTTCTTTGGTATAATCAGTTTTATCTTCACTTGTCTTCATACAAGCTTATTTAAAAATGTACTTCAAGATATGTATATACAAGAATGGTATAGTAATAGTAATGGTAACTCTTCAAGATGTAATTTTTATTTTTCTTAAACTTGAAGAATATTTGTTAAAGCTAGAATATAATAAAGCAATAACTTTTTGTAAATTCCGTACCTCAAACCACCAAGTTCCCAATAGAAACAGGAAGATGGAATAATATAACAAAAGATGATAGAATATGTCTTTATTGCTCAGAAACTATTGGAGATGAATTTCATTATTTATTTATATGTAAAACATTTACTCAGTTAATGTTAAAATATGTAACAAATTATTATTTAAAATATCCTTTATATGAAAAAATATATGGGTTATATAATAGTGTTAACAAGGAAGTGTTGTCTAATGTAATCACTTTTATATCTTTTTTGCAACAACAGTTTAAGTAATTTAATTGCTTTATATGTGATATATAATAATAATAATAATAATATATTATTATTATTATTATATGATGTATGAATTATTTAATATTATTAACAAGAAAGTTTTGTATCATGTGACGGTTCGTTCCCACTTAGCCAACATTTTAAAATTTTGTACATATAGGTAATATTTTAAATGTTGGCTAAGTGGGAATTGGTGTTCGTTATAGGATTAGCAAAGACAATAGGTAGTAATTACATGTGAGGGTAAAGTCTGTTTCAGAAAATCAATAACAAAAGTTCAAAATCTGAATAAAAACATTTTTTTAAATTAGTTGTGGAATTATTTTACAAAAAGAGTTAGGGTTAGTCAGGGTTATATATAAACTATATCAATAAAATTACTTGTAAGAAATTCAAACTTGATTTTGTGTACAAGGAGATGATATAAATTTACCATTTTTTCACCATAATGTGACAAAAGAAAGTCTTAAATAAATTTTTATGTTGCATTGTATGATATTTCAAAAGTACATTAGAGGATTTGATCATGTCTATGGCAAACGTGCATATTTCAATTAATGGGGAAAATTATTTTAAAATGTTGCTTTAAAACGGGTAATATTTACATTTAAATGAATTAAAGGTTCAATACATACATGTATAATATTTTTATCCATGGATATGTTTGTAAGTTTATTTATTCATTGTGTTTAATATTTTGGTCAGTGTTCAGTAAAGAAAGATATTGTTAAAGATTTTTTAAACAAAGCGAAAAAAATATTGCAAATCTTAAAATATAAATGTCTAAATTGACCAAAGCTTTACAGACACATATATTTACTAAAAATATTCAGCACCACAAATATTTATTATTCATTTCAAATATTTATTTATTTATTTCAAATATTTATTTATTTATTATTTATTTATTCATTTATTTGCATTGTTAACATTAACCTTATAATAAAATATTTAATTTTGAACTAATTCTAGAATGATATTTTACTTAAAATATTCAGCACCACAAAACAATTTTGGTGAAAAAGACTATAGCAAAATATCTTTCCAAGTGAAATTTATATGTTTATTTAACCATGTTGGCTGAGTGGGATAGGAAATTTTAAAATGTTGGCTAAGTGGGAAGACACCCATGTGACAAATTTTATATCCTATCTCAAGAACAGTTTATGTAATTTATTTACTTTATATTTATAATGTATTGTAGGTATCATAGTATAATGTATTATAAATATTATATTATATATGTATATATTAATATATATTTAATGTATCTTACCAGACCGCTTTTGCATATATGTAACATGCCCTCATGTTCCACTCTCATAGTGGCTGAGGTATTTATTTTGAAATAAATGAAATGAAATTATTTGTGCCAATCTGAAAGCCCTTTACCAAGACATCAAATTTGGGCCAGTAGGTTTTGAGGGTTAAAATGTGAAAAGTTCACACACGACGCATGATCTATGGCAACAGCATATATATGTAGATATATACAGTCCAACCTGTGTTAAAGGCCACCTCTATATAAAGGCCACCTGTCTATAAAGGGCACTTTCAATTCCTCCCGAGCCATTTTACTCTTTATTTAACCTCTATATAAGGGCCACTGTTCAACTGAGCCAGAGGCCACCCTATTTTTGTACAAAATGGCTAATGAACCTGTCTATAAAGGCCACTTTTTATTCGTACTCTGGGGACAAGTTTTGTTATAGTTTCTAAAAATTTGTGCAAAAATGTTAAGCCATGTAGTTTATTTTCAAATCTTGAAGCTAAAATTAGATTTTAAACATTGATTATTTAACTTTAAACCATTGATCATTAAACTAAGTACATGTAACCAAATCTGTATGTTGATTAGAAAAAAAATTTAAAAAGTATATTTTTGAAACTTTTTTGAAAACTTGAAAAAATTCTTAAGTCATTTATCCCCATGTCAACAAATGAAGCCATAAAGCACTAAGGATAGATTATTACTCATTCTTAATTATGATACATATACTATTTTCTATTGTTTTCATAACTGGCTCCTACCTATTAAAGAAAACATGTCTTTATTTAAGATATGTGTATATACTTGGTGATTTTTATGGTTTGTTTTCAAAGATTGATAAATAGTGTGGTCAGAAGATTTTTCTTTAATTGTTTTCAAAGAAATTATTCTGTTAAAATTAGCTAATGCCCTTTTTTGTAACAGAAATTTTAACAAATAAAATAAATAAATTAGAACTGCTCACTATTTTTCCAACATATATTTATATTAATGTCATAACTGGATTTACAAACCTCTATATAAAGGCCACCTGTCCATAAGGGCCACTTTTGCAACTTCCCCCGAGTGGCCCTTATAGACAGGTTAGACTGTATATAGATTTACCTATTTTTGGAAATTTAAATTTAAATTTTTTCTCAAATATAATTACTTACGGTAGAATCAAACTTCCTGATTGTAATAGCCTTTGGCTCAGGTGAGCTTAAAATTTAGTAATTCAGAAGATACAAATCAAGTCCGAATAAAGTATATGGAACGGTTAAAATCAATTATAAGCAGTTAAGTTTAAAAATATCAAGAGTTGAATAATGGTGTTTAACGTCCCAGTCAAGAATACTAGTAGTATTTCACTTATATCGAGACGTCGCCAGCTATAGGCGAAAGTGCAGAAATTTTGTCTATGCGTTGCGCTGATGGCAGGGTTCTTTAGCGTGTCAAGCCCACCGTGACACGGGACTTTGTTTATTTTAAGTTCCCATCCGAAAGAATCGTGACTTTGATTTCGTAATGCCGAGTGCTTGACGAATGAACAGTCACTAACCACTTTCAAGTCTTGGGTCAGACCCGGCATGGGTTTGAACCCACAACATCCCACTAAAAATATCAAGAAAATATATGCCAAATTAAACCTGTTTCCAAAATGGAGCCTATTTTGGATTTTTTTACAATGAGTTTATGCTTTTGGAATATTTCCCAAAACAGAGCATATTTTGGATTTTTTTCCATTTGGAAATTTTTTTCCAATGAGTTCATGTTTTTGGAATATTTTTCCAAAGCTGAGCATATTTTTGATTTTTTTCCAAATTAAACTTATTTTGGAAATTTTTTCCAATTGAATTTTTATTGGATTTTTTCCAAAATAAGTATGATTTTCCAACGAATAAATGGTTTTGGATTTTTTTTCCAAAAATATCTTCTTTTGGAATAAATTCCTATTCCAGTTGGAATTTTACAAAGAACTTAAAATATCTCAAAAACTAGCCAAATTTGTTTTAATTTTTTTTGTAAAATTTTTTATTTAAGAAAGGTACTTTAATGTTACATTATAATTTTCTCCGCCAGATGTCTCCTTGGGGTGGCGCAACTATGGAAAATATTCATTCCATAGTTGTCCGAACGCAATGTTACAGAGAAAATAGGTTAAGTAATGAAATAACTCCGTCGGTTATTAGTCAGGGGGCAGATCTCAAAAAGTAGCCTCTTTATTGACCCCCTAAACTTTTTTGTTAAAAGCAGGAAACATGGTGGATCTTATTGTCCTATATGTACTTAGTTAGGCTAGGTATGTTTCCACCTTGACTTTTTCCGCTTAAAGGAAATATGGCTGCCAATCCAAGATGGCTGCCAAAATAGATAATTTAAGTTTAAAAATTCAATATCAAATCAACCACTCAACCGTTTAAGCTGAAATTTGGTATTTGATCAATTAAATATTTATACTAATTTTCTATGAATAAACATTGGTTGTAAAGTTCAATATGGCCGCCATTTTTAAGATGGCCGACTTATAATCATCGCGCTGCATTTGAAATCAAATACAACATAGAATTCATTATTCTATGACATTAAACCAATGTATTGTATTTAATATATATGTATTTAGTTAGGCTAAGTATGTTTCCACCTTGATCTTTTCCGTTTACTGAAAATATGGCTGCCAAATCCAAGATGGCCACCAAAAAAAGTTAATTTTAAAAAATAAAATTCAATAACAAATCAACCGCTTAACCTTTTGAGTTGAAATTTGGTATTTGATCAATTAAATATTTATACTTATTTTCCATGAATAATTTGGATTGTAAAATTCAATATGGCCGTTATTTTCAAGATGGCCGACTTAAAATCACCACGATGCATTGTTTAAATACAATAAACCAATATATTGAAATATTATATATATATATATATACTAGTTAACTGCCTCCTTTAAAAGCTTTTTACATCAGCATGATTCACACATCCACAAACAACTGTGCAGTAGAATGTGTTTTTCATAATAATTACACACAAAGATTCAACAACTCCACATTCATAAATATTTAAGGTCAATTTCCCAACTACTAACAAGAGTTAATGATAGTTTTACTGAGGAAATAAACATAGATTCCAAACCATTTCTTGATAATTAATGTGTTTAATGTGCATGACAAGAAACTGTATCTTGTACAGTGGCAATGGCGAAACATATGACTGTAAAGTTCACGAAGGTTTTTGTTAAGGAATGGTAGTTTGAAATAGATTACAAACAAAACAATCTACACTTGATAAAAGTATTACCGACTTTATCGTATGTTTATAAGCTTTCAGTTTAGTTTTCAAACTCTGTAATTTGTTTGAACACTCCCATGCTTGAAGCTCAATCAGTGTCTGTTGATCAAATACCAACAAATCTAAATGTTTTTCTTCTGATATTTCTTTTTGACTCCTGGAAATTTCGGTTTCTTTTTTGTTGTAGTACTCACTTAAACATTACTGTTTAGTTGTGAAACAAAACCAAGAGAATAAAAACGTCTGATCATTATCCGTTATTCTATCCATTTCACTCGGCATAAGGAACAAGTCTTGAGTCTGCTATTTATGGTTTGCACAAAGACTTGATGTATCTCGCCCTGCACTCGAGAATGTAGCATTTGGATTCGCAACCCTCCACAAACCACTAACTCCTTGCCTTGTACTTTCTTGCAGAACTCATTTGATAAAAAAACAGTTAAGCCTTATTCCCTCCCGTAAATGTATTTATAAAATTTTTCGAATTCTCAGGCAACATGGAATTCCATCTCTCTTCTGCATTCTTTAAATCTGTTTATACAACGGTGCAAACTGCTAACAAATGAATTTGTTGATGTAGGAAAAGTGCAAACCTTGGCTTATGGAGACCCTCATAAAGTTTTATGGCTGTCATCACAATATAGTATGGTGACTCTGTATCCGAAAATAGCATGCATGGATATGTGGCGTCCCAAAGTTCATATTCCTTTCATTCTAAAAAGTGTGGGGTGCTCAATTACCCTTCCAGGATACTCGTTCTCACTTCCTGGCGGATGTTCCTGTGTTAAACTTAATTTGAAAGTTTCAAGATTTTACTGTGATTTTGACATGGATTGGTATGTTTGATATAAATTTATTCTTTTTGTCTGATTTAAGCCTTTATAAAGCAAACAATCTACTCTAACACTATTTTCTAAAACTATACTTTGTGGTTGCTGCGAGACAATCTTCAAAGTACATATTGTGGTTTTCCAATGCCGTTAACCAATGCCGTACCATATATTATCGTACAGGTCTTTATATTTTTCGGTACCATTATGAAGTTTCAAAAATCAAAACAATAATAGCTAAATAATAATTATCATGGTATCAGTGAAAGCAGGAAGAGGTAATGGTGATAGTGATATACTGGATAAAAAGAAGTAACTGTATTCTAAGTAACATCATCAGGTAGTTTACGACCAATCAACAAACATCTGATGTAGCCACAGGTTGATGATGTCATTCAGAAATGTTCTGAAAAAAGGTATAAAGATTTGTACCATAATAGAGAGTATGACATTGGTTAAAGCATTCGGAAAGCACCAATGCACAAACCTTTGACAAGTTTGTAGATTTGCAGATAGCACAAAGTGTCATTTAAGGAATAGTGATAGAGTAGATGTTTTGTGATGTATTGTTTGATTGATATTTTGAGCATTTTATAAAGTCTGGCAAAAAAAAATAAATCAGAAACAAACACAATAATCCACCCACAAATCACAATCATAGAGTATTAAAACCAGTAAGAACTGGTAAGAATAATTCGATTCAAAGAATAATACATGTAATGCAGAAAAAAGATGGAAAGTTGAAAATTGGAATAATTCAATATAATGGGCGAGAATAAAGAATGAATCTGATTTTTTTTGGTTTTATATCAAATGAGATAAACAAAAAGGGTGTGTGGCAAGCAGTTGATGGTTAGGTTAGGTTTTTTTATGCAAATACTACATTCTCGAGTACAGGGCGAGGTAAATCAGGTCTTTGAGCAACCTATAAAGAGGCAGGCACAAGAATTGTTCTTTGTGCCAAAGGAGCCAAAGAAACAGATAATGGTCAGACGCTTATCCTTTGTAGAGATGCAGATGTTTTTATGGTCTTGGTTTTTGTTGTACAGTTAATGTTTTGGAAATAAAAGACTGTTTTCAATCCTATATTTATAGCTGTTGAATTTTGAACCGGGGAAATATGTTATATTCTGATCATACTAATATAATAAGTATAAGGGATATACGTATAGAATATATTGCTGCAAAGTGCCCGTGGATGTTAATCATGTTGCTGTTGGACCTCTTTGAATGTTTGAATGGGCGAGATGACTATTTTTTTTGCAGACGTCAAAAGTCATAGCTATTAAATTGATTCAAATGCTTGAATGTTTCAGCTTCGTTATTTTAATTACATAAAATAAGTTTAAAGAGCTGTATTAATAATATTTTCACATAATATGTAACACACACACACGCGCGCGCGCGCAGCAATTAAATGCATTCCTTTGTTGTATTTGATTTAAAATGCAGCGCAATGATTAATAAGTCGGCCATCTTGAAAATGGCGGCCATATTGAATTTTACAACCACATGAAAAATGTTCATAAAAAATTAGTATAAATATTTAATTGATCAAATACCAAATTTCAACTCAAAAGGTTAAGCGGTTGATTTGTTATTGAATTTTAATTTTAAAATTATCATTTTTGGTGGCCATCTTGGATTTGGCAGCCATATTTTCAGTAAACGGAAAAAGTAAAGGTGAAAACATACTTAGCCTAACTAAATACATATATATTAAATACAATACATTGGTTTAATATCATAAAATAATGACATCGAATGCTGTATTTCACTTAAAATGCAGCGCGATGATTATAAGTTGGCCATCTTGAAAATGGCGGCCATATTGAATTTTACAACCAATGTTTATTCATGGAAAATTAGTATAAATATTTAATTGATCAAATACTAAATTTCAACTAAAAAGGTTGAGTGGTTGATTTTATATTAAATTATTATACTTAAATTATCTTTTTTGGCGGCCGTCTTGGATGGCAGCCATTTTTCCATTAAACGGAAAAAGTCAAGGTGGAAACATACCTAGCCTAACTAAGTACATATAGGGCAATAAGATCCACCATGTTTCCTGCTTTTAACAAAAAAGTTTAGGGGGTGTCACATTTTTGGGACCTGCCCCCTGACTATATTCAATTAATAATATAAATGACAAACACAAAATTTTCAATAGCAATATTAAAATACTGTAAACGTATTTAATTTCGCGGTTTAGGAAATTAAGACGTATCGGCGTAGTTAAATTTTTTGCGTTTTTGAAATATGCACCATACAATACAATAAGCATGATATAATTTTCGCGCGGTATAAATTTCCGCGTAAAACAAACGACCGCGAAATAAGTCACGGAAAATTAATACACCCCGAAGTTAAATACATACACAGTAAGCGTCTTGCTAAAAATCTAGGCAAAAAAGACATAAATTCACTTGAACAAAAATAATATAAAATGTTAAAATTTAATTTACCTTTCAAAAATGTGACTCTTGATAATGTAAGAATCAAAACTGTTATCACACATATGGTATTACTCTCCATGGCTTGTTTCATAAACTAATGCTCGAAAACTTGGTTTTAACTGTACATGTTTTTTCCAGCCGAAGATGCTAGCAAAAGATTATTCTATGTCAAAACGTTATGTGATTTATATCCTTATTTCTATTGAAGATGTCTGTTAAATTTATTTTAAATTTTCAAATTTGTTTTTATATTACAACGTTATTTCAAACTTGCTGAACCGAAACTCTTAAAGGCGATATACCTAGGCGTTGGATGTAATTTGAATAAAACGATAGCACCTATGTCTTTAAAAATATGTAAATTGATACAGATTTACCTGTATTTTGGCAATTTAAATTTCATTTTTTCTCAGATATAATTACCGAAGTAGAATCAAACTTCCTGATTGCAACAAAAAGTTTTTTACCCTTATTTGATAAGGTAGATATTTATAACTTGAAATCGTCACGATTTTTGTTACAACCATTGTTCAGTCTGTTTAATGAATACACACGTGGCCGCCGGTGTAGGCTAAAAAGGAGGTGCTTATCCCTCCGAAGCAGCCGGTCTCACTTCCCTGGTAGAATTTCACCTTTTTAACTTATTGTGGTAGTTTTCGAAGTTTTTACTTTCCTTTACAGTGTTCGTACAGACATTTGGAATCAAAATTTAAGGACTTTTAGGGTCTTATTTGCAAATTCAAGGCCTAATCAGAAAGACAATTTTAGCTAAAAACATTGGTGAAAAGACAATTAAATCAATAAAACAATTACGTAGGTGTCCATAGTAACAACAATTGAAGTGAATAAGGTTAAAGTTGGGCGTGCAAGAGGACCAGGTACTTTTAAATTGCTCATTATCAGTCTATTTGCAACTACTTAATATCAAAATACAGACACCCAACTGGCCAAATTCAAGAGCTTTTTAGGGCCTTCAGGATAAATTCAAGGGCTTTTTAGGGTCAGACTTGTTTTTAGGGCAATCCTAAAAATTTAAGGACTTTACCAGGCCTGTACGAACCCTGCTTTAAGTGTTGCGATTTGGACATGCATTGGTATGTTTATCTTTGATTTGAATTACACTTGCAGTGGAAGGAAGTCGGTCTACTTGTCGAAGATCGGTGCTTTCCCGGGTACTAATGTTCCTCCTTCATACCAGAACTAACAGTTTTATTTAAATTATAGATTGCAGCAAACCACTTCACTCTACTTTCACTTTATGGATATGAATACAACATATATAATAATATCCGCGTTTTTTTTCCATTCCTGACCATTTTAATCATACGAATTTATAGAGTTAAATCTATTTTTATCCATGTAGAAAAGCCTCGTCTCCGACTGAAATATTCAACCCCTCGGATGAGATTTCCCTATCCTACATGGATACTCATGATGGATTCTATTAATCTGGCACTACAAGTAGTGATTGGTTCTATTTCTCGCATCAGAAAGTACGTTTTTTCAATTTAAAATCAATTTCAACTTTCGATACACCTCTGGCTTTGTAAAAAAAATTTTGCGGGAAAAACGGCTTGTAGGCTATCTTGCACAGAGATCTGGTTCATTACTTGATGAACCAGGAAAAAATGGCAGTCAATTCTTATATTTACAATTTATTCTTTCTTTACGAGAGCAAAATTGCAAATTCCGTTGAATGAAATAAATTCCAATGTTTTGAAAAAGAATTTTTAACGGCGGACGTGACCTAGACATGGAACACAGAAACATAAAGCCCCGCCCATTTGACGTTATGCCTTGAAGAATCAAAATAGGTCATCAATCTTGGATAATATTTCAAACAACTTTTATTTCAGTCAATGACAAAAAATTACATATTCATATTTATGGTCAAGTTACAGTTATTGAAAGTAGAGCTTGTTAAAAAACCAGACTTAACAGACGATAGAGTGCTCGACATCTGGACTTGCGGATTGGTATTCCACTCGGGAGTAATGGTATTCATGCGCGATGTGAAAAACCGATGTTTATGCGAATCTTGAAAAAAAATCAAACTGGGTTCAACGTAGAAATAATTTTTCTATTGTAAATATTGTATCTTGCACCTCTCTTTTTATGGATTTTTCTATCTGGGGTGCAAAAAATTCCAATCTGATGACGTCATTACTACGAATCTGTAGTAGTTCGTGAACAAACGCACGCAACCTTGTTTTTATCAGGCATATGCCTGATACCTCAGACATCCTTGTATCAGTTCACGAATGAATAGATTTAAACAAAATACATGTTACTTGTTAGATAATATGTAGTATCACATGTCTGTCACTGATACTTAATCTTATCGGTTTGAAAATGGACAAATTTAACCAAATAAAAATTATTGTAAAATAAGTTGGTCTATTGCCAAATGTAATTTCATAAAGTAATGTAGTACTTCCTGATTTATAATAGTCTAGACACATATAATTAGGCGATAACTATGTTACGCTTGAAGAGTTCCGTTGATTTTACTGTCGTAAAATGAGCTCTACCGGGTAAACGGTATTTGCGATAGTAAATTTCCAGGTGTTTAATTTTGCAGATTTCTTACCTATGTTGAATTGAGTTGAGTAATGGTGTTAACTTCCCAGTCAAAAACATTTCACTTATATCGAGACGTTGCCATATATAGGCGAAAGTGTTGAAATTTGCCTGTGCGTTGCGCTGATTGCGTTCTTTAGCGTGCCAAGCCTACCGTGCATGGGACCTTGTTTATTTTAAGTAAACGCTATTAATTGGGGCGTAAAACACCATTCTATACCACAACACGAAATAAAGCAAGGTCCTCAAAAACAAAAAAAAAAAAATAAAAAAAAAATAAATAAATAAAAAAGTTTTTTTTTTATCAGAACCACAAATAAGCGCGACCATATTCCATATTCTGCTCCTTTTGTCCTAGAATAATGAATTTTAAAATACGAATTAGTACACGTGACTATCAGAGCGTAGACACCTCAACAGAAGGCAACAATCGGTCAAGTGTCTCGCATGGATATGAGAGTAAAGTCGCCAAAACAGAAGGCAATAATGATTTAGTACATGGTTTGACAACTAGTATTTAAGAAGTCACATCAACAGCTACTCGAGACGAGAACTATTTTATTCATCTCTGAACAATTTCGTGTATGCATGCTAAGTGCAAGTGTGTTGTATGGTCTGCCTTGTACTAGCGCGCACTCAGGGCGACTTTAAGGTGCTAGCTCACAGAGTCGGTACACCGCAGATAAGCGTAGCACTCCTCCAGTCAATTATACTGATACCAGGTGAACCAGTACAGACCAACGGCAAGGAAAATTCACTTTCCCACATGTGGTCTGAGCAGGACTCGAACTCACAGCGGTGAGAGACCCTGGATTTGTAGACTAACGTCTTATCCATTAGGCCACCGCGGCCTCTGCTACTAGTATTTGAGCAGTCACATCAACACAAAGCGGTGTGGGGAGTAGAGTAATGGAGTTTTACGCCCCAGCCAAGGTTTCTTGAATTATGTCGAGATGATCAGCTCAGGAATGGTTGGGGAATCTGGAGTGTCAGGAGAAAACTACTGATCATCGGGAAGCGAACTGACAAACTTTCACCCACTAGGAATTTCCCTACCTATGACACTTAATTTACAACAAGGTGTCCGTAAGGTCATTCCAACAAAATTCTATGTTTGACGTCACTCAAGTTTTTAAAGGGAAGAGGGTATGAGGCAAACAAACAAATTTTAATGAAAAAACAAAATCATATTTTCTGTTTATATGCACATTACATTTTCATTAAATAAATAAAAACATTGCGTTTTAAATGTTTAATTGAAATTAAACTCATTGCACGAGTGTGATAAATTGGAATTTCCTTCTGAATTTTATGAAGTACGTCATTTGATCTTTTCATGTTAATAACTACTTCAGACTTCCAAACAAACCAGAGTGTACCATATGTTTCGAAGTTGGAAAACGAAACGGACATGAAAAATGACAGGATTTTACAATCGAATAAGGATTTTCGCATTTGATGGAATTTGTTTTTTTTAAACAATTAATAAAACGGACGCGCGCGATGATGTTACACATAGATTTTTATACACCCTTCCAGAAATAGCCGGAAACTGGTTAGCGCTCTTGATATGACGTCAAACCGGGAAGACTATCTATCAATCCCATCAGCATGTACAGTATATTCACTCAGTTCGAGTATCTGTTAGGTGTCATATGTAAGCTACAGGTGAGATGATAAACCGACAAAGCGAATGTTACTTTGAATAAATTACAAATTACGAATGGGCTAATTAAACAAATTTTAAACATTAGATGATCATCCGAAAAGACACTTAACATTGTAAAGGATTATGTAGAATTTGTTGTAATTTCTTCAACAAAATAACAAGTTTTATTTTTACTAGAAAATTGCAATTTGTAAATGTTCAAATTTGAAAAATATAAAATACATGTACGTATATTTATTAATATCTTGGACAATTTAAATACCCTCAAGGACATTTGAAATTCATATTTTTATCCGACCAGAAATATTTTAATTTTTTTATCAAATTACTACAAACGTTCACCTTCCACTTTTTTATTATCTATTTTTATTTATTTTATAAAATCGGAATTGTCATAAAACTTATTTACAAAATATTGATATAAATTAAACAATTCAGATACATAATTGATAGTCAAAATAATTTGAAAACTTAAATTTTCCTGTGATTACACATTAGCGACATCTTAAAGTTGTATTTAAAAATCATTGTTCAACGGATTAAACTTTAATTAAAGAAAGATCCGTTATTGCTCAAAATGTTAAAGGTTCTGAAAATTTATTTTCAAAATTATTAATAAAACTATTAAAAAAAAAACAAAAAAACATTGAAATTTTGGTTGTATGGTTAAAATTTCGGTCAAATTTATAAAAATAACAACTGATTCTAAGTAGAAATGATGGCATCCTTACCTATGTTGACTTAAAAATAGGACTTTTAATTGGTTTCATTAATCCAATTTGCAATTAACAGAAAAATACAAGTACGCTTACCTCTCTAGATTATCTGATTACGAGATGAACAAGGTAACACCTGATTATAATACACAGTGATAAATATCTGATTTATTCTCATGTAGTGTCGTATCACTGCTTTGGCTATATTATACTTATTTGTCAAAAAATCAAAAAGTATAAAAATGAAAATAAATAAATAACTTTTAATACTAATTATGCGATGTTTATTATTATTTATCATCTTTAAACTGTAACACAAATATGTTAAGTTTCAAAATGTCGGATAAATAATTATCCCATGACTCGTTATAAAATTTTCGGATAGATAATTTGTTCGTTACACAAACGAAGCACAAGATGGAGTGTCGACTCTGAAAAAAAACGGAGATAAAAAAAACATGTCATTGATTATTCACTGAGTTACAGAATACTAAAAAAACGGAGATAAAAAAAACATGTCATTGATTATTCACTGAGTTACAGAATACTTAAAATGCAATGTTTGTAGCTCTCTCTCTCTCTCTCTCTCGTTAAAATAATTCTACCGACTGAGAATCTTCCGAGATTAACGAAAAGCTAAGACTACTTCTGACACACCTGGATTCATTCATGCATAAGCAAATTGTCCTGAGGTTGGACCGAAGCATTTTCTCTCCTGTAAATCAGGTAATCAAAATCAGTGCACTAATTAGTTCCGAATGACTGCCCATGACTTGGTATTACAATATCAAATATGTCATGGAACAGTTATTATTATGTAACAATTAAGATGATTTTTTAAAATTTTTAATGAAAAAATATATTGATTTTTCAAGAAGTCATGGAATAAAATACCAGCGATATGTAATTAAAATTGATATTTAATATTTAATTTTAAAACAATATTATATTGAGGGAAAATACGAAATGCTAGTATTTCCTTTTCATAACTCCCTGTATGACGTCACATTCTACTATCAATCATAGCACTCCCGTCAGGTGTCGCGATTTATCGGAAGGGTGTATAGAAATAGCCTAAATAGGAAAACACTATTATATTGGGGCGGAAAACACCATTCAACTCCACTTCACCGTCTCAAACACGAAATGAAGCAAGGTAACTCTGAAAAAAAAACCATATGATTTACCAGAACCACAAATAAGCGAGGCCATATTCTGTTAAAATTTCTCCTTTGTCCTACAATGACGGATTTCAAATACGAAATATTACCTATACCTGAAGTAAGGTTGGAGATAGACCCATCCACAGTTTCTTGATTTCTTCTTCTGAAATGAAGCGTTCAAGAAATTCTCCAAAAAATGCAATACAATAGTCCACGATCTGATTGCAAAGTATACAGCGAGTCTATTTTAATATTAGGGTTATTGTAACGAATAAAGCGTGCGCCGGCGTGATTATACTCATAGCGCTGATATGCTATTCACACCTATTGCGTTATTAAAACCCGTTCTTGTTGTAAACACTGTCATCAGAACGTGGATGACCTATATCAAGTGCATACGCACGCCAAAGAAAAATATTGGTGAGATAGACACTGTTCATATAAAAAAGACAAAAAATAGTGACCTGTCCGTTTGACCTTTGATTTAAATATTCATTATGGACAAGTGCATTAAAGCAATAGGACTCATGCCTGTATATTTCGTCTATATGGTGTAAATTCTAATCATGGGCAATGTGTATACATTTGTATATATTATTTTATACTGCGAATCGTTATGTTATAGGCAAACAACTTTGACCTGTCAGTTTGACCTTTCATTAGGAATATTCATATAGGAGGGTCCAACCAATAAATGGGTAGCGTTAAGATCCAAGTTAATACATACGCAGAGCACAGGTTTACTCTATGGGGTGAGTATATCTCATGGTGTATACAAAAAAAACACCTGTGCTCCCTATACATAGATGTACTTGGTCCATGATAAATATTTAATGACAGGCCAAGCGGACAGGTCAAATATACTCATGTATTGGCATTGGTG
>CM037869.1:43597989-44037989 GCA_021292105.1 Anadara kagoshimensis
GTATTTATGTAAGCTTATATTGGCTAGTCAGTAATGTATCTATTTACCAGTGGATTGTAAAAACCAACTCTTCATGGTATTTATATACAATATTTGTGTGAAATACATATAGAGGCATTTTGTATCAAATTACAACTAGAGAAGCTTCTTTGGTAGAGTATTTGTTCTGTAAATGGCTTTTGTGTTTGAATACAAGACCTGAGAAATGGAAGTGGTTACTATTGCATCTAGATATGAAAATTCTGCTGGTTCCAGTCATTCCTTATTTGAGATTTTCTTCAACTTGAATTTAGCAAATTTGAAAGCTTAATATTTTATTTAGTATTCAAGAAATCCATAAATTTAAGTTGTCATTAAGAAGATCATTCTTAAGTTTTGTACATTTATATTCCAATTTTGTTTATTTGTATAAAATTGTTGTCAAAAGTTGTCAGATTTCAATTAAAGAAAATCTTATAAGTTGAGAAATGATTGTAAAACTGGAATCAAATATGTAAATCCAACACTATACTTTTAAAGAATTCCCACTTAAATTAAAATTAAATGACAATCATGTCCTTTTTAATTCAGTTGGGATTTACTAGTTTCAGTGATTTGACTGATTATAAATTTGTTGATTTTGGAAGCAGAAAATGTCAATTTAGAATTATTTATGAAAGCTCTTTTCTGTGTACCTTTGTGTTTGGCATAACTGAGGTGTTGAATTTGTTAATAAAACAAACTTTTAGTGAATATGGATGGGGATTTTAGATTTAGATACAACCCTTTTGTAATGTAACACTACTGATTTTGAAACCCAATCTTCTTGATTTTCAGCTTGGTTCTTGCTATTTTGCACATTTTGTTGTACATACACTTTGAACAGTTGAGCTGCACTGAAAAACATAAAACCAAATTTGCATTTAATTTTCTGCCAATGATAATGCCTCATTCAGAAATGGGTGACCAAGGAAGACTGATTGGTGTGGTGTATACTGTTATTTTATATTCAAACTGATTACCACTTTGTCTTTGTGCCATATAGGCTTATTCTTTATAATAGATTGGTTATCTCCATACAACTGGTAAAGTGGCTTGGTTATCTCCATACAACTGGTAAGATGGCTTTATTCAGTCATAAATAATTAAAATACAATACTTGAATACAGGGAATGCAAATCTAGACTCCTCTTTGCACCAATATATTGTATATATGCAGGTGGATAAATTGAAAATAAAGAAGGCTGTTGCAGTTTTGGAAATTTCAGCTGATAGCTCAGCACTGTCCCAGTGTCTGTATATGTTCATGTTCTAACCACTGTTGGCAGTTTGAAGGTGATCCTTTGATACATGACCAGGCAGTCATTTGGATTTAGCCCACTATTTTAATTTTATTTACTTTTCATTATTTTTTTGTGGAAAATGTGCTTATTTTAAATATTAATATGTATGGTCCATCAGTTTTTTTTTTGTTTTTTTTGCAATAGAATGAAACAAAGTATCATTACATGTACCCAGCCCTAACTCTGTGTACACATGGAGTTCTGGTGAACTGATGTAATACTCTGAAATTAAAAATTTTAACCTAAATGTTGCTGATTTGGAGTGGAAAAAATAAGTTTCGTTTATTTTGTTTAAAAGGAAGGAAGATTCCAAATATCAATTCAACTTTAAAATGAAAAAATCTTATTTTTACTAGATCTACCTAAATCAGAAAAATATAACTTGTCTCTGCCTAAATCATTCATGATGCAGTATGACCTAACCAAAATTATTCCACTAACAAGATTTAGCGGTAGTGTTAAACTTTCGACAGGTCTGTAACGTAGTTCTAATCGCGATTACTAGCTAGGCCTAGTCCCAACCCATCTTGTTTTCGCCAAAACACATGGGCGCCGCCATTGTTGTTATTGTTTTTGTGTGAATCACGTGGTCGAAAATAGTACTTGAAAATACAGACCGATCTAATCTCAGTCGTTTTGCGAGGAAGGACATTTTTTTAATGTTTGCCTGGCAGCCCATTTTATGCCATTGTCTCACTCGCGCACTTGCCCCCTGGAACAAAATCCCGCGAGGTTTTGTAAATTCGCGCGAGACTTAGTCTAGAAATTTCGCTGTCGTCAGTAGATACAGGGCATGCGCATTTGAATGTGAAAGGGGTCTATTGGTGGTACACTTGAAAACATGCGCAACCGTTTATTAAGCGTGTGCGAGTTAGGCCTAGGACTAGGATGCCAAAATGGCTTGTCATGTTTTCTGTAACTTTTGCCTTGAAATTTATCATTATATGGTCTCAATATAATCACTCAGCCTGTGCCTTTCTGAAGATAGGCACAGCTCCCCATATCTGTTAAAAAAAACCAGTGTCATCGCATGTCAACACACACACACACAGTGACACACATACACACACACAATAGGCTGATAGGCCTAATGAAATTTAGAAATGTGCAACAGATATGGTTTTCAGTTGTTCTAAGCTTTAGTACTTGGTGTTAAGAAATTATAAACAACCATATGGAACCTACATTTGAATAAAAACTTTTTGCTGAATGAGGCATTATCTTTGACATAAAAATTAAATGCCAATTTGGTTTTATGTTTTACAATGCAGTTTCACTGTCCAAAGTGTAAGTAGAACAAATTGTGCAAAATAGCAAGAACCAAGCTGAAACTCAATAAGAAGATTAGGTTTCACACCAGTAGTGTCACATAACAAAACAGTGCAACTAGAAGGGTGGTATATAAAATCCTCATCCATATTCACTAAAAGTTTGTTTTTATAAACAATCAACACCTGAGTTATGCTAAACACAAATATCTAAAATGAAACTTGCTGCTTCCAAAATCAACAAATTAATAATCAGTCAGATTACTGGTACTGAAAATTAGTAAATTCCATTAAATGGACATGTTTATCAATTATTTTTATTTAAAGTGAGCATTCTTTAAATGTATAGTGTTTGATAAACATATTTGGTTCCAGTTTTACAGTCATTCATAAACTAAGATTTTCCTTAATTGAAATCTGACAAAAGTTGAAACAATTTTATGCAACTGAAAATACAGTTTCAACAAAATTCGAATATAAATGTAAACAAATCCTCAAGAATGGTCTTCAAAATGTCCCCTTAAATTTATGAACATCTTGAATACAGAAAAAAAGTATTCAGCTTTCAAATTTGCTAAATTCAAGTTGAGGAAAATCTCAAATAAGGAATGAATGTTAAACTGGAGTCAGCAGTCTTAAGACCATCACTTTTACAGAATATTCATATCTAAAGGCATAGTACCAGGCAATAATAACCACTACCATTTCTCAGGTCTTTGTGTTCAAACCCATAACCCATTTACAAAACAAATCCTCTCCCAAAGGAGCTACTCTAACTGGACAGGCTGTAATGTGTCACAAAATACCAGCATATATGTATTTTATACAAAAAACATTGTATATAAATACCATGAAGAATATGCCTACATATTGTGTGACAGTAAAATTATGGACCAATAATAAGATGCAAATAATTTTAACAAAATTATGCACTGGGATAAAGCTATTGACCTGCCTATATGCACACATCTTGAAGGGCCAGTATGTATACAGTCTAGCTTTGACAGGTCAGTATATATACAGTTAAGCTTTGAGGGGCCAGTATGTATACAGTATATATCTTGACGGGCATGTATGTATACAGTATATATCTTGACGGGCCTGTATGTATACAGTATATATCTTGACGGGCATGTATGTATACAGTATATATCTTGACGGGCATGTATGTATACAGTATATATCTTGACGGGCCTGTATGTATACAGTATATATCTTGACGGGCATGTATGTATACAGTATATATCTTGACGGGCATGTTTGTATACAGTATATATCTTGACGGGCATGTATGTATACAGTATATATCTTGACGGGCCTGTATGTATACAGTATATATCTTGACGGGCATGTATGTATACAGTATATATCTTGACGGGCCTGTATGTATACAGTATATATCTTGACGGGCCTGTATGTATACAGTATATATCTTGACGGTCATGTTTGTATACAGTATATATCTTGACGGGCCTGTATGTATACAGTATATATCTTGACCGGCATGTTTGTATACAGTATATATCTTGACGGGCCTGTACCTATACAGTATAGCTTTGACAGGCCAGTATGTATACAGTATATATCTTGATGGGCATGTATGTATACAGTATATATCTTGATGGGCATGTTTGTATACAGTATATATCTTGACGGGCCTGTATATATACAGTATAGCTTTGACAGGCCAGTGTATACAGTATAAATCTTTATATGCCTGTATGTATACAGTATAGCTGTGATGGGCCAGTGCACAATTGTGCATTGATCTTGATGGACAAATGTAAACTTCACTAAATCTTGACAGAGAAGTGTCAGTATGGTTTAGCTTTATATATTGGGGAGCAGTTGAGGTATGATAAACATAAGTACATATAAGGCTACATAGATACTGCCATGCCAGAATAGGCTGGCTTGATGGGAATACATGATATGTATGGTATAGCTTTTGACAGCCCAACATAGGTTTAACATGTTAAAACAACAATTATAAAATTCAAACAATCCATAAGTTTACATGTAATGAATTTAAAGACATTAAGTAATGAGAATTCTTGCTGCATCTGTAACTGAAACACAACTCATGTAGCTATTTAATTATGAAAATGCAAAACACAGTCATTTTTCTTCAAATGTTAATAGAAATCCAATATACAATGGCCATTCAGTTGTCCAAATCTATGTGTTCAAATGCCACAGTATATGTTATAAATATATTTGAAAATATAATATCCAATGAAATGCATGTTAGCAAGCTAAAAATTTAAAAATACACTTAGCATTCCTAATATTCACAAAAAATTACTTTAATTATAGCAATAAATGTCTCTTTTTCTTTTGTAAATCCATCTGATTCTGTAGTGATATAGGCAAATATTAAATAAATAAATAATCAAATAAATATATAAATAAATAAATTTATTTTTATAAATAAATAAATAAATAAATAAATAAACCATCAAATTTAAAATGTGCCAATATTAATGCACATGGAATTGGTTTTTTCATTTCTTCAGTTTGTCAAACTGTGTCATATAGGCCTTGTCTTTGTTCACAATGCATAAAATCAATCCCATGTGTGATAATGGGAATTTTTTGCCATCTCAGAGAGAGTGAGAGAGGAGAGAGAGTATGGTGCTGAGAGAGAGAGAGAGAGAGTATATGGTGCTGAAGTCAGGACCAGGCATTGAACTAGAATATGGATTTTAAACAAATTGATGGTGCTTCAGTTAGGCAAGGCAAAGACTTCTAAAGACAAACAGTTCTATGCAAGACAAGAGAGATAACTCTCATTTTCGTAAATGGCTCTTTGACACTGACCAATGGAATACGTAAATTAACCGTTTAGTTCGTCGAATGATTTATCAACATACTGTAAAATTTGATTATGTGTATTTTTATGAAAGAATTTGAAATCGTTATCACGTGAGTGTTATTAAAATTAGTTGCAACGTCATTTGAAACTTGATATTGAAGCATCGATCATCGCGGGGGCAGCCATATTTGTTTTCATTGACAACCAAATGCACTACCCAGTCTTTCGGGTTTTTAAGATATTAACAGGTCGTGCTCAGAAACCATTCTTAATTGAATTTAATTCTAATTGTGTGATGTCACATTCTACACAATATAAAGTGGTAATTTTGTGTACACAAAATTCGTCCAAGTTTTAAAGATTGTCGAAAATTTTGGGGCAATTGCGAGAAGAAATTGATTGTCATCAAGAAATCCGAAAAATGTGTAAATAACAGTATCTTATCGCTAAATTGAAAATTAAATCTCAAACTGTTGTTTATTCGGCATATAATTCAAAAGTTTCATCGGTAAAATTTACTTCATAATGTCCCAATATAGGTTTAAAAACGGGTGTCTTTTCGCCCCTCAGACACTTGTCAAAAAGTAATCCCAAATTTCCATACGGCGGAAGGATACAAAATTTGTAAAGCCGAAACACAATTTGTGGAAATTGCCTACTTGGCGTTCCGAGTGCATGTATTTTAACCGCATTAATTTTGTATTGATACCTTCATGAATTTTAATTGCATTATTTGTGTATTGACCCTTCATGTATTTTTAACCGAATTAATTGTGTATCGACCACTTCATGTATTTTAACCGCATTGTGTATGGATCCCTTCATGAATTTTTAATCGCATTAATTGTGTATGGATCTCTTCATGCATTTTTAACCGCATCAATTGTGTATGTATTAATATGCATAACACAAACATTTAAAAATGATATATGATTATTTTGATGTATATCTCTCATGACAGAATCGATATATTACAAAAATACGTGGTTACATCTTGGTTTTTCTGCTCTTTAGTAAGTCAACATATTCTTTTGATGTGATAAATGTACGCAAAATATAAATGATAAATGCATTTGACAAATTAAACTTTTATAATAAAAAGGTAATTGAACCCATGCATAGTCGAGTAGAGTACGGAAAAAAATTCACAACATAAGTTAAGTAACAATATATTATATATAATGCTACTGTATGTGGTTACAACTTGTTTTTCTGCTCTTACGTAAATCAACATTTTCTTTGGGTGTGATAAATGTATGCAAAAATTATTTGACAGATTGAACTTTTATAGTAAAAAGGTAATTTAACCCTTTCTCGTTCTGGATAAAATGCCAGGTTTTCATGGGATTTCAGGTGCGGTTTAATAAATGTAAGTTACAAGATGATTGAAAGGGACAGTGCTATGGTGTTTGGTACCATTGTAGAGCATATATGTCGGGCAAGATTTTAAAATGTTTGCCGATTCTAAAAATAGAAAATATGTCACGTGACCTGGGGTCAAAGGTCAATATAAATCATGATTTTTAGCCGAAAATAAGCTTTTTTCGTAACAAATATCTCAATTCTGTCAACCCTTTGTAAAAATAGGGTGAAGTGACTCTTGATTCTTAAAGAATATTTAGTCCTTAAAATAATATTTATGAAATTTTGAAAATGAGACATTGCCCATAGCAACTAGAAGGTCAAAGGTCACTTGTACTTTTTACTAAATTTCATGCTTGAAAGGTGTAATAATCAACGTAAAGTTACCTGTTAACTAAAATCAACATTAACTGTAATAGTCTTATGTAGAGACTGAAAGTTGAGTTTCAGGAGAAATTTCACGCCGAAATTAGTCTTTCTAAAAATAGCATAAAAGGTCACGTGACTTTGGGTCAAAGGTCAAACTTAATCAAGTTTCTAAAAGAAAATCACTCCGTCTTGCTGCTTATTTGTCATTTGTTACATCAAAGAGTAAAGACAAGACCAGATCACTTGTAGATAATCAACAAGAATGAGTATTAAAGAATTTCGGGTGTTATTTTCATAATAGCACGATTCCCATGGCAACCAGAAGGTCAAAGGTCAAAGTCCCTGTTGTTGACAAACTGTTGATCTTTAATGGGAAATCAGGTGGGCAATTTGAATCATCAATGAAAAATTTGAATTATCAATTAATTACATTGTTATACCTGTATCAAACGTACGGTACCATATTTTAGAGGTAGGGCAGATAAAATAGTATACAATTATTGAATGGTGGTGCGGGCTACTGTAGATTACTTTTTTATCGCGAGAGATTTATTTACGCGTAATTTCGCGAGGACTCTCAGTCGCGAATTCAAATATCACGCGAATATTCCCAGAATCGCGAAAATCAATAAGCCAAATTTAAAATATGACAGCAAAAGACTATGACCGTAAAAGTGATATATAGCATGCATTATAAGATGCAATAAAGTACCGTATATTTCCATAGATACATCCAACTTTGCTCTTTTGCTCTATTGTATTTTTGTTATTATTATTTGTGATATTTTTTAATTAAATTTGACCAATAAAGTCTTTGAAATACATAAATAATAAATTAATTAAGATAAGTACGAGTCTTTCTTTAAAGTTGTTACTCGTAACAGAAATTCAGAATAGCCGTCGGCGCGAAGCGGAGGGCAATAGTCAGGACCGAGGGTGCCAACAAAATTGCTATAGCCCGCACCACCAGTCAATAATTGTTTTGTTATATGAAAACAATTTAAATATACCAAGAAATTTCAACAAAAATTTAATTTAAAAATGTATTCAGTTCATCATCAACTTTTCTAAAGTCAAATTGTGATTTACATGATCCGCGTACTCTTGTAATATTTTTGTAGCCACACCGATCACATTGGACGTGTTTTTACTGTCCCTGTCATTCAGTATGTTAATTAATTCCTCATCGTCGTAGGACACAAATCTGCCGACGGCCGACATTGTTTACAGTTGACAGGAAGCAGACGTTAAGGGGGCAAGGTGAAGGTTAACGCGAATAGAACAACAGCATGTTACGTCACGGTCGCCAACCAATCAAATCGCCGATGACATTGACATTGCGGGAAAATTCAAAACGTTGTCTTGACAATCACGCGCAGTCCAACAGCAAAAACTATTTGGCCGGTCCGAAAAGACTATTTTCCTGGCTAGGTCGAATAGTAATTTTGATGATGTTTTTTTCTTTTCAATTTATGTATAAGAAATTTTATATGAATATAACAATAATTGTTGTTTCTAGAAATAGAATGAGAGGACACGTGATTAGGGGTCAAAAATCACATGGATAATCTGAAATCAACTAGGTATATCATGCGTTTGTACATAAAGATACATTGTATTTTGTTCATCTGGCTCCGTTCATATGTAAAGTTATTTAATTACACATCTTCTAATGGATAGCTAATATACAGGCATTTGTTTCAGCATATGGCCTCTTATACTAAGTATTTATATAATTTGATATATGGAAGGTCCTATACTAAAACAATAATCTGCTGTGGTTGATCTAGGGGCATACAAACACTCCTACATGATTTAAAATTAGAACTTTTCTAAATTCTGTAGACCATATGAATGACTTTTTCCCTGTATCTTTTAGTAACATAAGTCGATAGTTCAAATCTCTAGCCGCACCAATTTGGTACTAAAATATAAAACGTTCGTTCAAAGTTAGAAGTAGAACTTCGCGAACCAGTAGTTTGATTGAAATTTCAAATTTCCGGAGAAAGCAACTGATTTTCCTCGTGTAGTTAACAAAGTTTCGCAATCAGAGCAGATGGTTTGTGTATCGAAAAAATCCCCACACCGGGTTCGTACTTCAGATGGTTTGTGTATCGAAAAAATCCCCACACCGGGTTCGTACTTCAGATGGTTTGTGTATCGAAAAAATCCTCACACCGGGTTCGTACTTCAGATGCCGGTTTGTGAATAAAAAAAATCGTGACTCGTCAGGAAATTATTTATTATCAACATGAAACCTTCTGCGATTTTAATTTCATGCTTTCTATACAGATCAATCTGTAGTAAAATTGAACGAAATAAATACACAAATTGGATATTTTATGTTAAAACGTTCAAAGTTGAAATCGTTTATGTATATTCCTAGAGTGTCTAAGCAGTTTTCGATCGATGTCTAAATGACTGTAAGTTCAGTTTTCCCGGTATGTTTGTATCAGTAGTCTTCTAGAGTTACGTTTTACCATTTCATGGAACTTTGTCGGATTGTATTGGGAACTGTTGAAATTAAAGTCCGTCTCAATTACTTAATAAGACTGCGATTTTATTTTAAATTTTTAATACAAAATATGCATAACAAGGCGTTGAAATATGTATATTTGTAAGACGCGTTGATTTGTAAAACTAACAGTACATGCCTGTCGAAAGTTTGACACTAAGCTAACGAATTTGTGCCGAATCGACCGTTTAAATCGACCCCTCGTTAGCGAATGCTGGACAACTCGTGCCCGAGACAACTCGCACGCAGGACAACTCGAACCCGTAATAAGACAACAAGAACCCAAGACACTCTGTACCCAAGCTGAGACAAGAAAACAATTTAAGAAAACTTACATTCGTTTTTGTTATTGTCTTCCTATCAATTCGAGTTTATAAGATTTATTTAGAAAAAAAATCAGTTTTCGAGCAATACCTAATTAGTTTGAACTAATTACATAAAATTAATTTGAAGGTATCAAAATATCTAAGTTTAAGATTTAAAAAATGTGTTAATTTCCTTGCTTCGTGGGTACGAGTTGTCTAAGGTTGGTTGCGGGTTGTCATAATGTGGAAACACATGGGTACCATTTGTACATGTCTTGATACCCTCGATAGTTATACATGTACATCTCGACAGATTTTCGCAACCACTGCCTAGATCAGTTGATAGCGTGCTCGCTTCATAAGTGGGAGGTCGTTGGTTTGATCCCCGGCCGGGTCTGACACAAGATTTGAAAGTGGGTAGTGACTGTTTTTTCGCCAAACACTCAGCATTACGAAATGAAAGTTGCGGTTCTTTCAGATGGGAACTTAAAATAAACGAGGTCCCGTGTCACGGTGGGCTTGGCACGCTAAAGAATCCTGCTGTATAATGTCATCAGTGCAACGCACATGCAAAATATCTTCACCTTTGTCTATAGCTGGCGACGTCTCGATATTATAAGTGAAATATTCTTGTGTGGGACGTTAAACACCATGACTCAACTTAACTCGACAGCTTTTCAACACGACTATTATCTATCTATTGTCCACTAGCTAACTTCTAGTATATCTTAGCTACTCGTAGCCGAGCGTCGACCTTTTTTCGTTAGCTCAGTGTTAAATTTTAGACAGGCCTGTACTGCACTTTTTATACATGAATTGCAGTTACATAATTCTTGTTAGTTGTTACCGTGAATACTCTTGTTAACCATGATGGTGTCTCTCGATTCATCATACACTAGAGATATACGACAAGGATAAATTTCTTTTAAAGCACTTGTTTGAACCATCGAACCCACAGCAGTGAGATGGCTTTTAAAAGTTTGCAGGCAAACGCCATGACCACCTCGACCGCAACACCATAACATATATTCACAAGTGTGTTTTTGATTTTTTCCTACCGTTTAAATTACTCTAACTGATAGTGACTTTTGACTTTATATGACAGCTTGATTGGTATATTATTGTCGTGTGTAGTGAACACAAAATCTTTTCAAACAGCGGTCTAATTGAAACCCCTATTTTTTGTTTATTTATAAATATGTTACGGACGTAGTAGAAGACATGTGATCGGCATACTGAATACTTTGACCGTACGGTGGCGGAATGCACAGAGTTTTCATCGTTTTTTCACGTAATGCCATCAAACCAACATTATATTCTTGTTATTTTTTAAGGACTTTTATAATATTTTGTTATTGGATTGTATTTATTTTTATTTTCATCCCAATGACACACGACTAGTATCCGTTTCTTAGACAATTACCGATATGTACCCAGCAAGTTCTATACTGAAATTATGATTCAATTTCATTTCAATGAACTGTCTCAAAAGTGATCGGAGATCGACATTTTCTTTACATAAAATGATACTACAATAAATTTTGTTTATTGTGGTGTGAATTTTTCCAAGATTTATGGAATATTTACTGAATTGTGGTAATCTTAAAGTAACGCGATAAGCCGCATGTACAAGAAAGTTGCGTAACGTAAATGGGTCATCTTTTCCCGTATTTTCTGAAAATATTGCGTCAGGATCGCAACTTCACACGGTGATTCAAATGTGATGAAGACGATTAAACATATACAATATTATATCAAATGAAAGAGAAAATGATAAAGTTTCTGTAACTGGATTTTGTTTTCCCTATTTGGGGTTTTAGTTATGAGAAAAATTCAACAGAAGATTTTTTTCCATTTATCGACCGTGTAACCTAAAATTTCAACCTTGGAAAATATGACCGCTCTATAATTTCTGTTGTTTAACCCGGCTGATGAAGTTTTTACAATAAAAATTATATTGTTTAAACCCGTAAATTCTTGTGAATACCGTGATATACAAGTTTTTGATATCTGTTTCTTATTTTTGGTATAATGACGAAGTGAGTAATCTCTTTCTAAATCTATGTAAAATTACGGCTCTCTCATGAAAAGTGAAAAAAATATTTCTTTGTCGGCGTTTTGAACTGAAGATTTTTGATTGAAAATAAAATTGTTTCATTTTAAAAAATTATTCCATTGTTTTCCGTATGGTATGCCGTTTCAAATAAGATATCCCGCGAGAAAATCGCTTCAGAAATATCCAAATTATCGCAGTTTTTCCATGACGCATAGGCTAAAAATATGCTTACCGGTACAATTGTACCGGAACGGGAAGGGGTTAACCCATGCATAGTCGAGTAGACTACGGAAAAAAATTCACAGCATCAGTTAAGTAACAATATATTATATATAATGCTACTGTATGTGGTTACAACTTGTTTTACTGCTCTTAAGTAAGTCAACATATTCTTTTGATGTGATAAATGTATGCAAAAATTATTTGACACAATGAACTTTTATAATAAATGGGTGATTGAACCTATGAACGGTCGAGTAGTGTAACGATATACTATAATGTTTATACCAAGAGTAAATGTCATTTGTGAAAAATATGCATAGCAGCAATTTGTCATAAGAGCAACCATATTTGAAGAAAAACTAATTGTTTAAATGGTTAAATATTCATCGTAGTTTAAAACATCTGAATTTATTTTTAAAAATTTGGTAAATCCATAAGTAATTCATACATATTATACACACTGTGTATATATTTTTATCTAACATTTCTAATTAGGTTATTTGAAATAATAAAAAAAACAATACTTTATGTGAAAAAATACATTTTATCTAACATTAGACTAGTTTTTCTGTCTGTATTTGATGAAATACAAGTTTTATCGAACGCGCGTGATACAGAATCTTGTATCACCACAGTGTGGTGATACAACATTGGCGGTAAAGTACACGTGCACTTCTCATTGTGACGTCATTGTGGAATCTCCGATTTGTCAAATGTAAACAATGACGTCATTATTACAAAACATGTCATAACATAGTTCAGTGGTTTTCTGTGGTAAAATGGATTTTTTTCACATAAATATTGGGTTTTTATTATTTTAATTATCTAATATAAAATGTTAGATAAAAATATCATATACACAGTGTGTATGTACAACCCTTCGTATCAGGTCTCGTCCTTTTTTCGTAGCTGTATCACTACTCGTCGCGCAAGCGCGACTCGTAGTGATACGACTACGAAAAAAGGACTCTACCTGATACTGAGGGTTGTACATACACACTGTGTATATAATATGTATTTACCACAGAATACCACTGAACTATGTTATGACATGTTCTGTAGTAATGATTTCCCAATGACGTCACAATGAGAAGTGCACGTGTTTCTTTACCGCCAATTTTGTATCACCACACTGTGTTCGATAAAACTTGTATTTCGTCAAATTAGATAGAAAAAACTAGTCAAATGTTAGATAAAATATTCTGTATCATGGGTGTTCGATAAAACTTGTATATCGTCAAATCAGACAGAAAAACTAGTCTAATTTTAGATAAAACTTTAATCCTATCTTCTTCTCGAAACAAGGATTTGATCTTGAGATTTACGCAATATTTCACTTTGGTATAGGTTTGTGCCAATTAAACCATGCACAAATGTGAGAATAAACACTATCGCAGCTTAGTTGGTAGGGTGTTCACTCCGTATGCAGGAGGTCGTGGGATCGAACCTCGGAAGAGTCTGACCAAGACTTAAAAGATAAGAATTGACTCTTCTACCTCTGTAACCTAGAAATTTTATGATTACGTTATCTCTTAGTGCATGTTGGCTATACACAAGCGTGCTTTGGATGCTGTCTAACTCACACGCCACAGAAACAATTAAATGGATGATTTAATTTTACAAACTCTGTATCAATGAAATTCCAAGATACATCACATATATAGATTTACTAAGACAATCTACAGTATAGACATGCCGAAAACTTAACACCAAGGGCGTAGCAGAGCATACGCACATACGACCGTGCGTAAGTTAATTTTATCAAATATTATATTTAAAAATATTAAAAATAATTATATAACAGCTATATTTTAAAACTTGAAAGCAATACAAAATTTAACTCTCGAAACTGAAACTATCATAATGAACAAGACAATTTATGTACAATTCAGTTGTCGTTTGAATTTCGTTTTGAAGTTTAGTCGAAAAATTTTGCAGATAAGGGTAAAAATTCATGGAAAACGCACCATTTTTGTTGTATTTTTTTCAAAATTTCCTGAAGGGAGCATGCCCCCATTTCCCCCTAGAAAAACGACGCTTTTCACGTTTACAGTGCGGCGTAATTTACCAACATGCTCAGCTACGCCCCTGAACACTAAACTAACGGATTGGTGATGAATAGGCAGCTCATCTGTACAGTACGTCAGTATATCGCCGAACTTAAGAGTGAGTGAGTAATGGTGTTTAACGTCCCAGTCAAGAATATTTCACTTATATCGAGACGTCGCCAGCTATAGGCGAAAGTGCAGAAATTTTGCCTGTGCGTTGCGCTTATGGCATTATACAGCAGGGTTCTTTAGCGTGCCAAGCCCACCGTGACACGAGACCTCGTTTATTTTAAGTTCCCATCCGAAAGAACCGTGACTTTCATTTCGTAATGCCGAGTGCTTGGCGAAAGAACAGTCACTACCCACTTTTAAGCCTTGGGTCAGACCCGGCCGGGGTTCGAACCCACGACCTTCCACTTACGGAGCGAGCACTCTACCAACTGAGCTACCGCAGTGGTACCGAACTTAAGAGTTGCAACGATTTGGCATCACTATGAGTCTAAGAATTTATAATAGAAATTGCTTGATTCTGTTATCAACATCGGTTATTTTTGTAACTACAAAATAGAAAGGCTTAATCATCTATATATTACACAGCTGATATTTTAAGGACGTCTGTTAGTAAATCATATTTACACGGCATTGATTCTTTACAGATTCAAATACTATGCAGCCCCGTTAAAATCAATTTCAAATATTCAGAAGTAAAACTGCAGCCCCGTTAAAATCAATTGGATTTTACAGTTATAACGGCACAGCTTTGAGATTCTAATAATCAAGCTGGACAGTTTATTGTTGTTGTGTTAATTCAAGAGGAAAATCGACTGATTCTGATAACGTGAAATGTGTTCATGGATATTGGATGGATTATTGATATTGGAGGCTGATGTTTACAGGTAAGATTAAGGATGTATAGATTAAGATAATCTGGTGATAATCTCTTTATACACAGTACAGACCTGTCGAAAGTTTAACATGAAGCTAATTTAACAAACTAGTGCCGACTCGATGTTTTGTAAGCTATATTCTGGTAGATGATGTCCATCTCTCGGTACCTTTGCGTCCACTAACTATCCTTATCTCGGCCATGTATCTTCCACTCCTTTTTGTCAATACAGTGTTAAACTTTCGACAAGTCTTTACTGTAAAATCTTTACCTTCATTACACACAACAGAGCTAATTAAATGTATATACCAAACGCCATTACCCCACTGTTCTACTGAAGATTTCACACGTGTAATAATAACACAGTATTACTCAACATTTAGTTTAATATGTTGCTTTAGATGTAAACTACATTCATGTCGAAAGTTTAACACTAAGACAATGAATCAGTGCAGAATCCACAAATTATCTCAGCCCCTCATTAGCTTTATTTCGACAGCCTTTTGACAGATGCTGTCAATCACTTGATGCCACACCCCACCCCACCCCTTTTTCCCCTACTGATACTTGGGCTAGCTATCCATACCTCTATCACTCGGCAGCCGAGTTTTGACTCCTTTTCGTAGCACACTGTTTAACTTTCGACAGGCCTGTAGGTTTGTAATTTTAATCATCAGCTATTCTCATACATTGTCTTGTTGAAATTATTCATTATTCTTAGATTCCTTGCTATAACGAACATTTTTAACCTGCAAATATTACTTCTTTATAGTGTGTGTGTCTGTCTCTCTCTCTCTCTCTCTCTCTCTCTCTCATCATTCTTAGATTCCTTGCTATAACGACCTTTTGTTAAAACCTGCAAATATTACTTCTTTATAGTGTGTGTGTGTGTGTGTGTGTGTGTGTGTGTGTGTGTCTCTCTCCTCTCTCTCTCTCTCTCTCTCTCTCTCTCTCTCTCTCTCTCTCTCCGCATGTGTGTGTGTGTGTGTGTGTGTGTGTGAAACACATCATTAACCCTTATTAATAGAGTATCTTCAAGTTTCTGGGTAAGGTGGGATGTGATACCTGACAACATCTATTTAGTTCACATTAGCTTGATACCGACAACAGATGTTCAGCATCCTAAATTACTTAGAAATCCATTAATAACTAAAACACTACAGTTGTTGTATGGTTGTTTAATACAGTCAGGCATTATTGTCTGACACGCAACCGTATAGAGCGTCAAGTTTGACCTGTCCGTTTGACCTTTAATTTGAATATTAGATTGGGCTAATAGACTGTGTGATTTAGGTAAAACAGCATGTTTCATTACCATAAACACCCGGTACCCAGTATTACTATCATCTATCCTTATATATCAACGTTATATATACCCTAAATTATACAATTGATAGGTCTTTTTGAATATCAAATGGAAGGTCAAACGGCCAGGTCAAATAAAACTTGAAGCACTATACATGTATGTACGAGTAGGAGAGTAGTATTGATTGATTGATTGCTTTGATCGTGTTTATAGAGATTAAACAAAGTGGTGATTCACGCCCTAGTAAGATACTTTCACTTGTATTGGGGCGGCCAGTTCATTGATGGTGGAAGAAACCGGAATTCCCGGATAAAACCATCGACTTTGGCCAAAAGAACTGACACGCTTTCCCAAACTCTAAGATATGCACAGGGTATGATTTGAACGTAGAGAAGTGGTGAGAGACACTGCATAACTCAGTCCTTTAGACCACTATGCCACCTACAACTCTGCCGCTGCTTTTAACTATTTTCTGGTAGCTTTTCGATCACTAGCTATCAATATTTCAGCTACTTTGCAGCCGGGGTTTGATTCGTTTTATTGCTAAACTTTCGACGGGTCTCACTGTATCCTTTGACTTGTTTTCGACAACTAGCTATCCATATCTCGGTCATGCGCACGGCAGCTTTGATTCTATTTCGTTAGCTTAGTGTTTCACTTTCGACTGGTCTGTAATGTATCTAGAACGAGATTAGTTTTACAGCTTACCCTTCCATTAAACAAGTATTAAACAAACATTGCATGTTTTGACATCCTCGATACCGAACTGAACTGGATATTATTAGCTGAAACTTTTTACGAAAATGCGGCTTTAATTAACTCTATAAGATGAGATAGATATATACAGTACAGACCTGTCGAAAGTTTAACACTGACGTAACGAAAAGGAGCCGAAATTCACCTGTCGAGTGGTAGAGATATAAGTGGCTATGGCCGAAAAAGATGTCGATAAATCCATAGCATCTGCAGATATGCTGTCGAGATATAGCTAACGAGGAATCGAGATGTGATGGCGAGTCAGTAATAATCTGTGTGCCTAGTGTTAAACTTTCGACAGGTCTGTACCGTAGCTGCCCTCGGGAGGGTAATCGCCTTCATAAAACAAATATTGCATGTTATAGTGCATTATTTTAAAGCTTGACGACAGATACTGTACCACAGGGTATGAGATAGGATACGCAATTAATTACAAAACTGAATTGGACATTTTATTTAATTACACACTGAATATCCAAGTCAATACAGTTTGTTATTTATAGTAACGGTGGCCATATCGGATGCTCCCTGAAGTTGATATCTAAACTTAGGAACCTTCCACATCAAATTTGGTTTGGTAGTTTAAGATCTAGAGGAGAACATTTTCAGTCATTAATAATAATATTTGACTTATACTGAGATGTCGCCAACTCCATGATATCACCTGAGTTTATACTGTATCTACCGGTATATGTAAATAGCGGTGTTCATTTTTTCTGCCCCTGTCCAGAAACGGTACAAATATTTTTAAAGCAAAAATTCAATTGTATTAATTGATTAATTGTCATTAAGAAATGAAAGTCACGATTCTTTCGTTTGGGGACTTAAAATTAACGAGGTGCCGTGTCACGACGGGCGTGGCACGATAAAGAATCCTGTTGTATAATGTCATCAGCGCAACGCACAGGCAAAATTTCTGCACCTTTGACTACAGCTGGCGACGTCTCGATATATGTGAAATATTCTTGACTGAGACGTTAAACACCATTACTCAACTCAACATTCTAACGGAGATGGACGATGACCAAGAGTATTTCCTTTATTAGACACAGAACGATATACAGTGGATAGGCAAACTACATTGAACTGTCCGCTTGACCTTTGACTTAAATATTCATTACGGACGAGTAATTTTGAGCAATGGGGATAACGCGTGTACATTCCGTCTAAATGACGTGAACACTAATCATCGGCAATGTGTTAACTGCGAATCCTAACGCTACCTATGTAATGGTTGGACCCTCCAATATGAATATTCCTAATGAAAGGTCAAACGGACAGATCAACGTTGTTTACCTATTGTGTCTTTATCAGTGTTTATTGATTGTTTAAGGTGAAATTTAATGCAAAACTGACTGGAAAATAAAATTGATAATATTAATCAGATTATAACAGCTGAAGATGTTGTAATTACACGCAGAACATATTGTTATAAGAAAATGATATTGTAATAGAATATGCTCTGTAATGCATCTCTCTCTCTCTCTCTCTCTCTCTCTCTCTCTCTCTCTCTCTCTCTCTCTCTCTGATTATTGTGACAGTGTAAGTGGGACAAGTGCGATACATAGTGAGGACAATGTGAGATTCATAAGAAATATGTTAGTTATTTTACCTATACAATATGAGGCCATTTTTAAAATTTAAATGTGGGGACTTTTTTGGTAGGGGCAATCAAATGTTCCGATCTAACCTTACCCTACTCTATTATAAATATCGTTTTCAGAACATTTCACGTAACCTTTCTTTCGCGAAGAGTTGAGTTGAGTAATTGTGTAACTCCCCAGTCAAGAATATTTCACTTATATCGAGACGTCGCCAGCTATAGGCGAAGGTGCAGACATTTTGCCTGTGCGTTGCGCTGATGGCATTATACAGCAGGTTTCTTTATCGTGCCAAGCATACCAAGACACGGGACCTCGTTTATTTTAAGTTCCCATCCGAAAGAACCGTGACTTTCATTTTGTAATGCCGAATGCTTGGCTAAAGAACAGTCACTACCCACTTTTAAGTCTTGGGTCAGACCCGGCCGGGGTTCGAACCCACGACCTTCCACTTACGGAGCGAGCACTCTACTAACTGAGCTACCGCAGTGGTCTCTTTCGCGAAGAACGCGACATTTACAAATGAAAGTCACGGAGTCCTTCGGAAGAAACCTCAAAAGTTCAAAACCGATGTCCCGTGTCACGACAGTCATGGCACGTTTAAAACCCTTCCTGAACATTACCCAGAACCAATGGAAAGTAAAAACAAATCTTCAACTTCACAAATATAGCTGGTGCCGTCCCGATATAAATAAAAAAAAATCTTGACTGAGACATAAAATACCATTCATTCAATCAATCGATGCTTTCAAAATTCAGAAGTTTCATAACGTTTCATTCTGGTATGATTTCAATGCCGTCATGTAATTTTACACGGAAGTAGTTAGTGAAAAGCATAAGATCAGCCAAATTTCATTTTGCACGGAATTCAACTCAACTTGAATTTCAAGAGTTTAAAACTGAAATAGAATGTCATTTCAAAATTCAAAATGTCTCCCAAAACAAAGATTAGATAGGAAGGTTTTATGGCATTGGAACATCGCTTCCCGAGTGGTCTAAAGCGTGCGCTTACGGACCTTAGGCGCCTCTAGATCTAACCCCCTAGATTCGAAACCAACTCAGGACAAACCCTAATGTGTAGAACTCAATTACTCCATTCTACACACACTACACTTGTATTGTGTGGTTTGCAAAACAATAAATTGACAATTTACCAAGTTCTGAGCGATCTTCACAATAGCATTGCCCTGTACATCACTTGTAATTACTAACTCTTTCACAATGTGCTTTGCGTTTTGTATACCATTCTGTAGGCAATAAACATTGACTAATAGGTTCGCCCTGCCGAACACCTACAATTACCGACAATATATAGACTGATATATAATAGTAATTAAGTTTTTGTTCCTGACATACACAGCACAGACCTGTCGAAAATTTAACACTGAGCTGACGAAAAAAGCCAAAGCTCGGCTGTCGATGACCGGGACACTAGCACTGATCGCTAATGGACGAAAAGCTAGGTAGGAAGAGATATTTGTAGCATATCCCGGCAACGAGATGAGCTACCCAGTCGGCATTAATCCGGTAGCTCATTGTTAAACTTTAGACAGGGCCGTACTGTAAGAAAGCTATTTTCTCTGAGAAATACGTCTTCTAATGTGTTTAAATGAAACCATTTGCCTTCTTATCCTCTCAGGAAATCAGGCACTAAAATGGGTTGATGTGTAAGTTTCCCGATATGCTAGATTTATGGATATACAATGTAGTTGATTGGTTTTATAGCTATTTAGAACATATCTATTAAGCCTTAACTAATATGTTAGTCCGGATTTTAGAGCAGGAGATGTAACGTAAAAGCAAAACCGGTAAATTCTTATGAAAATGAAAACTTACGTGTTTATGATACATGGTCTAATACCTTCCTAGATACGGCACCGGTAATCGAACCCGAGTATACCACGTTTCAAATGAAGCAATTTTCCTTGCTCGCTATAATCTTAGGAAATCAAATTTGGAGGTCGTGATTGCGAATCCGGACGGGATCTGACCCAAGACTTGAAAGGTCGTGACTGTTCTTTTGTCAAGCACTTTGCATTACGAGATGAAAGTCACGGTTCTTTTGATAAACGAGGTCCCGTGCCACGGCAGGAGATAAAGAACCCTGCTGTATAATGCCATCAAGGCAACGCACAGGCAAAATTTATGCACTTTCGTCTATAGCTGGCAAACACCACGATATAAGTGAAATTTTCTTTACTGGGGCATTGAACACCATTGCTCAACTTAACTCAATTCTTTATTTTATTGTCCAATAAATGTTGATTGGTTGATGGACGTTCAGTTTTATGTTTGATTGGTTAATGGACGTTCGGTATTTTATTTGATTGGTTAATAGACGGTCAGTTTACTTTAGTAGATAAATGTCAAGATCTTCTATCGACATCAGATCAATTGAAGCCATTTACTCAAGCCAGTCCGTCCGTTCTGTATATGTAATACAGACCTGTCGAAAGTTTAACACTGAGCTGACTAAAAAGCCGATACTGTCGAATGACTGTTATATGTACAGTACAGACCTGTCAAAAGTTTACTACTTAGTAATCAATTAGTGCCGAATCGACAGCTTATGTCTGTAAGCAGTAATGCAACAGCTTCTCGCCACCTGCTATCTATTTCTCGGCAGCTTTTTGACTACAAGTTACCCATGTTTCGGTAGCTCTGCAGTCGATCTTCGACTTCTGTTTGTTAGCTGAGCGTTAAACTTTTGACAGGTCTGTACTGTATAGCTAGCTAGTGACCAAATAAGCTTCCTAGAGATGGATAGTACGTAGCTGCCGAAATGTCGAGAAATGCATTGGCCGAAATGAGCTGTCAATGTGGCACTACTGTAGGAACCACTCTGTTTGTGAAAGTCAAATACTCTTTATAGCCATGGAAAATCGAATAAATTTGAATAAAGATTGATATTTTTCACTTACTTGTGCATGTACCTAGTCGTAACAGGAAATCTGTATGCGCATCCGCTATTAGCTCAAAATATATCTGCACAGAATAAAACGTTGACGCTATGGGGATTTAACATGTTAAAAAAAACAGGCAAATGGCGGATTCTTTTGCGCATATGACGTAAAACGTCACAAAGGACATCACTTCCGGTGTAAACTTTCGCCATTTTCGCCATGTAAAATCCCTATAAAAGTCAACATTTTCCTTTCTACAGACATACTTTATGACAATCGCGGATGCGCATACAGATTTCCTATTACGACTAGGTGCAAGTAAGTGAAAAATATCAATCTTTTTCCAATTTTATTTGATTTTCTATGGATATAAAGAGTATTTCGCTGTCACAAATAGAATGGTTCCAACAGTAATTCATAAGCTTAGTGTTAAACTTTCGACAGGTCTGCACTGTATATATGATCTAATTACTGGCGTAAACATTATAATGCTACACCGTTTTATTATAGATCTAGAAGATGTCTTTGTGAGTGAAGAAACTCTTTATATAGGCTTGCTATTATACACATATAAACATTGATTTCCCTTGCTTACTCCCGATTTCTGTTTCCGCTGATATAGGCAAACAACTTTGACCTGTCCGTTTGACCTTTCATTAGGAATATTCATATAGGAGGGAGTGTCCATCCAATGTATGGGTAGTGTTAGGATTGGAAAGTAATTATAACATAGTACATACACAAGGCACAAACACGTGTGTTCCCTACACATAAATGCACTGGTCCTCGATAAATATTTTAAGCCAAAGGTCAAACAGACAGGTCAATGTTGTTAACCTATAACAATAAATTAAGTTTGTGTGAGATTCCTTCTGAAGAGAAATTACTTTTACTGGTATTTTTGCATATAAAACAAATTATATTTGATCTCGTAAGAAAAGGCATTACCATTTACCATTACCGTCTTCTTGACCCACAGTCAAGAATGTTTCACTTATATCGTCACGTCGCCAGATATAGGTGAAGTAGCATATATATTACCCGACTTTGCGCTCAGGGGAATGTGCAGGGAAGGTTTTAGGGTCTAAAAATGAATGTAGAATTGAACTTCCAACAGCAAAGCAATACCGAGTGTTCCGGAAGGGTATTCATCTCCTGTTCAGCTAGCTACACCGGTCACATGTGAAAATTAATAAATGGTCTATATACAAAAATGCAGAAAACATTTATGTATTAGCAATAAGTCAATAGCAGAGTGTTATTTTTTTAATGTGTGCATTAACGGACTATTGGTTCTAAATACTGTGTCATGTTAAGACTTTTAATTTTTTTTCAAAAACAGCACATGAAAACTGTATAAAATAACAAAAACTCGTGTCGGAATTTTTTGCAATTTTCACGGTTAGTCTTGTGTCGTGAATATATCTTCTTACCAAAACTTCTCGTGTTTCTTGGTACACTTTCCTAAAAATCGGAACTGTGAAAATGTCTTTCCGCGCAATACTTTAAACCAAATTCAAAACCGCGATAGTTTCCTACCGCTAATATTTCTTCTTTTACAGTAAGTAGGATGGTTAGATTCCTTTCTATGGAAGACTTTTATTAAAATTTTTCATATTGTTAAAATTTTCAATTTGAAATAAAGTAGAAACTAGAGAGAAATGTAAATGAGAAACTTGTACTTGGCAACAACAAAAACGAACGCAACCAAAAACATGACATAACAGGAAATCATATATCATACCATCTGATGATTCATATTCACCTAAATATTATTACAGCTTTTCTATGACCTACAAATTGGTAGTTAAGTTGAGGATAAGTACATTAAAACGTCATTAATTGTTTGTTTCAGATTTTGTTCCATTTATCCCTGTCTGCTTTTTTTGGCACATGTTGGGTTACAAGTGTGTTATAAATGTATCAATCGCAGCATAACATTATATTGATATTATTGTGCTGTATATCTTGTAAAACAACTAAAATGGAAATAGTTAATGTAATACTGGCACCTTGCTGTGTCTCATTATACAGCTTTTTTAATTTAAAAAAAATAAATAAAATAAACATTGCGTTGTCTGTTGCCAAGCACATGTTTTGCTGTTTCAAATGTCTTTCTTCTATTGAGCGAAATGCATAATCATATCAAGAAATACGAGTCGTTACAGTGTTGTTGTTGAATGTTGCTTAACTTCGCATCAGCATTTTTTCAGCTTTCCGAGACGAGATCTATTTTTATTAATCTCTGTGGATTAATCTATGATTAAGTCAGTGGCTTAGCAACATTTACGTCAAAACGCACGTGTGTACACATTACAATGACAACAAAAAATATTTGCCATCAGACACAGTTGCTTCTTTAAAAACAGAAACATGTTGCTTCAATATTAAACTGTTTAAATTATAGTTTTGCCATAATGAAGATTTTTTAGTTATTGTTATGAATTATGTGTGTTTTCGAGTTTATGGATTTTGATAATTATTTAATGTGTAAACAAATTTATGAGAAGAGAGTTTAGAATATTATTTAGAACAAATATCTAGTATATAGCAAAAACAGTATATTATAATGGGAAACTATTTTCTAATAATACCAAGAGGTTGACATTTAAGGTATTCCGAATAATCATGTGTCATGTTGTCAGTCAGTAGGTTTGACGATAAAAACAATAAGACGTTTTTATTTTCAGTTTTCTGTACAATCTTTTTTTCTTTAAACTTTTGAGCTTCCGGGGGTGGGGCTGTGCCTTTCACCTTGGGCGCCCGACCAGGGCGCTGCCTTGGACCTGCTGGGAACCTTAAGTGGTCCTTAGACTTCTGGACGGGAGTGCACATTTAGAAAACTGTGAAACAAGTAGCTAGAAGTGCTATCATAATCGCGATTTATAGAGTATGATAGAGGAAGAAACTCAAGTCAAATTTTTAAGACAACCGAACTTGCAGAAGGTTGGTTGCATTTCGGGATCACCCAAAATCAATTCCCTGGTGTAAGGTCGCGCCTTTTTACTTGATTTGACAGTTTAAAAGTATTTACTTTGCCTTTGGGATTGTGATTTGGACTTTGTGCAGTATGTTTGTGTTTGGTTATATCACAATTATGATTCTAGAGGACGAAACTTGAGTCGCAGTTTTTAGGCAACTTAACTAGAGACTACATAACCAATCCAGACGTTGGCATACCTAATCGATTCGTTATAAAGGATATATAAATGATAATATGTATAGATGCATCATTGAGCGTAAAAGTTTACAGTGTATTCTGTTTGGTAAGGTAACCTATCTTCAGATAACGTAGCCTCCATATTAATCTAAAAGAATGTTTGCCTGAGATATGAAGGATGCACCAAGTCTAAAAATTAAAACTGGATCCTGTTTCATGGAGACTTCTAGTGGAAGAAACTCAAGCTGAATTGTTATAAGAACCTACCAAATCGGTTTGTTATCTTCGAAATATGAAGGATTATCTTTAGTGATGCATCACCAAGTGTTAATATTCATAGTGGACTCTGTTATATATATAGAGTGTTACGAAGACCTCTAGAAGAAGAAACTCAAGTTGAATTGTTAAAAGAGATATGAATGATGATTTGTGTAGATACAAATTATTAGTGGGTTCGTTTATATAGAGTGTTATGGAGATTTCTAGTAACCTATCTTTAGATTACATAGTCTCCATATTAATCTAAAAGAAGGTTTGCCTTAGATATGAAAGAGCACCAAGTCTAAAATTTAATACTGGAACCTGTTATAGAGAAACTCAATCTGAATGGTTAAAGGAGCCTATCTAATCCCTTTGTAATCTTCGAAATATGAAGGATTATCTTTATAGATGCATCACCAAGTGTTAAAATTCATAGTGGACTCTTATGAAGATCTCAAGTAGAAGAAACTCAAGCTGAATTGTTAAAAGAGATATGAATGATGATTTGTGTAGATACATCACCCAGTGTTAAAAATTAATAGTAGATTCGTTTATAAAGACTGTTATGAAGATTTCTAGTAACCTATCTTTAGATTACATAGTCTCCATATTAATCTTAAAGAGCCTATCGAATCCGTTTGTTATCTTCGAGATATAAATGATCATTTTATAGTTAAAATTATGAATTGTTTAAAGAACTTACTAATTCCGTTTGTTATCGTGGAAATATGCATGATTATTTTTATAGATGCATCACCCAGTATAAAAAATTATAGTGGATTCTGTTTTAAATTGTTAATGCAGTAGTTATTCAGCGTGTTAGTAGTATATACATACATAGGAACTGACATACTAAGGAAAGCTGCCAGTAGCCATCGATTTCACTGAGTTTAATTTCGAGAAAAACCGGAATTACATTGTTAAAAACATGACATGTGTGTATGGATATTATAATTTTTGAGTTACAGGTCTGTACTGTAAAGTGTATACATACATCAGTTGATATACTGATGATCTATTGATTAAGTTTGATATCGAGAAAAGTGGGACTTACATTGTTAAAACATAAAATGTGTGTATGGATATTACAATTTTTGAATTATAGGTAGTTAATTATATGAATCAAACGTATTAAACTTTCGACAGGTCTGTACAGTATACGTACATATCAGTGGAGATTACCGAGGAAGGCTGTCGATCTCAATCAATTTCACCGAGTTTAATTTCGAGTAAAGTCGGATTTACATAAAACGTGTATATATTCCATTTTTTAGGCTGATGTGGATTATTACTGATATAGATCAAAAACAAGTATACAGTGTTAAATTTTCGACAGGTCTGTACTGTATAGTGTATACATACATCGGTTGATATACTGAGGAAGGCTGTCAGCATCCATAGATTTCACTGTGTTTAAAAATTGAGAAAATCGGAGATATATTGTTTAAAACATGAATATGTATATGGATAATTTGTAAGTTGAAGATAGATCATCGCAGGTTAGTGGAAAGAGATAGAGATAAAAAACAAACAGTGTTAAACGTTCGACAAGTCTGTACCGTATAGTGTATACATATATCAGTTGATATACTTAGGATCTATTGATTGAGTTTGATATTGAGAAATGAGTTGCATTGTTAAAACATTAAATGTGTATATAGATATTACAATTTTTTAAGTTGAAGGTTAATCATCACAGGTTAGTGGAAAGAGATATAGATCACACACAAACATACAGTGTTAAACTTTGGACAGGTCTGTATCGTATAGTGTATACATACATCAGTTGATATACTGAGGATCCATTGATTGAGTTTGATATCGAGAAAAGTCGGAGTTACATAGTTTAAACATGAAATGTGTATATGGATAATACAATTTTTGAGGTTTAAGAAAGGTCCTTACAGGTAAAATTCGCAAGAAACATAGCGTTAAACTTTCGACAAGTCTGCACTGTGAAGTGTATACATACAACAGTTGATATACTATGGAACGCTGTCAGTTTCCATCGATTTAGCAGTTTATAATCAATGGAATTTCACAGATAACAACAGCACATTTACAAGATTACCATAATTAGATGGACAATGTTTTTGTTGTTTAATTGTGAAGAAATTTAGTTGTTTCCCATTGTTTATATATATAATGTGTCTATGGATATTAGAAATTTTGAGGTTGAAGACAGACAATTACAGGTAAGAGGAAACAGATATAGATCTAACGTGCTGATCCATTTAGATTACGTTATACTGTAAATGATGATAAATACCTATTAGCTACTTGTATTAACTTCATCTTAGATACATATGTACTCATATTATTGAAAAATCCACGACAGAGTTCCGACATATCCTCTTTATGAGAGAGTCGAGTAATGGTGTTTAACATTCCAGTCAAGAATATTTGACCAATATCAAAACGTTGCCAGCTGTAGACGAAGAAGCAAAAATTTTGAATGTGCGTTGCGCTGATGGCATTATACAGCAGAGTTCTTTATCGTGCCACGCCTTCCACGACACGGGGCCTCGTTTATATTAAGTTCCCATCCGAAAGGACCGTGACTTTCATTTCATAATGCCGAATACATGGCAAAAGAACAGTCACTGCCCAACTTTCAAGTATTTGGTCAGACCCGGTCGGGTTCGAACCCACTCTATCAACTAAGCTACCGCAGTGGTCATTTAGAGTCAGACAGACTGTATCTGATGGATAATTAATTATATTTAAGCTAGTTGTTTTAACGACATCTTAAATATCTAGATGCATAATTTTGAAGAATCCACGTTCTTTTTCATTCTCAATTTTGATTGCATAGGTGGCAGGAGTAGCTGGCTAGACAGAAGGTGCTTACTGTTCCTCATAATCCGACCTCACTTTCCCGATCAAAGTTCACATGGTTAACTTTTAAATATTTGACTTTTGCTTTTGGGATTGCGATTTGAACACGAGCTGGTACGTTTCGTGTTTGACATATCTTCTTCTTTAACGAGGGGATTTGGGATTTGGCGAATGCGTGATCTAATGTATCTCCTAAAAGATAAAATGCCTTCCAATGCCAAGGTTAGAATTTATTGGGATATATTCTGGTTGACAAAAAATTTGCCTTTCTCATTCCTTACATTTAAGTACCGACACAAGGTTAGTATTCTAGTTGACAAAAAAGTTGGTCTTACTCATTCCTTACATCTACTAGTAAGTACCTACACTCTCGACAAAAAATAAAATAATATATATAATATTGTGAGGATTACACACTATGTAAGTCTACACGTACACTTAAGAATGATATACCTGCCAACATCACTCTTAAATCTACTTAACTCCCATTAATATTATACTAGCAACATCTGTTTAGAATTATGTTTTCACGTCCGATTATCGCTGGTGTTATAAAGCAGTTTTTTGTATCGATTTTTGATTTGACTCAATATATCAAGTGCTAAAAAGGTTATAAATTAGTAGTGCTTGGACCAAAATTGTGAAACCAAAACCTTTCCCCCAACATGTTGGATAGATACCCAAAGAACCAAAATATATTTACCAAATTTAGCTAAGAAATAACGTTGCATGAGGGAGTTAACCTTAGTTTTTGAGGAATTTTAGATATTACCTAGCAGCATACTTAGAGACTACATCTTCCCAACTGATCATAAGACATTTTTCCCTGGATAGGTGTTACATTCTATGTGTTCATCCACTGGACGTTTGCTTAAAACAAAGAAGTATTCTTTAATTCAGTTATCGTAAAAGAAATTTAATCTGGGTTTTAGCTGCAAATATTAAGCATGTGGCTTGTTTTACAAGCAATAATTTATTGTTTTTGAAATATGTTAATTTGTTGATGCGAGGCGAGGTTGATAAAATCTCCGACATTCTTATCGTCCAAGTTTATTCCATGCAAGTGAAAGTTAAATAATGGTGTTTAACGTACCAGTCAAGAATATTTTACGTCGCCAGCTATATGCAAAGATGCAGAAATTTTCCCTGTGCGTTGCACTGATGGCATTATACAGCAGGCTTCTTTATCATGCCACGTTTACCGTGACACTGGACCTTGTTTATTTTGAGTTCCAATTCAGAAAGAACCGTGACTTTCATTGTGTAACGCCTATTGCCTGGCGAAAGAACAGTCACTACCCACATTCCACATACCACACAGTTTTGGATCAGACCCGGTCGGGGTTCGAACCCTCGACCTTCCACTTACGAAGAGAGCACTCTACTAACGAGCTACCGCAGTGGTCACTAAAGCTGAAGAAGTAATCAACACAAACATACCGGTTCATGCCTAAATCAATCCCAAAAATAAAATAAAAACATTGAAATTTGACAAATGAAATTAAACGCGTGAACTTTAGCAAGGAAAGGGAAGCTGGATGCACTGGAAATAAAGTATTTGTTGTTGTAAAACTTTCATTTAGAAGTCCAAGGATAAAGTTTAATGACATGCATCTGTGCAAAACAGGATATAAATCTTACAAAATTCAATTTTAAGCCTCGGTTGTCTCTATCAAGTATAAAATAAGAATTTAATTAATCTGTTAGGATTTTTTTATTTACTACAAATCTTCATCATTCTGCTTCACTTGGGCTTCTGTAGTCTTTTTATTGATTATTACTGGCGAATTAAGTGAAAACTGGTCGAACTTTAACATATATCATCACAACAAACTGCCTAAGATGTTTTATTTGTGACAGTTTAAGTACAAGAAATGACATTATAAAATGAATATGCTAGAATAATTGTAAAATAGGTGAAATGGATGGGTGAATGGATGTTGTGTCATCAAGCATAAATGTCCAAATTAGAATCCTAATACCAAATGAGAAAATATGTAATCAACAAAAACTAAGATACTAACCCATATCCGAATCACAATCCAGAATTAAAGTAAAAACTTTGAAACTGACAAGTTATGCTAGACACGTAAACCTCCAACAGGGAAGTGAGGCCGAGTGCACCGGAAGGGTAAGCACCTCCTGTTTAGTTAACTACAGACGCCATGTGTGTATTCAAAATTGTGTAAAAGGAACAAAGTCCATACAGTGATGTTTTGATATTTTAAAACTTCGTCATGACTTGAATAGATAAACATCCTTAATCAAACCAACAGGGGATGACAAAGATTTTTATCCACCTGTTTATAACATGTTCTGCTAATTCAATTTCCAAGATTCCTTTCTCCCTGTTTTTTATATGTTAAATAATAATCATGTTGACATAAGAATCAATAATGCAGAATTTTGTATTTATTCCGTGCATCTTGTCTGAGTAATTTAAAAAGATGTTTTTACGTACAAAGTAATTATCTAATATGTACTACTTTTGCATGGATCATTTTGCATGTCAATATTCTGGTGCGTTCATTAATTGGGGTGCAGATATAATCATAAGAACATACCGGGCAAAGTATAAGAGTATGAATTAAGTATGTACCAATATCACAAATTTAATGTATTTAACAAGTCAGATGTTAATCTAAATAACACTAAGTCATCAATTTTATGTCGATAAATACACCATAATAAGACCAAGTTAGATAATTAAAAACTTTGTACTTTGGAATTTCGGAATATGATCATGCGTGTTTAAAAAACAAGCATATCACTCCATATTAAAATCACAATCAATCAAAATCAATGTGGCATAGCGATGTGTGAAAAAAAGGTTCAATTGAAATCGAAGCATACTCGTTCGTGTTTAAATCAAAATCCAAAAATCAAGGAAAACTTTGAAAATCGACTAATTAAGTTAAATATACTTACTTATACAAGGGAAGTGAGGTCGGGCGCCTCGGAAAGGGAAACGCCTTCTGTTTAATTCGCCAAGCTACGTGTAATATCAAAATTAAAATGAAAGGGACATGACAATATGAGAGGTCAAATATATTCAGGAAATTTACGCATACTGGCTTATGGTCGAATCAAATAAAACAAAACGAAAACTTTGAAAATCAATATACTTACTTCTACAAGGGAAGTAAGGGTCGGGCGCCTCGGAAGGGTAAACGCCTTCTGCTTAATTAGCAACGCCACGTGTGAATTTAGAAATATAAAATGAAAAGAACTTGGCAATATATTCAGGATAGTTTTAGATACAGCGACATCATATTTATCAATAATGTTGTGATGTATTTGAACCAAGCCTTATATTATCAATCAGATCAATGTCTAAGTGGAAAAAAAACGAACAAATCAGATGAAATATTAGCAGCCAAGCAAGTTTATCCTGTATGAAAACGTAAACCTTTATCTATATATTAGTTAATTTTACAGAACTAGACGGCCGTTTCAGAAAACAATTCCTCATCAGTAGTGCTTGGACCATAATTATGAAACTAAATTGTTTTCGAGATGTTGAAAAGATATCCAAAGGACCAAAATATATTTTACCAAATTAAGATAAAAAATACTTTGCATTAGGAAGTATACCTTAGTTTTTTTTAGGATTTTCCCCATTTTAACTAGCAGCAAATTTAGGCAATAGAATATATCTGACAATAATACAATTATTACCTACTGAGGTTTATGATATCCTCGGTTCAATATAAAGTGAAAATCGAGTAAGAAAACTAAAAAATCAGACGAAATAAGCGTATTTATCTGAAATGATAAACGTACACTTTTATCTATATAGCATATGATAACAAGTCATCATGATAATGCAAATCTGCAGTAAAGGTAACCGAAAACTTAACAATAAAAACTACTCTTAGTCATATAAACTATGTTTTCAGATCGATCAATACATACAAAGGCTTATGGAACACAAATGAAGATTACTCCATGTAATGTTTATATCAACATTGATAACATTCTCTGATGTGTAATTTCGTCCAGCAATGCCAATGACCTAGCTATTTTGACATTTCAGACATAACGACTTATGAAGCTCAAATAAAGATAACGCCATGTAGTGTATATGTTTACATTGCTAATACATTGTCCTGTAATTTAGTCCAGCAAAGCTAACGGCCTAGTCAAAATGACATTTTTATTTTACAAAATCACTCCAGCAATGCCAATGGTCTGGGTAAAGTGATATTTCCGAAAATTCTGACATTGTGTTGATTTTAGACTTATTAATATTTTATCATTTTTACGAATTGAAGCCCTTAGGAATTGATTGATTGAATCGTGATAAACGTCCCAGTCAAAAATAGTACTAATTTCGAGATGTCACATGCTATAGGTAAAGTGACAACATTTCTATGGAAAACAGCGGTGTATAAAACTAAAAAAAAGATCACGCCATGTAAAGCATGTTATGTATATATAGACATTGATAACACACTTATGCTGTGTTACGTCCCACAATGCTAATGACCTCGGCTATTGTGATATTTCAGACACAACGGTTTATGAAACTCGAATAAGGATTACGTTATTTAATGTATATATTAACACAACACAAATATGGCTGTGTAATTTCGTTCAGTAATGACATTGACGTCAAGTAAACCAAAGTAAAATATTTGAAAACTGGCAATTTTGAGTAAAGCATGTGAACTTCTACCAGGGAGGTGACGCCGGGTGCTCCGGAGGGGTGAGACCTTTGTTATAATAAAAGCTTTATGGCTATCACCTTGAGGTTTTTGTCTAGTTCGGTTATACTTTTGAGTAATTTCTTTTTCTTTCATTTCATTTGCCATTTTTCCTGGTAGAAAGTAACGTGTTTAACTTAATTTGTAATTTTTTTCCACATTTTTACTTTGCTTTTGTAATTGTGATTAGGACACGGGCCGATATATTTTTATTTGATGTTATTGACCATTTCTGAGTACAGAGTACTTAAATACAATAAGTCAAAGGAAGAAATGACGACATTCCCCAGTCTTCAAATCTAATAATGGATAATTATAAGACACAACCAGTACAATTAAATTGTAATAACATATAACAATTAAGGCAATGAAGACACATTAGAATCTGGCTTCTTACAAGATTGGTAAATGAAATCAAATTTAGAAAATTGCACCGGAATAAAATTAGATATATATAGTATATGTCATCAGTGGTCTTGTATTTGTCTTTTTTAATACTCCCTCATGCCAAGTATTTTTTCAGCTAAATTTAGTAAAATATATTTTTGTCCTTTGGGTATCTATGTAACATCTTGAAAAAGATGTGATTTTACAATTTTTGTCCAAGCACAACTGATGAGGAATTGTATTCCAAACCGACCATTTAGTACTCTAAAATCAAAACTGGTATAATATGTAATTTTTCACACCATCGAGTGTGTACTCCAGTGCCCGTGGAAAGTATTTCAACAGTGGTCCCAATATGTGTTTGTCCAGAGCTCCAGATAAGTATTTGACATGAAGGATCATTATCCCCTACTTTTTTTCTAAAGGGTATCGACTCTGATCCATAAACATGTAAAGAGTATTTTCAATTTTTAAAGCCATTTATTTGAATAAGTATAACTTCTAACAATAATACAGTAACATCATCTTCATTGTGGCAATGGCAGATCTCACAGGTACTTGGGTCAGGAGGCTCTACTGAATTGTAAAGGGTATTGAGGATTTTCAAAGGATTTAAATACCCTTACATTAACAATTTAAAGAGTATTTTTAAAACAATTGAAGGGTATTTACACAGATACTCCTCTTATCTCGAGCTCTGTTTGTCCGTTGTTGTCGTGTCTTATTTCGGATCCTTTTCGATTAACATTCATTTGTGTAGTGTTAGTTGTTACTAGACACCTTTTTTAAGTTGTATTTTTTTCATCCAGTACATGTATTTTATTGTTGATATGTTTAATGTCTTTGTGTCCAGGAATGTTCTGAATATATTTGACGTCGCAGAGTTCCTTGTTCCTTTCACACAATTTTGATTACACACGTGGCGGGTGTAGCTAGCTAAACAGAAGGTGCTTACACTTCCGGAGGACCCGGCCTCACTTCCTTGGTGGAAGTACACGTGTCTAACCTAACTTGTCAGTTCAAAAGTTTTTACTTTGCTTCTGGAATGTGATTCGGACATGGACTAGTATCTTTGTTGTTGATTATTTCTTTTGCATTGCTTATTTGGTGTTTGGTGTTTCATTCTTCATTCGCTTTATTGGGTTGTAAATTTCATTTGATTCTATAAACCGTTGTTGGTCTACTACCTCACTTCTTTAAGCCTTTCTGTCCAAATGCACAGTTAATTTTCCCAAACAAATTTGTAAATTTTATTTGGCTATAAGCGGTATAGTACTTAAAACCGTTTTGCATTACTGCAGTTTCATATAAGGAGGCGTTGAAAAACACCTCGACATCTATAATGTATAATACTGCATAACATGGGTAGTCTAAGAAGTTTTCAATACATTAGTAATGGTCTTACAATTCTTCTAAACATCCAAGACTACGGTACTCTTGTCGTTTGCTATGTATTTCACTTATTGCCGGCCACCCCCACAATGTTCTGACACTGACCGCCATCACGGTGCCAAACCAGCGTCATGGCAACTAATGACATTCTAGTGTCAGTGACGTCATTAAACCGCAAAATTCTGGCAGAATTTTCATTCTTTTTGTGTGTAATTCAAGCATGTCGACCCTTTGTCGGAACATAATGGGCGTGGCCGGCGATCCGTCAATTCGCCGTAGTAAATTGAAGAACTCATATAGCGACTAAACTAAATGAACATCTTTATTCTCAAACGCACCATTGAAGGTAACTCAATTTTTTACATTAGTAGCTAGCTATGTCCCTTGATGGTTCCTTCAAACTTTTTCAGAAAACGGTTTCTAAGTGTTCTATAAATTATTTAAAATTGTTTGTGACTAAACTTTGATAGAATTCATGTGAAAAATTAGGTTTATAATTGAAAGAAACAAATTGAGCCTTTGATATTTGTAGTTTAATGAAAAAAGGTTAAAGTTGGTGTTTCGATGCAATAAGTAGTGACATTTTATGAGCCAAGTTAAAATTTGAACAGGCACATTGAAAATCAGTTACGTGTTTCTTTTATTTTTTCTATTTATTTTTATTTCTATGCGAAGTAGGCTGCTTGCAAAAAAATTGTTGACTCAGGGATACTGCAAACCTAGGCTTATCAAGGCCTTCAAAAAGTTTTATGTCCGTCATCACAGTATTGTTGATTAGTTTGATGTCTCTGTGTCCAGGATTGCCCTGGATATATTTGACGCCCCATACTACTATGTTCCTTTTACACAATTTTGATTACACGCGTGGCTGGTGTAGCTAGCTAAACAGGAGGTGCTTACCCTTCCGGTGTGTCCGGCCTTACTTCCCTGGTGGAAGTTCACGTGTCTAACCTAACTTGTCAGTTCTAAAGTTTTATCTTTGCTTCTGGATTTTGATTCGGACTTGGATTATTATGTTTGTTTTTGATTCTGAATGTCCCAACTTATGTTGTTTCAATGGATGTCATCTAGCATGAATTTTCATTTCAACAGAATAGTATATATTGCAAATTTGTTTTAAATCAGCACGAATTTACTACCCCACAAAGCTTTATTTCCATAGAAACATGAAAATGGAAAAAACGAAAATAAATGATTTCACAATATTGTTTCTGAAATAGGAGTGTTGAGTTGATTAATGAAGTTTTACGCCCCAGTCAAGAATATATCACTTAAGTCGCTAGCTATAGGCGAAGCTGCAGATTTTTTTACCTTTGAGTTGTCCTGATGGCACCATACAGCAAAGTTCTCTATCGTCCCACGCCTAACATGACACGGGACCTCGTTTGTTTTAAGATTAGATCCGAAAGTCCGTGCCTATCATTACCGAAATACTGAGTACTTGGCGAAAGAACAGTCACTACCCACTTTCAAGTCTTGGATCAGACCCGGCCGGGGATCGAACCCACTACTTCCCACTTACAGAGCGAGCACTCTACCAACTGAGCTACCGCAGTGGTTCCTAAAATAGGAGAGTTGAGTAATGGTGTTTAACATCCCAGTCAAGAATATTTCTGTTATATCGAGAAGTCGCCAGCTATTGGTGAAGGTGCAGCAATTTTGCCTGTTCTTTTTTTTTTTTTGCCCTGACGGCATTATACATCAGAGTTCTTTATCGTTTCCATCCGAAAGTGGCTTAACTTCGTATTGCCGAGTGCTTGGAGAAAGAACAGTCACTACCCACTTTCATGTCTTTTGTCAGACCCGGCCAGGAATCAAACTAACTGAGCTACGGCAGTGGTATCTGAAATAGGAGAACCAAAATAGATAAACATAATCAAATTACAGAAACTGACTACTGATTGTTGTTTCATATACCGGAGAAGTTTATATTGTAATACGTGACCATTATTATATTGTTACAGGAGGAATTTATATTATTATATGTGACAATGTAGCTTTAACGGTCTTGGGAATCGACCTGATTCATTGATAACTATGGGGAATTACTATCACTACATAGTCGTAACACACGATTATGACTCCTGATCTTTAGAAATTACCAGTTTATGAGCTATAATATGACGGTATATCTTATCATGGTTATGTATAATAATTGGTATTCCCTAGATTGAGTTTCGGTGAATATAGAATCATAGTTTGGCGTAACACACTGATGATGATGTCGGATCTGAAACTGGAACTGATTTCAAAATTCTATTTTTTTAAATAAAATCATTGCTTAGTCAAAACGCACGATTATGACTCCTGATCTTAAGAAATTTCCAGTTAATGAGCTATAATATAACGGTATATCCCTAGATTGAGTTTCAGTGAATATAGAATCATAGTTTGGCGTAACACACTGATGATAATGTCGGTTCTAAAACTGGAACCGATTTCAAAACTCTAATGTTTTTTTTTCTTTTTTAAATAAAATCGTTGCATAGTCGAAACGCACGATTACGACTCCTGATCTTTAGAAATGATCTGGTCACGATGGTGTATGTTAATAATTATTCCCTAGATAAAGTTTCAGAAACTTAAAATGGAAAAACAGCTGTTTAATAATAATTCGTAAGTTGTCCTTACATATCCTGATAAATCATCGTCTGAAACTAGTACCAGACCCAATTTTCAAATTTTATTTGGTTGTCATGCCTAAATGAGTGTATTTTCTCTCTCGATGTTTCTCAATATTCATGTCCCTTTTTTTAAATGGAAAAACATTCTCAAATCACAATACTAAAAGCTCAATAAAAACTTTCAAAGATGAAAAATCAAATGGGACACGTAAATTTCCACCAGGAAAATGAGACTGGTTGCTCCAGAAATTGAAAATACCTTCTGAACCTCATACCTTCACAACTTACGCGTGTTATCAAAATACAGAATGTTTGAACTAAAGTATATTTAAAATAAGGAATTCATGAATTGATCGAAATCATACCGTAACATAATTACATATTTCCTGTTGTGTTTTGATATACCCTCTACGTGTGAAATTAAAATTCAGAATAAAAAGAGAACAGAGCAATAGCAAAATTCAGATAAAGATTTTTATATTCAATTTTGGAGGCTTTTACCACTAAAAGGTTTTAAAACAATAACATGTGATTATAATTCTTTATCATATTAATTAAGCATCATCCTCAAATAGTAATTATTTTATATCTAACCATCAACAGAGGATCAGGAACGATTTTAAAAGTGATACAACTAAATAAGATAGATAATGCAGATCTGTTAAGATGGTCTATATAACCAATCACTGTGCCTTTATATCAGTAGATTGGGAGATTTATAGAGATTGATACAACCAATTTAGGGGATAATGCTCCCTGAAGTAATACATAACACGGAAATCCAATGCAGTAAGGAGTTTTTTAGCTTGTATTGTTACTAAATCTGTTTGAATTCAGCAGCATTTATTCGACCGTTTAGGAAAAAATCCCTCATCAGAAGAGCTCAAACCAAACTTTTGGAACAAATATGAAGAAATAATTTTTATTTATTAATGAACAAAAACAAATATACTAATCCATTTCCGAATCACAATCCAGAAGCAAAGTAAAAACTTTGGAACTGGCAAGTTAGGTTAGACACGTGAACTTCCACCAGGAAAGTGAGGTCGGGTAATGGTTATTAATTATAATAAACATTCCCTGGATAAAGTTTCAGAAATCTAGCACAGAAAACTGCCTGTTAGTAAATTCCTCAAGTTCTCTTTACACATCCTGATAAATTATTGTCTGTAAATAGTACCAGAACCGATATTCAAATTTTATTTGGTTAGCATTCCTAAATGAGTGTATTTTTTCCCTCGATATTCCTCAATTTTCATGTTCATATTTTTCAAATGGAAAAAAATTTCAAATCACAATAACAAAAGCTAAATAAAAACTTTGAAAGATACAAATAAATGAGACACGTAAACATCCAACAGGAAAGTGAGACCGGTTGCTCTGGAAATGGAAAATGCCTCCTGTACCTCCTACCTTCGCCCTTGACGCGGTTTATCAAAATACAGGATGTTACAGCTTAACTACAATTCAAAAAAGGAATTCATGAAATTATCGAAATTATTCCGTAACATAATTAATTACATACTTCCTGTTGTGTTTGATATACCCTCCACGTATGAAATAAAAAATGAGAATAAGAAGAGAATTGAGCAATAGCAAAATTTAAATAAAGATTTTTATATTCAATTTTAAAGGCTTTTACCACCAAAAGGTTTTGAAACAGTAACTTGTGATTATAGTTCTTTATCATATTCATTAAGCATCATTCTCAAATAGTAATTATTTTATATCTAACCGTCAACAGAGGATCAGGAACGATTTTAAAAGTGATACAACTAAATAAGATAGATAATGCAGATCTGTTAAGATGGTCTATATAACCAATCACTGTGACTTTTATATCAGTAGATTGGGGAGATTTATAGAGATTGATACAACCAATTTAGGGGATAATGCTCCCTGAAGTAATACATAACACGAAAATCCAATGCATTAAAGAGTTTTTAAGATATAATAATTACTAAACCTGTTTGAATTTAGCAGTATTATTTGACCGTTTAGGAAAACATCCCTCATCAGAAGTGCTCAAACCAAACCTTTGGAACATATATGAAGAAATATTTATAATTTATTCATTGAATGGGAAAAATAGGAACACAATGTATATTACGAAACCTACCTAAGTCATTACTTTAAACGATTAATTATAGCATATTGTATTTCACTAATTTTTCGAGAGTAGAAAATATCGCGTCAAGACAATCTTGGTCTTATTCGTGAATATTGGAATTCGCGTTTAGAATCTTATTAAATACAACATATGTATGTCAATATAAAAATATCTGTATGCTGGTAATATTCGCGTGATAATTGAATTCGCGAATGGGATGAGTCGCAAATTTACGCGAAAATAAATTTCTTGCGAAATAAAAGTGATCTACAGTAGTTTAGAAACTACAGTACAGGCATATCGAATGTTTAACACTTAGCAAACGATTTAGTGCCGGATGGGCACATCTCGATCCTTCGTTACTTAGATATCGATATCTTCTCCGACAGCCGCTGTTTATCGACAGTTTGTTTGTCTCCAGCTATCGATGTCTCGGTTATTCGACAGCCAAACTTTTACTCTAAGATTTATAAATAACAATAAAGAAGGAATATATTAACATGTTTTCATTTTTTAAATTGATTCGTTATACAATGTGAAAACTATTTTCCCCAAAATGTGTAGTTTTGCACAATTTCTATTAAAACGCAACAAATATTTTAAAAATTCTTAAATTATCAGTTCCTGCTTTATTTTTATTAATAAATCTTTACTCTTGTTGAGGTAATTTCATAATTGTACCCCTGTTTCACGTTTTTAAACCAAATGGTTTTCACTTGAATTTTCCTACTTAGATGACCCTTAAACGTTCGACAGGTCTGTACTGTACCGTCAAATATCGATATGTTACGCATTTATAGCGAGATCAATACAATTTGTCTTTGAATAAAGATTTGTTTTACATTAGAAGTCAAACTTATGGTCAATAAGGTTTTTAAATAATTTTGTTTGGATTTAGGTGAACTATTGTTCAGGTATTATACTGTTTGTTGACATTCCTCTTTGTATTTTATTTATGATTTTAGACTATTAACCGAAGGTTGACAATCAGTTTGTTTTAATATTGTGTATTGAGTTAAACTATTTTATTTATATTATTTCCTTTTTGGACAATTTGTTTCTTTTGTTATTTAGGATAGTAGACTTTTAAATATTTGAATATTTTAAAATATTATGCCAACATTATATTGGTTTTTTTACTTTACTTCTTTGAATTTCCTTCAGGATTTTAGACTTTTAATCTAAATTGCACAATAAGGTTTCTAAATACCTTTTCTTATTTTAATGTTTTTATATATACAGATTTTTACAAGTGATAATGTATATTTTTGCAAAATTAAAACAGGTTCTATATTTAGTTGAACTATTGTTTCGACATTATATTGTTTGGTGACATTTTCATTTGTATTTTATTAAGGCATTAAGATCCTTTAACTCATTTGTGCAGATTGCCGATATCATTTTTAGTTGAGATAAACAAAGAAAAACAAATTTACTTGGGTCTTTTTACGTCATTATGGTGTATGTCGTAGTTCATACTGAAGATAAATCCAATTTATTTGTGTTTAGGAAATTATCAATGTATATCCATACATAGCAATTACATGTATACTGGATTTCTGGTGAAAAAAATAAAACAATATGTTTTTCTTCATATTCATGTACGTTATGAATATAAAACAACACATGAGCTTGCAGATGTTTAGTCCAATATTCGTAGTTACATGTTCCTTTCGTTTTCAATTTTAAATTGACGTGTCGTAGTTCGCTAAACAGGACGTGCATACCCTTCAGGAGAATAGGGTCTCACTTCACTGGTGAAAGTTTAACTTATTTTTCAGTTTTTACTTTGATTTGTTTTAATTTGATTTCAACACGGAATGGTGTTTATGTTTTTGATTTGTAAAAGGTCATTCAGAAATGAGATAAACAACAAAAGGACAAATTTACTTGTCGTTTACGTCATAATGGTGAATGTCTCTGTTCAGCCTATTGATAAATCAAATACTTTCGTGTTAGGAAATTGTCAATGTATATTCATCCATAACAATTACAAGTATATTGAACTTCTTGTGAAATTAAAGCAGAACGATAATGTTTTATTCCATTATTCTAGTCTTGATAATTCTCATTAAAATGTTTCCAGTTGTTGAGTCCAACATTCGTAGTTCCATATTCATTTCATTCTCAATTTTAATTTTTGATTTGACGTAACGATTTTAAATGGCTTAACAGAGGTTCTTACCCTTCTACCCATCCGGATATCCCGGTCTCACTTCCCTTCTGGAAGTTCATGTGTTTACGCTTGATTTTCCAGTTTTTACTTTGAAGTTTTGATGTGATTTGAACATGGACTGGTATGTATGTTTTATTTGTACAAAATGTCATTCATAAATAAGATAAACAACAAAAAGATAAATTGACCATTTGCGCCATTTATAGTGTATATCTTAGTTCAGCATGAAGATAAATTCAATACATTCATGTTTAGGAAATTGTCAATGTATATTTATACACAATAAATGTATATGTACGGGAGTCCTGGTGAGTAAAAACAAAACGATCAATTTTTCTTCATTATCATATTCCTCACGATAGAATTGCAGCCCACTATGGACTTTTCTATTGTTTCTTTTAAATACCAAATGTAATTCCTCGATTTCGAAAGGTTAAATATACAGATATTGGAATAAATGGTATCATGTAATACCCTATGTGAACTTAGAATGCAGCATTCAATTGAATAGTGTTTTGTTGTATTTTTATTGTTATATGGAATGGTTGGCTTTTCTATTAATACTCTAACCCAACAAGTAAAGGCCATTTCTGTACAAGTCAAAAGCTTACACATTGGTACCAGATTATTTTTTCGAGCGTATGGGTTAGCCAACAGCGTGGTCCCAGTTACAGTTTCCTTATAAAACAAAAAAAAAAGATAAATAAAATTGTATTTTTAGCCTTGGTGTTTTATAGGTAGGTTGAGTTTTCTCATACTACCATAACCACTACACTGAACATTCTAGTGTCAGATGAAAATTTTAAAGTCAGAGGTCCCAATACCTGTTGTCATTTCTTTATTTTTTTTCTTGTTTGGTAGTTTTTTGGGTGAATTATAAAAATGTGAAATTCCATTAAAAAATAAGGTTGGTTACTACCTCCTAGCTACAAACTTTACTTGTGAAACTACAGTAAAACCTGTTTATAAAGGTCGCCCAAGGGAACCAATAAAAGTGGTCTTTATGGGTAGGTGGCCTTTATATACAGGTTCAAATGATATAAATAAACAACAATTGGGATACATTTTTACTGGCCTTTATAAGTAGGTGACCCTTATATATGACATTGTATTATCATATTTTTTATAATTAGGAACAATACTGATTGTGAGTACAACAGATGACGAAATCTTTAGTATGTCGTCTAAGGGACAGACATGATGAAATCTTTAGTATGTCGTCTTAGGGACAGACATATGTTATAATCAATAATTATAAGGCATTACATTTATTAGTTTTAGCTAGTAGTTTGTATTCATTGTAATATTGGTCTCTTAATAGAGTACATAGACATGGTTGAGATATATAGAGGTGGTCTTTAACGCAAGTTTGACTGTATTATTGAGAATGAGAGGACCATACAACAAATATTCGTCTTTTCTAAAGACTATTTTTTAGAAAAAATCACTTTTTTCCCAGTAAAAACAAAGACTGCCTTTATACTCCTACTTTGAGATCGAAGAATATGTATAGTGCAATCTTAATATCAGGATTTGCTTGTCATTAAAACACCACAGACTTCAATCATATTCAGTAATATATCCGTATATGATGCCAAGAAAGCTCATTTCCGCAAACAAAATTGAATTAGTATATGAGATTGACCATCTATCACAGAAGTCATATTATATTGCGTTATATATTATAAATCACTCTATCACTCAATTTTGGGTCACAAATTGATTACTCTCTCTTTAACCCAGCGTGTAAAACTATTTTAAATTAAGTTTCCATCAGTTGTCTACACACAATTAAACTTCTCTTTCTGCGGCTGACAGTCATTTGATTATTTCAACTTTAATTAAAATACCCTTGCTATTGTACTGGCACTTAATAAGACGAAAAATTAGATGTGTGATCTTATTTCCGTAGACAAAATTCCCAAAGATCGGACAAAACTGTGTAACACTTATGCCTTCTTATAAGAATTTGACACAAAGACAAAATCCCCCCTAAGAATGGAGAAAACTGTCTAATACTTTTGATGCTTTCATATTAGAATTGGACACAGAAACAAAATTCCCCAGAATGTTTAAAACTGTGTAACACTCATGCCTGCTTATTAGAATTTCACATAAAGACATTATTCCCGGAGAATGGTTACAGTTACAAAATTTTTATGAAAACTGTCTGCTTAGTAGAATATTTTAATAATTGAGAAAGAAAATTATGAAAGGTATTTGATGAACTAGAACCATGGTTAATAATATAAACAAGGAAAATTTCGATTTGATCTAGTCGACCATTAACAAATCTGCAAAACACGTAATTGCATTTCCATATCAAGCGACAAGATGTCTGCAAGTATTATTTGTTGAGTATTTAATATACAAGTGAAAAGCATATATAAATCTTAAATTTTTAAGGTGTTTGGTTTATAAGTTCGTTATTGACCTGGTCTGTATGTGATTATTTTCTAGAGAGCACGATTGTGATAGCAATCTTAAAACTAGACTGATTTGTTTGAGCACACAGTCTCACTTCCCTGGTGGAAGTTCACGTGTCTGACCTAACTTTTACTTTGCTCCTGGATAGTGATTCTGACATGTATTAGTATGTTTGTTTTTGATTTTACCATATACACTGCTAATAATGAAAAATCCATTTAATGACTAAAGGGTAGTTCAAAAGTGTGGTTACTGAAAAAGTATCTGGTAACTACCTGGTATCTAAACAAACATACAAAGTCGGCTTATTAGACAAAGTGTAACATTGATTGATACCTTTTCCAAGATTAGAGTAAATAGCCATAATGATTTCTTTTTATCACTTTGGCAGTAATCAAAAACATGTCCGAATCAAAATCCAGAAGCAAAGTAATAACTTTGGAACTGACAAGTTAGGCAAGACACGTGAACTTCCACCAGGGGGTGAGATAGAGAAATATAGAGAAATATATACAAAATGTATGGGTTTATTCGATTGCGGTAAGTGAGAAAATAGTCATAGACAAAAATGCATAGTCAGTTAATTTGATATTTTTTATCTTTATCAGAATTAGATTTGAAATCGGTATTGGACCATAAAGACTGCAAATAATAAAGACACTTCTTTGCAAACACTAATGAGTAGTTCGATAATGGTAACAAGAAAAATAGTTTAGCTACTTAGTATCCAAACAAAAAACATAATCAGCTGATTTGAAAAAAATATAACATGGATTGGTATGTTTGTTTTCTGATTTATCTTAAATCATAACATAACAGTTTTTCGTTATCAGTTCGGCGGTAATATAGAGAAATGTATACAATATGTATGGGTTTACTCGATTGTGGTAATTCGGTAAGTCAGAAAAATAGTCAAATTGCTTGGTTTTTAAACAAATGCGTAATTAGCTAATTCGAAAAAGTCGACAATAGACTTGAAATAGGTATTTTACGATAAAGATTGCAAATAATGAAGAAATTTACGCAAAAAGTATAGTGTTATTTGATTGTGGTAACTTGGTAACTCATAATGCTTAAACTGCTTGTTAGCGGGAAAAAATGCAAAGTCAGCTAATTTGATGTGTTTTCTATCTTGAAATAGGTATTGGGCCATAAACGCTGAAAATAATAAAGAAATATAAACAATACATACGATATTTGATTGTGGTAACTTTATAACTCACAAAAATGGTTTACTGCTTATTGACGACATAAACACTGCAAATAATATTGAAATGTATACAATATCTATGGATTTTCCGATAGTGGTGACTTTGTAACTCACAAAAATGGTTACTACTTGTTATCCAAACAAAAATGCATAGTCAGCTAATTTGATGAGTTATTAATATATTCATCAAAATTAGACTTAAAATAGGTATTGGACCATAAAGACTGCAAACAATGAAGAAATCTATGCAAAAAGTATAAGGTTATTTGATTGTGGTAACTTGGTAACGTAACTCATAAAAATGGTTAAAGTGCTTGTTAGAGAAATAAAAATGCAAAGTCAGCTAATTTGATTTTTTTTCTATTTTGAAATAGGTATTGGGTCATAAACACTGCAAATAATATTTAAATGTATACAATATCTATGGATTTTACGATAGTGGTGACTTTGTAACTCACAAAAATGGTTACTGCTTGTTATCCACACAAAAATGCATAGTCACCTTATTTGATGAGTTATTATATATTCATCAAAATTAGATTTAAAATAGATATTGGTCTATAAAGACTGCAAATAATAAAGGAATCTACGCAAAAAGTATAAGGTTATATGATTGTGGGAACTTGGTAACTCACAAAAATAGTTAAACTGCTTGTTAGCGAAATAAAAATGCAAAGTCAGCTAATTTGATTTTTTTCTATCTTATATAGGTATTGGGCCATAAACACTGAAAATAATAAAGAAATATAAACAATATATATGGGATATTTGATTGTGGTAACTTTATAACTCGCAAAAATGGTTACTGCTTGTTATCCAAACAAAAATGCATAGTCAGCTAATTTGATGAGTTATTATATATTCATCAAAATTAGACTTAAAATAGGTATTGGACCATAAAGACTGCAAAAAAAAGGAATCTATGCCATAAGTATAATCAAAAACAAACATACTTATCCATTTAATGTTATTCTATTGTGGTAGCTCTGTAACTCACAAAAATGGTTAAACTGCTTGTTGGCGAAATAAAAATGCAAAGTCAGCTAATTTGATAGGATATTCTCGTATATTTAACAAAATTAGGCTCGAAATAGGTATTGGAACATAAACACAGAAAATAATAAAGAAATCTATGCAATAAGTATAATGTTATTCTATTGTGGTAACTCTGTAACTCACAAAAATTGTTAAACTGCTTGTTAGTGAAATAAAAATGCAAAGTCAGCTAATTTGATAGGTTATTTTATCTTTATCAAGATTAGAGTAAATACGAATAATGATTTCTCTTCATCACTTCAGCAGTAATGTAGCCCAAAGTAGAAACTATTATACAAAGAAACTTTATTATGTTATTAGCCACGATGGTATACATTACCCATTACACGGTTGATGTGCCAATAAAGTCCGTCAGTATATACTGTTTACACGACATCAATACTCAACAATTGAAATCAATGATATTTTACAGCTATAACGGCACAGTTTAAAGATTCCAATATCCAGCTGGACGGTCTATTGTCGTCGTGTTAATTCAAGAGGAAAGTTGGCTGATTCTGATAACGTGAAATGTGTCCATGGATATCGGAAGAAGTGTTGATGTTAAAGGCTTATCGCTACAGGTAAGATTATCATATTCATAATCTTGATAAGCTGAATGAAAAATTTAATCATTTATCCTCATTAGATATATCCCCGATAATAAGTAAAAAAAACCGTTTGACCTATTTAATTGTAGGTGTTCATCATTAAAACCTAATTTATTTACGAATCTTAGAATCTATGACCTAGTTTTAGTAGCAGACCAAATAATATTAGTATTATATTATTACCACTCTGGATTAAGATTTTTTTTAATTTTTCTATCTTAATCGTATCATCCTTTTAGCCTGGTGAATCTTAGAATACATGACCTAATTTAAATTGGTAATACAATAAATCATATTATATTTCTATAACAATTACAGTAAAACCTGCCTTTAAGGTCACGTCTATATAAAGGCCGTCTGATTATAAAGGCAAGTAAAACTGTATCCCAATTGCCCTTTATTTGTGTCTGAGAGCTATGTGTATATCATTGAACTTGTCTTAAATGTCAACTCTAAAAACAAAACCACCTGCTTTTAAAGGACAATACACTTTTATTCTTTTTATATGAACCTCATATAGGAGTCATCTGCCCATAAAGGCCACTTTTACTGGTTTCCTTTAGTGGCCTTTATAGACAGATTTTACTGTACCAGACTTAATTCAAATTTCTTGGTAAACCACTTTTTAATCTTGCTATTTCGACATCAGTGAATAACGTAAATAGTCTTGAGGTTTCAAAACAATACATTCCTCCTCTCTTTTCGATTTTATAACCCAGATATTTGTGACTTAAAATTAAAAATGTAAAAGTACAAATGTACGAAAGAAAATGAAAAAACCCATAAAAACTAAATATAGTTTAAGACAATAAAACCGGTGAGATTCGTCTGGCTGGAATTTTTAAGACATCTGGAGTTATTAGAGAAGATATATTCAGATAACTGTAAGATAATATTAAATATTGAAAAAGTACAAATTCTAAATTATATTTAAATATCCTACTAAGGGTCGAAATATAAATGTATCAATCTTATTTGGATTTAGATATTAACTATAAACTTTGTCTTGAAATCTTAGTAATTTATGAGATACATTTGGGAGAATACACAAAAAATCAGGTGGCAATGGCATCAGATTAAATAGTGAAAGGTATATTATTATAAGAGAAAAATTTTTTATCTAAAACTCTTTATATCATTTTATAGTTTCTTAGACGCCATTATATTCGCTTTAGAGTTTTGCTTTCGTTGTTACTTTTGCTAGAAACGTAAAGAAATATATTCTCACCCACGAACAAGAGTTTTTGTATGCGTTTTCTTGCTCTGTCAGGTGCAAGATTCTTTCAATCCAGATAGAAGTAATATTGAGACGTACACATAATATATCTCCTTGAAAATATTATCAGAAAAAAGATGCATTTTATATAGAACAGAAATATATTATTATAATTAACTTTACAGTTTAATTATTTGTTTTTCGTCGTCCCAGTCAAGATTCTTTCACTTGCGTCAAATTATTGATAAAATATTTTTGTGATAAATGTTTCTGTCGAGTACACGTTTCAAGCTAATAAAGTAAGGTATAACAACAACATGCAAAAATTATGTTTAGATGTTTAATACTTGCGTTCCATGAGGATTCCTGGAAATAAATAAACAATTAAGGCTTCGTATCAATTATTTATCAAATTTTGTATTGTAAGACATATGGCTTTAATTACGGATACACCAGGTTTTGTACTTGTGGAACTTACAATACGTTTGTTTTTATTTGTATGTATAACATACATAATCCATCACTGTTCAAAATGAAAGTAAAAACCTAATGCGTTACAACCCTAAATCAATAAAACAGAGAAAGTTTGGATTTAGATGATTATAATTATTTATGAACAATCGCCAATTCGGCAAATACATCTGTTTCTTGGTTTGATGTTGTTTAGAATGCAAAATAAATTTATATATGTATATGAGAAAATTATACATGTATATAGATGCCAAGGGAAATCATGTTTTTGAATGCGTTATTCTCTTATATAATTCTTGCTTATTATCGGTAATTTTACAAGTTGTTAAACAAAGTGGATGTTTCACTTCAGATATTTTTGGGTTGATTTACCTCACGAATAATACAAACCCTTGGTGTATCAAAACCCCGTAAATTTAAAACTGTGAAGAACATTTCATATCCAGTGACTAAACTTGACAATTGAGTAGTATATACTTAGTAATTGGCAATGTTAAAATGATAATATGGTAATTTGAAAGCTTTTGCAGACATGACTGAAAAATATTAATTTCACTAGCACTGGTTGTATAGGGCGATTTTAATGAGATGTGTGTATATCTGTGAACTAAGTTGTCCTGTTTTATTAAAATACAATAAACAATAAATAAAATAAGACAAAATTAATGTTCTTGCAATTCTTGCCCAATTTATAATCCCAAAGCAAAGCAAATACTTTGAAACTGGCAAATTAAAACTTGCGAAGGTCCACAAAAGAAATGGTACTGAGTGTTCCGAAATGGTAAGCACATCCTGCTTACATACTAGCTACTCCCACCACGCGTGTAATGTTTTCCGTTTCGTATATATACTGTTATATGGAAGTATATTTTCGGTTTTCTACAGCAGAAAACATCAAATGACTGATAAAATATCCAATAAGAAGCTATATCAAAGCAATAATTACCTTTCGATATACATTTTATATATTAGCCTGTTTAACAACACTTTAATTAGAGAAGACAGTTTGAAGACATTAAAATATTTATTATATTTGCATGTGTTCAATGCTAGATATAAAACACAAAAAAGTTTCCGTAAAACTGATTTAATTGATTGCAAATATCAATTTTCGTGAAACGATGGCTTATGGCATTGGAACTCTCATCCCTAAAGCAGGGTTGGGCGCAAATTATAAATGCTTAAACCCATAACAAATTTTAATTTTAAGATGCCAGCTTTGAGTGACAGGATATGACATAAATTACAGATTATTACAAGATATTAGCATCTTAAAAACAAACATTGCATGTTAAATTGTATTATTTCAGATCTTGCTGACTATTTTATTAAAATACACCAAATAAAGACAAAATTAATGTTTGTACCATGCAAGTGAGTAAAAAAATAAAAGGATTTTACATCTCAGTGAAGACTAATAAAGAATTTTAAGGGTCGCCTGTAATAAACCCAATATTCCTGTTGTGGACATATACGGTATATGGACAGATTTAGAATAAAACTTGTTTCTGAATAAGCCAAGACCGTTATAACAAATAGCAATAAAAATCAGATGACTCTTTTAATATCCAATTTGAAGCATCACTTGATTCTAGCTAGCAATAAATTTGGAAGAAAATTAATCTGTTAGGATTTTTATTGGCAATATATTTTTTCTTCAAATTCCATCGCTTCTTCAGCCCTCTGTGGTATTGATTATGTAAGGAGAAATTTAAATGGGAATTAGTAATTATGGAAATCATTACTAAAACAAAATTAAAAATGTTAAAAATGTTCAAATCGATTAGAAGTACTAAAAGGATTGACTCAAGATCAGGATCTCTCTCTCTCTCTCTCTCTCTCTCTCTCTCTGTGTGTGTGTCTCTCTCTCTGTGTGGTGTGTGTGTGGTGTGTGTGTGTGTGATCTAATTTAATACAATAACCATTTGTAAAAAAAATAAAGAAAGAACTTTTTTATACTTGTTTGCCTTTAACGGGAAAAATTGAAGTTTTTACTTCCATTGACTGTAGATATACACAATTATTTATGACGTGTGTATTAGTGTACAAATATATTTACCATGTAGTAAAGTTATTATGCCATCTTGTTCATAGCCGTTTACATCACAGTTATTGCAACATTCTATTTCTTAAATAAAATCTTAAACATGATATCGTCTTTCAACCTTATAGATGAAATAATTATAAGTTTTGCTTAAAGTATTGTTTATGTGGTGTTACATATTTGTTTTTAAAACGTCTACTGTATTTACAAATCCGAACACATTTTAGAAATTGTCTTGTTAAAATCCCGTTTTTAACGGGTACTAAATAAAAAAATGGTTAAACGAAGGAATTATATATGTAGACATGCATTCATAATTTATATTTATAGTTTTTGACACATATATGTCTGTTTATATTTAAACCGCAAAGCAAAGTAAAAACTTTAAATTTGTATCTAATTAATGCCAAACACGTGAACATCTACTAGGGAAGTGAGAACGGTTCCTAGAAAGGTTAAGATAAAGATAACGAAAGATCTGTTTACAGGAATATTGGTGACTGTTCTTCCGCCAACCTTTCGGCATTATCAATTCAAAGTTTTTTATCCACATAAGCTATCAACGATCGGGGATGAACCTTAACTTAGTATTGTCATAAAAGTTTAAATTCGTGCAACTCCATCTGCTACCATCTCGATGGAAATCGACAGTACTTTTTACTGAAATGTGCAAGCTCTTAAGCACTCTATAAACATAGACATATTCATTGATTATTAAAATGAATATAAGCATTTTTTAACACCAATCAATATCTTGCGATGTGCGAAAAATGAATTACATATTCTTCAGACATAATACCTCAATTAGATGATGCCTTAATGTTCAAGTGAAAGATTGTAGGATAACGAACAGATAAGTTAACTTGAAACATTACAAAGGTCATTAGCCACTAAGGATAGTACAAAATGCGTAAAAATCTGAGATGCATGTCCTGTGTCAAAATTCGAGTTGGATAATGGCCAAATGAGTTACTAGATGCATTCATTGTTCCCTTCATTCTCAATTATGATGTCACGCGTCGCGGGCGTACCTATCTAAGCAGAAGGTGCCTACCGGTCTCATCTCCTTCGTGTTAATTCATATGTTAAACAGAATGTTTCAGTTTTCAAATTTTTTACTGTATTTTTGGAGGTGGTTTAAACATTGATTGATTCATTTGTATCTGATTATTAGAGAACATAGAATGCCAGAATCAACTAAAGAGGCTTAAATTTGAGTACATGCATTACAGAAGCAATGTCCGATGCACCATTGACATTTTAGTAGGAAACGAAAATATGGTTAATTAGGCACATAAAAATGTCAGTGGAAGTCCTATGGTTAATTGAAACAAAGCAGAAAATATATTATCTACTTGTTATTTTCAAGAATAAAGACAAAGTATAATCTGTACCTAATCTTTTGAAAATTGGAAGAAGATGCATAAGTGGTTGTCATAACGGATGATCCGCACAGCTGGTTGTAGACAGGTATAACCATTTGGCATATAGCTTAAGACAAATTCAGATATTGTACTAATTTCTCAAATATCGTTCAGTGTATGGTTTAAATACAGAAAAATTGAAATAACCGGATCATTCACGATATGTAATTTATCTGTAGCCGTTATATTATCACAATATTGTTGATAAGCGTCGCGTCTATCTATGAAATTGACCCAGTTTACATTTGACGTCTCCTAGTTGCATGTTCCCTTCATTTTTCAATTTTGATTCCAAATCAATGACGTGTAGCTAGCTACACCGGAGGTTATATTTTTACGGAGCACCCGGTCTCACTTTCCTGGTGAAAATTCGAATGGAAAACTTTATTTGCCAGTTTTCATCTTTTTTTCGTTGCTTTTGATATTATAATTGGAACATGGATTGGTGTTCTTGTGTATTATTTATACATATATACTTATAGTTACATGTTCCTTTCATTTTTTAATTTTGATCCCACATAAAGGGCGTGTAACTAGCTACAAAGGAGGTGATATTTTTACAGAGCATCCGGTCTCACTTTCCTGGTGAAAATTTACATGTTAAACTTCATTTCCCAGTTTTAAAGCTTTCACGTTGCTTTTGCGATTATGATTGGAACATAAATTGGGGTGCTTGTGTATGATTTACACATATATACTAGTATGCTACCTCTTAAATTCAGATTACTACATGCAATTTAGATATTCAGTTGATCTTAAAGTTGCATAATAATAGCAAGTCATCATGATAATATAAACATAGGTAACTGGGAACGAAAAAATAATAAAAGCAATATTAAATTCTGTAGTTTGCATAAGCGATTGAATTCAAATAAAGTATACACTGTGTGATGCATATATGTATGTCTGATGTCATTCGCAAAAAATGGTGTCAAATTTTACTTTTTGCACTGATTAGAGCATTGTTTTTCTTGCATTACTTAAGGGAATCGTTAAGTGCATTTACAGAATATCTTCAAATCTTTTGAATGTCGCTTTATAATCAACTTGTATTGGTTCTTTGTTGCGTTGGTTGTTGCTAGATACACAGTTCATTAGCAGGTGCTTACGCATCCGAAGCATCCGGCCTCACCGATTGGTGTGTTTGCCTTTGATTAAAACTTTCTTTTTGTCTATTTTGTATGAAATTGTTTGCTAAAATACAGAACTAACAATCAAAACTATTTGTAACGTAGCATGTTTGGCCAGCTAAAAACGAGGTGTTTACTCTTTCGGAGCACCCGGTCTTGATTCCCCGATTGAAGCCAACGTGTTTAACTTCATTTGTCAGTTTCAAAAGTGGGGTTTTAAGATATAGCTGATATGTTTTATATCAACCAAAGTTTCTGGTGCTAAAAATTTATTAAAAAAAAGTTTTAATAATAATAAAAAATGTTTCGTATTTTATAAAATAAAATTGTTCATAAACGAAAATTATGCTTAATAGAAATAACAAGGAAACTGTTATTAGATCAAAGTCATGTAGTATAAATGTTCAGTTATTTATTGAATGGTTAGGCGAGATAGAATAATTTGTATTGATGTATGTCCAATTACCATTGTTGATCTATTCGATCAATGCTTGTATCTATGATTCAATTAATAACACAAACACCATAATAACACATCGTTATACTTATATTGTAATATCGTCATACATTTATAGTAATGTGTTTGTGAAAGTGTTTATATCACAGCTCGGTTGACAACACGAGGAAACAAATTACAATTGTAAACATTTACATTATTTCGAAGTAGATGCTCTATTCATTTTGGTCGCTTCCAACTAAAAGAAATGAAAAAAAACCAAATCAGCATGCAATTGTGCACAGTTTGTACTCATTGTTGTACCGATTGTTTCCTGGAAAATTATATTACCGATCGAAAGCAGCAAATATGTTGTCTAAAAATGAAGGATCCACCGTAAGGCTAATTTAAAGCTACAGTAAGATAGTTTCTTTATACAGATGTTTAGGCGCCATTGGCTATGGAATAAGTGGAACATTTAGGAGCTTTCATAACACCACTCAGAACAATTGTGTCCGTATATCTAATATTCATCTATCTTCTATCAATTTAACATGTGGCGGTTGTAGCTAATTAGACAGTAGGTGCTTATCTCTTTCGGCGCACCCGGTCTCACCCTCTAATGAATACTCACGTGTTAAACCTATATACTCAATTTAGTAGGTTATCAAAGATTTGATTTTCCTTTTAGGGTTGTGTTTTCAATACGGACCAATATGTTTGTCTTTCCTTTGATTATTAGTGCACCTGGTGTTTTCTAGTCATTACAGAAAATAAAACGAAGCTATACATATTAATACCACTTCGATATTTGAAGCGAGTTTTATATTACTAGATCAAATTTTCTCCTTTGGATCGCTTAACTCTGTAATAAATTGGGATATCATATTTTATTTGATGTTGATTTCGCCTGGTGAAGTATAGGTGTGATATTAACTGCTTTATAAAAGTAAGCAGGTTGAATTTCCATTTTACCTATACTCCATTTGTTTTCGCGAACACTTTCATTAATGTTAATGTATTGCTTTTACAAGTAAAACAAAGAACTTGGAACCTGAGAACTTTGAATGTCAACAAAAATACCAAACTTAAACAGCCAAAAAAGACGATAAAAACGAATAACGCGAATACTTTTATGTCATTTCCTATATCAAAATTAGAAATTTAAAACTGAAAAAATGTACTTGCCAAGAGACATCGTAAACAAGGCCACGACAATAAAACAAGTTAACAAAATGAACCATACCAATCCATGTCCAAATTACAACCCTAAAGCAAACACTTAAACATTGGCAATTTAACTTTAAATTTCCTTTTAAAAAATACCAGAGAATGGGTACATCAGAAAATCTCCAGTTGTGTTGTTACAATAATATTAGAGGCTAATCAACAATACCATTTATTGTAAACGAGCGATCCATAAAAACGCATTTTTTTCAAAATAAGCCTTAATTCACTTAACATATTACTCATCAACCCCGTACGAAAATTTTGGAAAATATAATTATATATTATACCAGTTTTAATATTACAGCTCTAGAATGTCATTTCGGAATAAATTCACATAGAAGTGCTTTGACAAAAAATGTGAAACCATTATTTAGTATACCAAAAAGACCAAATTAGCTAAGGAACTACTTTGCATGAGGAAGTTTAGTTTAATTTAGTTTTTCACGGAATGAATATTTTAACCAGCAGCAAATTTAGACAATAGTATATTTTAGAAAATAATACACATTTATTGCCTACTAAGTTTGTAATATCATAGGGTAAACATCCATCCGTAGAGTTACATGCTCAGTGGTAAAATTACAAATTATACCATATATTTATAAAATATTTTTATTTTTTATTTTAATTATTATTGTTATTATTATTATTATTACTAATGTTGTTGTTGTTTGTTGATATTTTTGTTATTCTCATTGGGAAGATACACATGTATGTTAAATGTTATACCACAAAACCAAACTGAAAATCATTGAAGAACCGAGTGAATTAAATAAGTACGACGGACATAATCTGTCAACGTGTAATTTGTTTCATGTGCGTAACGAGTGGTTTAAAGTTATAAATATCTTATAGTTTTCCCTTATTGAGGCGACACCGCAATAGAATATCTGTTAAATTGTACATATTTCAGTTGAAAGTTATCCTCAAGTGTGCTTTAAATGACAAGTGAATAAGTATGTAATCACTCAAATGACAGACTTAACATTTAGAGACTTTCTACTGTCTTTATTATTGATAAAGATAGAGCATAGGCATAACCCTAATTAAATACATACAAATAAACGTAAAAAAGACATTTTACATAAGAGAGTTATTTGTTTGATGTGTTTGATAATGACCAATACAACCAAGAGATAATAGCACACAAGAAAAGGAGTGCAGTGGAGTTCTGTTGATTATATAATATTTCACTTATATCAATGTGGTAAATTCAGGTTTTGTGGAGAGAACGCGAACAAGAGAACCACCTTCTACTACAAAAGTACGGGATATAGTAAATTGTAGGTAATATCCATGTGTTTGATAATGCCCAATACAACCAAAAGATTATAGCACACAAGAAAAGGAAAGCAGTGGAGTTTTGTTGATTATATAACAATTTCCTGATATGAATGTGATTCGTTCAGGGATGGTGTAGACAACAGGACGAAAAAGAAGGACCTCCTCCAACTGAACTGATATACTGTCAAACAAAAGAATTTCGAATTATTTTAATCTAATCGGTGTTGTTCAAATGTGTGTTTAGCAGTTTTCTTTGTTTTGTTATTTTTTTTTCTTCAAGAACTTTATTTATCATGTTTGTTATATTGCTAAATACATAGTTATTATTTACTTTTTTCTTTTTTCAACAACAATTTTATGTTTTATTAAAGTACCTACATTTTAGGGAGCATAAACAGAGTAGTTAAATAATTCTAGAGGTGTTCACAGATTATTCTCAAGTGTGCTTTAAATGCCAATCAAAAACCCAAGTAATCAGTCAAAGCAATTAGTACAAGAGATAACAATACTATACTTCTAAGCGGTAAAGTCTTATTGGCAGACTGACGAACATTAATGTCATATTAGAAGATATACCAATTTCTTTTTTATTGCATTGTCGTTTTGACAGTGTGCGTTCAAAGTAGGAAGGTCCTTATATGTATTCCTAGCCGGTTTTTTCTTGCCGTTTCTATAATTAACTTGAATTGCGTTTCTGTACATGTATTAAATTTCGCGTGTATTTATTTCCGAGGTATTTGAAATTCAGAAATATTCTCGTAGTATAATTTTCGCGTTTTTCAATATGCACTATAAGACAATTAGCATAATATAATTTTCACTGAATGTTAATCTTCTCGCAAAACAGGCGACCGCAAAATAAGCGAAAATTAGTTCACTGCAAAAATAAATACGTTAACAGTATATTTCTCGATTCTAGGTTCATGTTTGAGAATTTTTTTCCTTCATTATAAGATACACATTTAGACCATTGATAATAAAAAACTGTTTGGAACTATCGCTATATTTATAACAAAATGGTGTCTGGTGATTTGTCTTTCTGTACATCAACGTGGTAAATATATGTTAATATAGAGTCTGTCGTACATCTGTGTATTGTATGACTTGCGTCTGATAAATACGTCAATTGAGCAAGTTTTTGGCCTTGTCTCGGTGACGCAATTGGTTAGGTCGCGGGTCATTCTTATGCTATGCGAGTTGGTGTCGAAGGGTGTGCGTTCGAGCCCCTACGGTGGCAAATAAGATGTTGTCTTTTAGTATTTCTGTAAAGCTATAACAATCACATCGATCTACAGCCGGATAAGTAGTCTACACCTCTTCATTATGAACTGGTACTGTAATACCAAAATGTTGCATAGCAGTTTGTCTGATTTCTGTTGTGCCTCAATTCGTCCCTATTACATGTTTTTATGCAGTGGATGCAACAGATGATGCAGATCTATTAAAGGCAGAAAAAGTCACAACAAACCTTGCTCATCTACCTCCACACCCGAGAATTCATAGTCCTAAGACTGAAAGATGTCAACAAATGCAAATCTAATGTCATGAACCAACAAACAAAAATTATAAACAAAACTAGATTGTAAATTATCAAGAGGTTGTTTTTTACTCTTTAAATACATATTTCCGAGGCAATATCAATGTTTTCATTAAAGATATAAAACTGCATTTTCAATAAAGTATGCGTTGCATCTTGCGAAATGAGGCATTAAACTCCGTCTATAACGGCGTGGAAAATTCAATAACTGTCGGGAAATACATTCAGTAGTTGTAACTCGCAATTATAATGAGGATATTACCAGTTTATGAGCTGTAATGTGGAATTTTGGTAAAAATGATAGTGTGTTATTGGTGTGTAATTGGAAATATTTTCCCAGATCGAGTTTCATAAAAGATATGTCCATCAGAATCTCCAGTAATGTGTCTCTATCCAGATTAGCACATCACAGCTAGTCTTTTCATAACTTGTAGTGATTTCAATATTTTGAAAGACTATCTGATATATAGTTGACATGACTAATTGATTCAGTATACTTCTGTCTCTACGATACAATTACTCAAGTACAAGAGATCCCTCGATACGGAAAAATTCTTAGAAAGAGAAACTTTATTTTAAAAATGTATCACGATGGAAAATTTTGTTTTTAATTTATTCAGTATACCTCTTTCTGTACGATATTATCAATCAAGTACAAACTGTGCCTTGATACAGATTCATTCTCAGAAAAAACAAAACGAGGAAAGAACGAAATGAAATACATGTTTAGATAAAAAAAAATTTAAATGGGCACTGTATGTATGTAAAATATTTTATTTGACAGTACATTACATTGCATCTCGCGAAATTAGTAATAAACACTCATCTATATGGTCGTCAAAACATTCAATATCTGTCGGGAATTACATTCACTGGTTGTAACGCGTAATTATAATCCGGATATTACCATTTTATGAGCAGTAATTTGGAGTTTTGGGTGAAATGATAGTGTGTTATTGGTGTGTAATTGGAAATATTTCCCAGATCGAGTTTCATAAAAGATCTGTCCATCAGAATCTCCAGTAATGTGTCTCTGTCCAGAATAACACATCACAGTTAGTCTGTTTCATAACTTGTAGTGATTTAAACATTTTGACAGACAGTCTGATATGTGGTTGATATGAGTAATTAATTCAGTATACTTCTGTCACTACGAGAAATACCTCGATACAAATACAATTTCAGAACGAACAAAACGACGAGAGAAAGAAAAGAAATTCATGTTCCGATAAAAGTTCTTTTTTTTAAATGGGCACTATATATGTGCAATATTTTATTTGACAGCACATTAGGTTGCATCTCGCAAAATGAGGAATTAACACTCGTCTATATAGGCGTAAAAAAATTCAAGAACTGTCAAGAATTACATTTACTGGTTGTAACGCGCAATTATAATCAGGATATTACCAGTTTATGAGCAGTAATTTGGAGTTTTGGGTGAAATGATGATGTGTTATTGGTGTGTAATTGGAAATATTTCCCAGATCGTGTTTCATAAAAGATATGTCCATCAGAAGTCTCCAGTACTATGTCGCTTTCCAGATTACCACATCACACCTTATCATGTCTGTGCTGTAACTTGTAGTGATTTCAATATTTTGAAAGACTATCTGATATGTGGTTGGCATGACTAATTAATTCAGTATACTTCTGTCTCTACGATACATTTACTCAAGTACCAGAGATTCCTCGATACGGAAAAATTCTAAGAAAGAGAAACTTTATTTTAAAAATTTATCACGATGGAAAATTTTGTTTTGGTATCGAATCATAGTAAATCATTTTAACAAAGAAAGTTGTTTGATATAATTATCTTTACTCATCATACGAAAGTGAAATAATACAAAGTTGCAGTACAGATATGTCGTTCAAAATTGGAACTTGTGTAAATAAGAAATTAATTGTCGCTTAGGAAAAGATTCTTAAGGAATTTACAATAACATACTTTTTAATCAGGTAAGGTATAAAAAAAATCTTGAAACGTATAGAAAATATATTTTAATAATTTTTATTTTTTAAAGATATTAAATATTAAAAAACAGTTTCACCGGGTAAGATACCAGTAGCAGTAGCATTGTATATATTTATTGCATAATATAGTTGAGTTTCTAACATTTATTTTGCATATGTCAACAACATATCATTTTAGTTTAAATTGTTGTGTTCCTTTCTGATTTCCATTACTATTATTACTTACGTGCTGGGAAATCCTGCTTTGTAAGTCAATTTCAGAGTTATAATCAATTGATGATTTTTCCCACACCAAAATTTAAACCACGGCATTGGATTCAATTTTAATAAGATAAGGTGTCCTTCTTAAGTAGAAAGTTTCATAATAAGCGTCTCGGTTATCTTAACGTATTTTGTTATTTATTTATGTTTTTGTGTAGATTTTTTCATTGGTTATGTTCATGCTCATATCAACTGATTTTCGGACTAGTTAAATGTACGTGGAAAATAGATATTTAACCAAAATACGAGTATTTTACATCTGTCATTCGATTGATAGCGTTCTATATTGATGGCTATATTCTACGTTAAAATTAAACACTGTAAACGTATTTAATTTCGCGTGTATTAATTTTCGCGAAAAGGGAAATTTAGACATGTCCGCGTAGTTTAATAATCGCGTTTTGAAAAAGGCTATATAACACAAAAGTATGAGATAATTTTCGCTAGGGTTTAATTTTCGCCAAAATCAGATGATTCCGAAATAAGCGAAAATTCGTTATTCGCAAAAACAAATACGTTTACAGTATTTGAGCTATATATTGATGTAACTCTCATCAAACAGTTACTGTAGGAAATATACCGTCAGTATATGAAGCATGGTTTGTATTCTTATTATAGACGGCGCCTATTGATTTGTTTATAAGCAAAAATGTTTATCTCATGTCATATTTTCTTTTTATTAAGATTTTAAGGTAATCATATGAACTATCCAATTATACAATGTCTGTAAAAATATTCTCAACATACATTGAAAGAAATTTTCTCCTATCATCGATTCGTAAAAAAATCCTGAAAAATAAAAAATAGATTTGTAAACTAAAAAGAACACTTACCAAAAGCCATTATAACCACAAATTTCGACATTATGCAAGTGAATGTTAGAAAAAGCCAAATCGGACAAGACAAGAAAAAAGCAAAATCATATTCAGACCAAATGGTGTGGTTAAAGTAGTTTAAGTTAGTCTCAACAATCCCACATTTTCGAAGATTGGTCAATTAATGCGTACATTTCAAATTTTAAAAAAGTTCTAATTTATCTTTTCATCATCTTGGAAACATTTGATATTCATGATTTGGTCTAAGCACTACTGATAAGGAATTGTATTCCGAAACGGCCGTCTAATGCTGTAAAACTTAGGTTGGTATGTTATCAAACAATGAACCAGTAACCACTCTATCTACTATGGTCCACGAATTTATATGCCAACGAAATTATGTATTATATCACAAAATAACCTTAAGCGAAAACCATGTATAATGAATAAATAACGACCGAACGAAATGATTTTTAATCTTAGAAAAACGAAAATTGGACAACATGAATAAACGATTTTACCATACCATGACCCACGAATTAATATGTCAACGAAATTATTAATTTATATCCCAAAATTACCTTAAGCAAAACCACGTATAATGAATAAAACGACCCAATAAAATGATTTTTAATCTTAGATATATAGCACGAAAATTGGACGTCATGAATAAACGATATCAAGACACTATGAATCACGAATTTATATGTTAACGAAATTATTTTTATCACAAACTTACCTTACGCGGAAACCACATACAATGAATAAAAAAACGAACGAAATGATTTTTTCGCAAAAAAAAAAAAAAAAAAAAAAAAAAAAAAAAACCCGAAAGTTGGATATCCTGAAAATAAATGATTTCACAGTATGAGAAGATATTAAGAACAAAACGCGATAAATGCCTCTGATAGATTACCTTTTAGATAAGCTTTTACCATAAAAAAGATCCTAAAACAGTAACTACTGATTAGAGTTCTATTTCACAACAATTTAACGTCATTCTAAAACACTAAATAATTGGTTAATGTCCTTATAACCAATCGGTGTAAGTTTAATAACAGAAGATAACCAATCATTATGAGTTTTATATCAGCGAATTTGACGGAAATTTAGACGGATTGATACGTTCTAATCAGAAAGAATGACAAAGTCCCATGAAGAATGCGTAACACGTTTAAACACGCGAAGCTAAAGCTATAGGGAGTGTTAAAGAACGGCTATCAAATACCAATACATCATCACTATGTAGTGAAATCAATAGCATTTCTGTTAAATAAAGATTTAGTTTGTATTAAAAGTCACACAAACCTGAAAAAAATGTGTTTTGAATTAAGATAAAAAAAGTGTAAGAATCCATTGGTTTGTGTTAAAGTGCTATTTTATGTGTTATTTATATGATGTCTCTGAAAACCAAACCGTATTTATAATTTTAGAAATAAATGGATGAATAATGATATTTCTTAGACATTTAAAGGCCCTCAAACAATTAAATTGCCGTTATTATAATATTATTGATAAGTTTAATGTTTCTGTATCTGATATTATAAGATATATTAAATTTCCCATAGTCGCACGTTACTCTCATTTTTGACTTCACGCATGCTTGTATAGCTAGCTAGACAAGTGGTGCTTGCCCTTTCAGAACACCCGCCCTCAAATTCATGGTGGAAGTTTACGTAATTAACTTACTTTGATACTTTTCCAAGTTAACGTCAAAACAACTGAGCAGACAAAAACGAAAATATTGCGATCGCTGAACACATTTTGGTTTCTTATAGATCTAGACATATTTTTTGTTTAAGTTTCACCAACTAAATGATGGCACGAAGATACTGCAAGTGACATCGATAGAGTATTGTTTACTTAAAGAAATTAGTTCCCGGAGACAAACTACTCTAATTCCTTATATGATTGATCAGTCGTCCATGTTTCTTTATTTTCTGCTTCAGAAGAAGTGTAATCGAATTTATTGCTTGAGAAAGCATTTTCGTGTTATTCTGATCGACTGCCAAAACAACAGCTCTATTTGTGATTTGTCAACATCGATCGTGTAAATATTTCAACAGCAACTTGCAGACGATGTCCATTATGTAAATGGTATTCTTTGAAATAAGTCTGTAATGTAATTGGTTTCGTTTTTTATCCTTGGAAACATATATCATGCAAATGGTTCACATGTGTACTTCTAATTTTATATTTAACGGCGAGTTATGTAACAACATTCACTGTACTGGAATGGAGAGTTTTATGTTCGTTTTTCTGGTTGATGAATTAACAACTTGTCTTCTCTTTCGGCTGTTTGGTTGACAAACTGTCGTCTTTTCTGGTTGTTGCGTTGACAAGTTGTCTTCTCTCTCGGATTTGTAAACTAAGCTTCTTAAATTCCCCGACTAATTATGTCAGAGAATTCATTGTACTGAAATGGAGAGGTTTTTTCGTCATTCTGGCTATTCGGATGATTAAACTTTCTTTTGCCTCGGTTTTTCAGTTTACTTGGTAGTTGATCGCCCTTTCACCCGGTCATTAGTTTGACAATATTTTGTCTCTACCGGTTGTTGGTCAACTAAGGTTTCATCATTGTATTCCATTGTACTCGATTTTTAACTCTCCGTTTACTTATTGGCTTTGCTAGTTGTTAACATTAATTTTATTTAAAGTTACTCTTTTTTCAGTCATTCAAAAAATCTCACAGTTTTCTAATAGAAATTGCATAAGCTTTATGTTTAATACTTTAATTTTTATTTTTCTCAATTTTTCTGTTAAGACAAGTTTCCTAACTCCTTTTCAAAATTTGAAGTAATTTCCAAATTATACCACTTTTAATTTGACAGCACTAGGCGGCCGTTTCGGAATATAATTCCCCATCAGTAGTGTTTTGACGAAAATAGTAAAATCAAAATTGTTTTCAAGATGTTTAAAAGATACCCAAAGGACCAAAATATATTTCAAATTTTGAAGTAAACAATTATTTTCATAGAATTTCACTTGGTTACTTTTCAAAATATTGATTGTAACTTACTATCAATTCCATATCAAATTTATATTTCATTCATGCTCTTGTATAGTTGGTTAACACAAATTCCTTCGTTCAATTTTAAATTACGAGAACACAATTACGATCAATGTTTAATTATTTATTTATCATTATAAATTATAAATATACCGGTATGTTTGTATTTGATTTGGTAATGTCTAAACTTCCAGAGTGATTAAATGGATATAAATGCCTCTATGTCATCTATTTCAGATAAAGCAATAATTAATTAAAAATAAAAATTAATTGAATAAAACTGAATGTTACTTTAATTGTTATTTATAATCATTGTTGGTTTTTGAAAAGGAAAAAGATGTTTAACCAGAATGAAACAAAAAATGATTAAATAGGTCAATATTCACTCAACGACATTATATAAAAATGTTCGATGCCATTACGGAAAACGACTTTTATAGTACTAGAACTTTTGTGTTCCGGGATACTTTCCAATTAAACTATAAACTAATTAAATAACATTTTATACTAAGCAAGAGACGGCCGTTTCGAAATACAATTTCTCGTCAGTAGTGCTTGGAGCAACATTGTGAAACCAAGATTTTTATCAAGATGTTGAAAATTTAAAGCAAACATGTCAGTCTATGTTCAAAAATAAACGAGAGGAAAGATAAAATTTGAAAAAAATAGGAAATAGAAGTATAAATATTTGAATTACATTATTTCGGCACCTAAAGAGCAACACAATTAAGCGAACTAAATCATTCATAGATATAGCGAACAAATCCACAAAATGCACATTTTTCTTACTTTTCTATGGCTCCAGTGGTCAAGTACAAAACTTAGTATTCCATTTAACGCAGAATAGGTAGTTGTTTTGTCGACACAATAGCAAACTCTTGTTGAAATCTCACCAGCCGTTTGGAGAAAATAGAGTGATGGAGACGAGAACAAACTAACAGAAAGATGAACAGGATCAACAATGTATCTTCACAACGTGAGGATAACTTTAGAGCTGTAGTAAGCACTCAGCACTTTCCTATTCGATGTTCCTGATTAACTTTATTTTCCACTTTTCAAAGATTTTGCTTCGATTTTTGGCATTTTGATTTGAACATGAACCAGAATAATTGAGCTTGTCAAAATAAACTCATATTGAGACCAAAAATTGAAAAATTAATTTTTATTTAAATATTGTGTATTATTTTACCTTTTTTGTGTTTTTATCTACTTGTAGATATATGACGAGTAATGAATATAGCCTTCTACATAAAATTACTGACAATACTACATCAAGGTAAGGTTACAAAATTCGTAATTTGATTCTTATTTTGTATGTCTTTTGTGTTCGGATTTTCTCCATTTTTACACTTATCAGTGCCATCAAAAACGCTTCATTGCCATCATCACAATATTGTTGATATATTTATCTATGTATTAAAAACAATCAAAGATATATTCGTCGTTCCACAGTTCCATTTTCCTTTCATTTTAATTTAGTTTTTACACCTGGTGGTTGAAGCTAGCTACCCTTCCGGAGCATTCGGTGTTAATCTTGCCAACGTTCAAAGATTTTGCCTTGCTATTGGTTTAGACATGGGCTGATATGTTTGTATTTCATTGTTTCATGACATAAGGTAACAATTTAGCAAAAAGGTATGAACATCTAGTGTTGTATCTTTTATTTTTGTGATTGAATGCATATATAAAATTGTGCCCTGCCATTTGACTTCAGATAAGGTTAAGGCCACCACTGCGGTAGCTCAGTTGGTAGAGTGCTCGCTTCGTAAGTGGGAGGTCGTTCTTCCAATTCCGATCGGGTCTGATCGGATCGACCCAAGACTTGAAAGTGGGTAGTGACTGTTCGCCAAGCACTCGGCATTACGAAATGAAAGTCACGGTTCTTTCAGATGGAAATTTAAACGAGGTACGGTATCACGGTAGGCGTGGTGCAATAGGGAATCTTGCTATATAATGCCACAAGCGCAACACATCGGCAAAATCTCCACAAATTTTACCTCTAGCTGGCGACATCTCGATGTTAGACATATTCTTGACTGGGAAGTTAAACACCATTACTCAACTCAACTCGGAAACGTTGAATCAACAAATTATGTTGATGGTAAAATTAGATTTGTATTATTTTACAATTTTTTCTTAAAGATAAAAGTTTGTTTGTGACAGGTAAATGTTTACTAATTTTTTTTTTCAGTTATAGAATTACTAGCGACCTATGGTACATGGGGTGAGTGGGGTCCTTGGTCTGCCTGCTCTGTTACTTGTGGATACGGATCAGTCAGTAGAAATAGAAATTGGATTTTCCCAAACGGAAGTGTTTTTGTTAATTTTACCTATTCCTACACTCTAGTGTGTGATTCTCAGACTCCCTGTCCGGGTAAGTAATAGTAATATTTCAGTTTAGCCTTATCGATTCAATGTTGTATCAAAAACAAGCATACTAATCCATGTCCAAATCACAATCTAGAAGCAAAGTAAAAACTTTGATGCTGACATATTAGGTTAAACAGGGAAGTGAGACCGGTTGCTCCGGAAGGGTAAGCACCTCTTGTTAAGCTAGCTACGCCCGCTATGAGTGTAATTAAAATTGAGTAGAAAGAACATGGCACTATGGGACGTCAAATATATCCAGGGCAATCCTGGACACAGAGATATCAAACTTATCAACAATACTGTGATGACGGACATAAAAATTTTTGAGGGTCCTGATAAGCCTAGGCTTGCAATATCCCTAGGTCAACAATTTAGTTGAAAGCAGCTTGCTTCGTTGTAAAAAGTTCCCATTAATTTGATCTTAATCATGTGTGAAGAAATAATTATGTAATAGTAATAAACAAATATGATGATTACAAAAAAACGTTGATCCGAAACTTGACAATGACAAATACAATGGAAGTAATACCACACCACAAAACAAGATATTCGAAAGCAGAAAAATTACACTTTACATGCAATACACACATTTCGAGTAGACTTTTGATCATATTTACGACCTTCAAAAAATGCAAACTTTTAAAAATTATTTGTCTTTAACATATTTAACAAATCTTGGGAAAATTGACTTGTAGAAGTGGACATGGGTTGGTATGTTTGTTTTATGTATATTGTGCTTAGTGCTTTACATAAATGGGACGTTATGGGTCAACCTCTAACCTGGACATTTATTCCAGTGGCCATCTAACTTTTATCCTAAGTTTGATGTTTTCCTTTCTTGTCTTATTTGACTGTTTCGCTTTTATTGTGTTCTTGGTTCATATTTTGAAACGCTTTCTATCAACCACGTGACCTCACTATACTCCAATTACCCGGTGAATGGGAGTTCACTTAATCTGCCAGTTTTCAAAGTTTGGAGTAGCAATTAAAACATGGACCGGTATTTTGGGTTTGATTTCCAGAACTTTATTTTCTGTTCCATTAAATTTGTCTTTCAGTGAATGGGGGATGGAGTATGTGGACTGCGTGGAGTAAATGTACTGTTTTATGTGGAAACGGAACCACAACCAGGACTAGGGAATGTAACGCTCCTAAACCCACTTACGAAGGAATAAATTGTAACGGTTCTAGTATTGACCAGAGGCGATGTAACGAACGGATCTGTCCTGGTGAGAAGGCTAAAGGTGGTCGTAGGATTTACTAACACAAATAACATATCGTAATGTAATTCTAGTGTTATGCATTCTCAGTCCTTTTAAAAAATACTACAATGTTGTGTGAATCTTATCGTTTTGGCATTCACTATTTGATTAAGGTATATCAAAATCCTTTGATTATCACTAATTCGTGTTGTAACATTTAATACAAGAATTGCATTCTGCTCATGGTAACTTTTAAGAGAAAATGCCTAAACTAAAAAATTAGTTATTTGCTCAGAAAAAATCATTTTAAATATTTTATATCTTTAGTTAATTTTGCAATTAGGAAACAAATAGTACCTAGAGACAAGCCATAAGGTGGTCTAGAATTAAACAGATGACATTATTGTATAATGCAAATTCTTTTTTAATGAAAACAAAGAGAAAGAAGTTTGCAACAACCAATGCAACAAAAAAGGAAGTAAAACTAAAAACAACAAGCACAAACAACAAGAAAAATGCATATTGGGTGCAACTGATTATCAAAAGCCCGAGTTTGGACGGTACTGGCATAAATGTCTATTAGTGTAGTTATTTTGCTAATGGAGATCCTCAACCACATACACATCTATCAATTAACAACAATACTTTTTTCCATATAGAAATACATTTAAGTAACAAATATTGAAAGATAAAAAAAATCAAAAACAAAAATATAATCCATGTCCAAATCACAATCCAGAAGCAAAGTAAAAACTTTGAAACTGACAATTATTTTAACATGCAAACTTTCACCAGGAAAGTGAGGCCAAGTGCTCCGGAAGGGTAAATAACCTCCTGTTTAGCTAGCTACACCCGCCACGTGTGTAATTAAAATTTAGTGAAAGGAACATGGAACTATCGGAACTCAAATATATCCAGGACAATCTTGGAACTTATAAATTACGTTAGGACATTATTATATACATGGAAAGGAAATATTTATGTAATTCATTTAAAAAGATAAAATGTTGTTGAACTAGAAACATTGCTAAAAGTATGTACGTAATACCCAACAATAAATGGCGTAAAATTAAAAGCTATATGTATCTCAAATGAAACCGTATTATGTATTATATACATTTTCTGAATAAAATCCAAAATTTTTATACCATTTATTTGTTCAAAACGTTCGAGATGTTCCCTTGCTCTTGTGTAAGTGCATGTGTGAAAAAAATGTTGCTTCTTCAGTGTAAATGTGTATAACCTATGTGTTTATTATTAGTACAAACTAATTATTTTCGTGACGGTTGTTTGTATAGGAGTGTATATAACACCACTTCATTCATATAACAGTACATGCCTGTCCAAAGTTCAACACTGAGTTAACGAAGAGGTAACGAATCGGCAGTTTACGGACCCACGTTATCCGTATTTTGACAGGTTACCAACGGCTGATTTTGATATCTAGATGGCTTTTCGATAACTAGCTATACATATTTCGGTAGTCGAGCCTTACGTTCTTTCTTTAGCTCAGTGTTGAACTTTCGACAGGTATGTACAGTATATTGGTATTCCTCAAGTTCTATATACCCAAATCTATCAGCGAGGTCGTAATTATCGCAGTATTATGTGCGTTATGACATTAACTTATTGGTTTAGGGATGCCTAGGATAATGATAGTTCGTAGTTAATTGAAAATAAAGCCGAGATATACACTGCTATAACGTTTTCCTGGCACACTATTTAACCTAGTCAATTTGTGTTTTAATCGAGAAATAACTGGGATGGTAGAGGATATTTCAATAGTACTCAAACCACATTACTTGACATTTACTTATATGCCCATCCTAAGTCGAGAATTTTATCATCAGTGCTAAAAACATATATCCGGTGCTCATCCAAAGATTAGAATTTTATTACCTATGGCCAATTATATAATTGTCTTTTTTGTATTGTTTTGTATGGTTGTTTTATCATTTCTTCTTGCTGGTTTAGGCTGTTGTGACCAGTATGTTTTGTTTGAACTGAAATGTATTTAATTTTGTGTTTCCTTTACTTTACTTTTTTCTTCCTTTTTTTTGTCTTGTAATTCTTACTTAGAGATTTCATAATATATCCTAAGACTTGATGTCCATTGGAATTTGCGTTCGGTGATTAAAAATAGAAATGAATTTGCAACTTAAAAACAGGACAACAGAAAACTCAATCAAAATCACTTCCAAATATAAGTCATTGATAAAACACCCACGTCAAACAAGAATAGAAATACAGATTTTGAAAATTCCTTACTTCGAATGAGCACGGAATAAAAAAATCAGTACATGTCAAAATCTGACCCAACGGAAAGTAAAACCTTTGGAACTGGCAAATAAGGATAAACACGTAAACTTTCATCAGGGAAGTGAGACTGGGTGCTCTGAAATGGTCAGAACTTAAATGTAAAATTATGAGCTTTTAATTTAAAGAAATGATGAATCTTTATAATTTTCTTGTCGGTATTAGTTAATAATTATGAATTTTATTTAATTTCTAATTTCAGAATTGCCAGAAGATTTTGACATATCACAATGTGACCTAAACATGTTTCTCTGTGATAGTAAACTACAGTGTGTGAGTCTAAGTGAACGGTGTGACGATGAGGTACATTGTCATGATGGATCTGATGAGAAGGATTGTATAACATATCTAAATATGAACAGTAAAGGTAAATGAAGATTAGTTCATAAGATTCCATGTCCCTTTCACAGAATTTTGATTACACACGTGGCGGTTGAAGCTAGGTAAACAGGAGGTGATTACCCTTCCGGAGGGCCCGGCCTCACTTTCCTGGTGGAAGTTCACGTGTCTAACCTAACTTGTCAGTTCCAAAGTTTTAACTTTGCTTCTGGGTTTTCTAATTCAAAAAACAACTGGCCCTCTAGGTTTGGGTTTTGTTGTAGGACTAATCATTCTACTCAGTAAAAAGAAGCTGATTACGAAAACCAATTGGCCCCAATTTTCCACCAGGAGATGGAATTAAGATAAGTTGCAATTTTTTCAAGCATGTACAATATTTATTGGGAACAATTCAAAGTATTTCTGTATGAGATAGAGAATAATGTATGTAGACTGAACAAATATATATCAATTTTTAATACAAAATTAATTGTGCTGATTGGTTAATTACTGATTCATAATATGATACAATATTCGATGCCAGGGCCAGACTAACCTATAAACGTATGTCACATGATCCCATCTCCTTTCATTCTCAATTGGGAATTCACACGTGGCGGATATATTTTTTTCTAAAGGTTATGCTTACACTGTTATGCAGCCGACCTCATTTCCCTGGTAATCCAAGTTAACATGTTAAACGTTTGTTTACCAGTTTTTAACGTTTTTATTTCGGGTTTGAGTTGTGATTTGAATAGACCATGATGTATGTAGTTGATTTTTCAAAACGCTTGTTTTTCATATTTCAAAAAGGTATGTTTGACTAAAACAATTACAGAGTATTAAAAATGAAGAGAAGATCTTTGCAGATATGTCACTTTGTACCTATTATTCCTGATATTGAGTCCGCTAATAAATGATCTCCGACACATGAAAATGAATTACAAACCTGTCGAAAATTAAACAATGAGATAACGAAATTGGAGCCACAACTCACGCCCAAGTGACCCAAATATTGATACCTAACAGCCAAAAGCTACCAACATATGGGTAGCCGCTATCAAAATGCTATCGAGATCGATGTACGAGAGGCCGAGATAACCCACCGATTCGGCACTAATTCATTAGCTTAGGGTTAAACTTAAGACAGGCATGTACTATAATCATTATGATCCCTATAATGTTTTCTGGTCATTTATTGAAAGTTATTGATCGACAGTATTATGTTCCTTTGATATTTCATTAATTCCTATTGATTATTGACCACGCTATATCATGGTATATCAAGATATAATGGTCATTTATAAACCACTAATACGATTACAGGATGTAAAACATTACCAATAATTAATTAAATATGTTATGAAAAATGTTCTAATGATTGTCTGAATCCAAAGCTAAATGTAAACTAAATAGGTCATTTACCCTGTTTTGATGTGTATCAAAATAAATCGATAACAATACATATAGGCAAAAAAACATTGATCTCTCCGTTTGGCCTTTCGTTAGGAATATCCATATGAGAGGGTCCACCAAACACCGGATAGTGTTAGGATTCAGTTAATAAATATACACATTGTCCATGATTAGTGTTCACGTAATGTAGTGTAAATATACACGCATGGTCCTTATTATTTAAAATTTAATCGTCCATAATGAATATTAAAATCAAATTTGAAGCAAACAAGTCAATGTTGTTTGCCTATACCAGTCATGTTATGATAAACACCAGTCTAGTGTTGTAATGGTATGAAATACCGGTATGGTGGACGATATACGATACTACACGGTCATTATTACTTCAAATGAACTATTTAACGCAATAACGGAATTGTTTTCGCGATTCTTACAGATGGAAGCAATAAGGACCAACCAATCTTAAGGGCGGCCCGTCATAAGTTTAAAAATGAAATGAAAAACATTAATGTTATCTGTGTAGCCGCTGTTGTGTTACCTTTATCTCTACGAAAAAAAAATAAGTTGATTAAAGGGGAATCATTACTTGTTTGCCTAGGCTATGACATGCATGGTGCAAAGCATGCCATCTACTTACAATCAAACAAAAACACGCCTGTCAATGTTGAAATCTCAACGCAAAAGCAAAGTAAAAATTTCAAAATTAACAACAAGTTAAGCACGCCAACTCTCCAGGAAAGTGAGACCGGCTGCTCCGGAAGGATAACATCTTCTGTCTACTTGTGTGAAATCCAAGTTTGAGAATAATAGCAATTATGCATAGGATAGAAATCGCTGTATTGACCACGTAATTATAACGACATCTTATGGCTGTCTGTAACGCGTTAATGCGATAATAGAATGTAAAATCTATGTAGACAAAATAATGATAACCAAGCATCATCTTAAGTGTATCAAGTAAATGGTATTAGACATCCACCTACAAGCTTTTGTTGGGGAGGATAATGTATATGCGATATTTCATTAAGCTTAATCGATTACTTATCACGTACTTCTGTAACATTTCACACCTTTATAAGCCACTAATGCGATTGTTGGATGTAATACTTATGTAGATAAATAAACTGTACATCTATATATAATAAATAAGCGCACTGTGCATTATAACCAAAGAAAAACATATCAGTCAATGTCAACATCACAAAAAGTAAAAACTGAGTGTCGACATATTTATGAAACACGAAAACCAGGGATGTGAGGTCAGATGCCCTGGAAGAGTATGTCACGCCCTGTATAGCTAGATACATTAGTCAATTATGAAATCCTAACTGAGAATGATAGGATGAAAACTGTAATATATCGTCGTATAGACCAAGTAGTGATATAACATTTGAGTGGGGGCTGTAAAATACATGTAGACAAAGCATTTATGACAGTCAAACACAGAAACACCGTCCAATATCCAAGCAGCATCTTATATGTATGAAGTAAATTGTGTTGGTATTTGTGGATGGGAATAATGTATCTCTGACATTTTCGTATCGATTACATGTACTTATCACGCTATTCTGTAACACATCACACCTTTAAGATCGTTTTAGCCACTTATACTATTGTCGGACGTAATATCTATTTAGATAAATAAATCTACATCTAGCTATAAATATACACACTTTGTATTATAAACGATCGTGTGGGTATTTTGTGAAGCATTCAATATACAATTCCAAATACATACACGTATACGAAAACTTGCAGAGATTGCATTCCAAATCGAAATCTTGAGGTCGTTTTGTTCCTTTTTACTTGTGATTTTTTTATAAATTTTAGTCGATGGGATTTTCTTCTGCAACACCCCAACGCCATCTATCAAGTTATATGTTAAAAATCATTTCAGCAGAAATGTTCAAAATAACTTGAAGCCATCATTTTAGGCTTTAATTAAAATTCCAATAGAGGGTAAAAATGGAAGTAATTAGTTGCTGTATATCCACAAATTGAGTGCACATGCGAAATGGAAAATGCAAAAATAAAGTACAATGTAGTACTTTTCAACAAACTCACAAAAAACCTATACAAATCTACTGACCTAATAGGAAAAAATATTTTTCATTCATCCAAAAGTGAATTTTATTCTGTACATACGGCATTTTTTTTAAGTTTTAACAAAATAAATACACGTATAACTATGTCAAAATTATTCATTCTTACTCAAGACAACTATAAATGAGATGTCGTAATTGCAATATTCATGATGATCACACCTCAAACAACCCGACCAACAATAACCTACCTGACCTTAAATACCCTTTATGACTTTGAATGAGGCCCAATTGGTGTATAAACTTTCATCAAATTTCCAAAATTTCCCCACATTTCTCTCTGAAGAGGAGAACTTAATAACGATGTTTTCATTTCAAAATATAATTTGGTAAGGTCAGTGCATTTTAAATGCATCTTATTAATATTTAATAGAAACATTTTCAATCGAAATAAATAAATAATAAAAACCATGTGCACTCCATTTATGGATATATAGTATGTGTCAAATATCTAAACAAATCTAGACAGTTTTTTCTAGTCTTTTCAGAATTAAATCGTTAAAATGTTTTTTTTTTATTGTTTAACTAAATTATAAGTAATATTGGTGCATGTTTAGTACATATATTGCCAAATGTAATCACATCAAATAAATGCGTATACTACTGAATTTTGTGCGCCAACCAAACCTATGCGACAACCGCGAGTTCAGGGTCATCATGAAATCTTTTTCCCCGCAAAATTTAAATACGCAATCAAAAATATACATAAGAAGATGTTTCAGACTGAGATTAATAAATCAAAAACCCAAACATTTCAAGACTTAGATCAAAGCCTTGAACTGAATATTGTTTATAGGTATGACGTCTAGAACCGTATGAATATATTTTACGTCTCAAAGTTCTCTTTTTCTTTCATTCTCAATTGATATTCCACAGATGACGATTAAACCTAGCTAAACAGAAAGTACTTATTCTTCGGGAACACCTGGCCTCTTTTGCTGACGAAGGTTTTGCATGTTTAACTAATTTGCCAGTATTCTTTACTTTTCCTTTTGGATTGTGGTTTGGACATGGACCAGTATGTTTGTATTAACGTTAACAATTTTGTGTTTTTTTCGTTATTACAGGTGTTCCAGTGAGACAGACGGGTGCAGAAATGATGTTGTCTATAATAACGTTCATAATTAGTTTTGTAATAACTTGAACCGAGTATGTTAAATATGTGATATTTGACTTATATTACTACGATATTAATACCCTAGAGGTATCCATACTGAATGCACAAGAAGTATGCAAATTCAAAGTATTATGCAGAAACAATAAACCATTTTAAGCAACTGTGCAACAGGGAATTCTTTCCAAAAGGAACAAATTTCATAGTCTTTTCCTTTATTTGGAATTCATACACTATTAATTTTGTTGTAATGCATAAACATTCTAGTGTAAAGATTCATAAGGAAATGTAAATTCAGGAAATTAGGATTCCACGCCAGCAGGTTCAAAGGAAAATAACACCCAGGAAAATGAGCAAACCAACTCGGGTTAAAGATATCAGCATCTCCTGTAAATGTTGATGCTTTGCACAAACTTTCATGAAATAGTGCTTCACAGTTTTGAAGAATTTACGCGGACTGATAGACGGAAGGATGGAAGGACGTGCGAAAACTAATTTTAATACCCTCCTCTTTCTTGGAGGCGGGGTATAAAAAGCTGCATCCATTGATTTATTTCTTTGTTTTCATTTCCTGGAAACATACAAAAAAAGAAAGAAAGCATTTACGCTTACAAAAAGCCAAAATACGTGTATGTAACCTGGAAACTCTATACCAAAAATGAAAAATGTACATACGCTTACAATGTTTGCAACTTGGAAACTCTATACCAAAAATGAAAGAATGTATATACGCTTACAAAAAGCCAAAATACGTGTATGCAACTTTGGAACTCTATACCAAATTTGAAACAATGTATATACGCTTACAAAAAGCCAAAATACGTGTATGCAACTTTGGAACTCTATACAAAGTTTGAAACAATGTATATACGCTTACAAAAAGCCAAAATACATGTTTCCAACTTGGAATCTCTATACCAAAATAATCAAGAATGTATTTACGTTTACAAAAAGCCAAAATACATGTTTCAAACTTGGAATCTCTATACCAAAATAATCAAGAATGTGTTTACGTTTACAAAAAGCCTAAATACATGTTTCCAACTTGGAATCTCTATACCAAAAATGAAAGAATGTATATACGCTTACAAAAAGCCAAAATACGTGTATGCAACTTTGGAACTCTATACAAAATTTGAAACAATGTATATACGCTTACAAAAAGCCAAAATACATGTATGCAACTTGGAAACTCTATACCAAAAATGAAAGAATGTATATACGCTTAGAAAAGCCACAATACGTGTATGCAACTTGGAAACTCTATACCAAAAATGAAAGAATGTATATACGCTTACAAAAGCCACAATACGTGTATGCAACTTGGAAACTCTAAACAAAAAATGAAAGAATGTATATACGCTTACAAAAAGCCAAAGTACGTTTCCAACTTGGAAACTCTATACCAAAAATGAAAGAATGTATATACGCTTACAAAAAGCCACAATACGTGTATGCAACTTGGAAACTCTAAACAAAAAATGAAAGAATGTATATACGCTTACAAAAAGCCAAAATACATGTTTGCAACTTGGAAACTCTATACCAAAATAATTAAGAATGTATTTACGTTTACAAAAAACCTAGATACATGTATGCAACTTAGAAACCCTATACCAAAATAGGAAAGAATGTATTTTCGTTTTCAAAAAGCAAAAATACATGTATGCAACTTGGAAACCCTTTACCAAAATAAGAAAGAAAGTATTTTCGTTTACAAAAAGCCAAAATACATGTATGCAACTTGGAAACTCTATACCAAAAATGAAAGCTTACAAAAAGCCAAAATACGTGTTTGCAACTTGGAAACTGTATACCAAAAATACGTTTACAAAAAGCCTAAATACGTGTTTGCAACTAGGAAACTCTATTCTAAAATAAGAAAGAAAGTATTTTCCGTTTACAAAAACCCAAAATACATGTATGTAACTCGATTAACCATTGATCTCAATAGTACCACATAAACATACATTTGGACATATAACAATTCGATTATGCGAAGAAGTGGAAGACGTCTGAAGTTTGGCATTGCTCTCTCTCTCTCTCTCTCTCTCTCTCTCTCTCTCTCTCTCTCTCTCTCTATATATATATATATATATATATATATATATATATATATATATATATATATATAAAGAGAGAGAGAGAGGGGGAGAGAGAGAAATACCTTGCAACTGCCAACGCAACCAAGAACACAAGAACATGAGAATAATACCAGAAAGTGAACTAACAACATTTGTATTTGCATATTAAACCATGTTTTACCAGTTAACAGGTTTTTTGGTTTACAGCTCATGGGATCACTGATTCCATCATTTTTCAACTTGGCATTTTTTGCAACTGTTTTTAACTAATTTCGATATTTTTCACTTGTTTGAGAATCTTTATTTTTCAATGCAAAAAAAGGAATAGAAAACAGTTTGGTTTCAAATTTTGGTCCAAGCACTCCTGATGAGAAATAGTATTCCAAATCGGCCGTCTAGTGCTGTAAAATTAAAACTGGAATTATAGGTAATTAGTTAGACATTGGATCAACTAAAATAGTGTGGAGAAAAGAGTTCCGTCACTGAGTGGAAAGAAGAGTTGAGTCACTGATACATTTGATTGTTCATCTGATTTTGTCATTATTTGCCAATTTCAAAACTGACAGAGAAACTCCAGTCGAATAAATTATTTTTGTGATTTCCAATTTTCGTGGTCCAAGAAAAAATGTCATTCATTAATTCGTTGTTTAAGCAGAAACGATAGATATAGCTACTCGTATTATAGTTCGTCAGCGATATCTTGGCAGAGTGTTTATGAACACGGGCAAGTCTATCAAACGCATACATGTATAGGCAAACAACTTTGACATGTCCGCTTGAACTTTCATTTAAAATTTATCACGAACCAAGTACACTTATGTATAGGGAGCACATGTGTTTATTGTGATAAACTCACCTCATAGAGTACACCTGTTTATTGTGTATGTAATAACTTGGATCTTAACAGTACCCATGTATTGGGAGGATCCTCCTATATGAATATTCCTAATAAAAGGTCAATCGAACAGGCAAAAGCTGTTTACCTATATACATATATTCACGCCTTCATTCGTACATTTGTCTAAACCACATTTATATATCCCTATTTTGCATAATTACATAGATTCGTCCGTGTTTATAAACACTCTGCAAAAATGTTGTTGACGGACTATAATAGTTCATTACTATGCCTTTATTATAAATAAACAATTCGTTGACATGTATATCCGTGGGTCATATTGTCCACGGGAAAAACAAAAAATTGTGACATCACGATCACGACGAAAATAAATCTTTTTTTTCAGTAAATCTACAAAGTAACGGGTAACTACACTACCTGGATGAACTTGTTTATACATATTCATTTTTATATACACATGTAGTAAATTTGTCCTCATTATGGTGATGTAATGTTTATTTTGAAACAAGTTTGTAAGTTATTGGCGATATGGCCGAAATGGTGGTTTACTATGACCAAATATAGGCAAACAAGATTGACCTGTCCGCTTGACCTTTGATTTAAATATTTATTATGAACGAATATATTTATATACATAGGCATTATGTATAGGAATACTAAACACAAACACTGTCCATGTTTTAACTGCATGTGTGGATTCTCAAAAATTGATATTCCTAATGAAAGGTCAAGCGGACAGGTCAATGTTGTTTGTCTGTGCCAAAGTGTACATTTGTTATAGATACTTGATGATTGTGTGTCAATTGATAGTCAAGGGTCGAGCCAGAGCCATGTGTTGTAAATTAATTGACTTGGATTGATAGTCGAGGGTGGAGTCAGAAATTACTTGACTTGGATTTATAATTGAGGGTGGGGCCAGAGCTGTGTGTTGTGAATTACTTGATTTGAATTTATAATTGAGGGTGGGCCAGAGCTGTGTGTTGTAAATTACTTGACTTGGATTTATAATTGAGGGTGGGCCAGAGCTGTGTGTTGTAAATTACTTGATTTGAATTTATAATTGAGGGTGGGTCAGAGCTGTGTGTTGTAAATTACTTGATTTGAATTTATAATTGAGGGTGGGGCCAGAGCTGTGTGTTGTAAAATACTTGGCTTGGCTTGATAGTAGATGGCGAAGGCTTACATGTGTTAAATCAGTTTGATAGATAGTCCAGGGTGGAGCCTTGTACATTACGCGAGTTGAGGGCGGAGCCAGATGGGCGTGGCGTTACATTTACAAATGAGTGGTATCAACCGTTTGTATAGGATAAATGAATTTAGGGATTGCTGCGGAATGTGTGTGTGTGTGTGTGTGTGTGTGTGTGTGTGGAGAGAGAGAGAAAGAGAGAGAGAGAGAGAGAGGAGATGTTATGTTTTAATCGTATTAATTTTACGCAAAAAAGATTTTTACCAAACTGTGATCAATATTTTATAGATTAACTTGTAATTTATAAAAAATATGTGGGCGTCATTAATGTCTTGTCTATATGTTTATTGTTTTAAACTAGCATGGATTTCAGTTTCATAAAAACGTGCCCTTTGTCATAATTTCAAAATTTTACCATTTTTAATCATAAACATAACATTTAACATGGATTTAATGTGAATGGATCAAAAAACTATTACTAATTTGGTACTACTATGACAAAATATCAATGACTTTTAGCGCATCCGATCAAGTGTCACCGTTATGAAATAGCGTTGCGCTTATAAATATGCGTGAGTGCGTCGTTAACACCTTCCACCAATTTTACTCTGAAACTACGTTACAAATTTCAATGAAGCTCGACCAAAAGTGTCCATGAGCCGGTATGATTTAGATTTGTTTATGGCGTTGTCATTTGCTAACAAAACTTGGTCAAAGTGACATAGGGGCTGCAAATATTTTCCAAAACAAATTCTCCAAAAGACGATGATTGGAAAGCCATCTGAACTGAAATTTGGCTTCCCTAGTCTTCAGCCTAAAGATTGCTAATTTAAAACACTTTAGACGAAAATGGGTTACGCGCTTTCAGTATTGGTGTTTTCTCAAATCATGTAAACAAGCCATTATTTTTTAAGGTGAGCGTGTAGTGCGTCAAGTTTGACCTGGCCGTTTGACCTTTAATTTGGATATTAGATTGAGCTTATAAACTGTGTGATTTAGGTAAGGTGGCATGTTTCATTACTATAAACCCCCAGTACCCAGCATTACTATCACCTATCTTTATGTGTCGACTTTATATAGCCCCTAAATTACACAATGAATATTTCTAATTAAAGGTCAAACGGTCAGGTCAAACTTGACGCACTATAACAGATCAATTGGCTTAATGTTATCATTATTTATGTCTAACTGTAGAAATAAAAAAAAAAACACCGTGAAACGGGGCCTCATTTATTTTAAGTTCCAATCCGAAAGAACCGTGACTTTCATTTCGTAATGCCGAGTGTTTGGCGAAAGAACAGTCACTACCCACTTTCAAGTCTTGGGTCAGACCCGGCAGGGGATCGAACCCACAACCTCCCACTTACGGAGCGAGCACTCTACCAACTGAGCTACCGCAGTGGTTCACAGTAACAGGAGCTTGTAATTGTATGGTTAAAAATTATTTTTAAAAATGTCGTTATACATGAGCCTAGGAGCATGATACCTACAATGTTAGCAGCTCCTGGGCCTCAGTCAAGAATCTTTAATTATATCGAGGCGGTCAGGTGTTTTTGGGATTGTGAAGGAAACCCGAGTGACTGGAAAAAAAGACTGACCTTCGGTAAGCCAACTGACAAACTTTTTCACCCGTGTGGGGTTCCAATCTAGGCGGTAGGATCGTTCAACCACTGGGATCCGTAAGTTGGTTCTTTTTGAACTACTTGACCAGAGAATAAAGAAGAATCGTAAGTCAAATCAACAACAAATTGTGTGATTATATTATACAAAATGATAAAATAAAGGTTATTGTGAGTATCGTGTCTCTGTATCCAAAATCATTTACGCAATGCTTTGGAATTCAAAAACACAACATATACCATTCCTTTCTACACATATTCATTTTTCTCTCATTTTTAAATTCATTAATAAGTAATTTAGTAATTTATTTATTTCAAAATTGTATGTAACTTTCTCTTATAATGGGTATTAGTATTATAAACATGTTGCAAGTAGAATTTTAGTTAAAAAAAATGAAAATAACATATCGGAGTTTATATGCATCTGATATATTCTGCTAAAGAATGATGTATAAAATGAGTATAAAAAGATAGCCAATCAGAACGTTTACCATAATTCGGTGCGGGGTCAAAATCTTTTTGTATTTTCACTTTGAGCCAACCAGAACGTTTGCCAAAATTCGGTGTTGGATCATCATTCACATGTCAGAAAATGCAATGGTCAAATAAAGTTTAGGCCCCGTGACAAGGTTTAGAGACGACAATGGCGGACATTTTGAATTTTTAGCGGAATATATAGATATATAGAAAAGAATAGTATATGTTGTGTTTTTGAATTCCCAAGCAATACGTAAAAAACAAAGAAAACCCAAGGGGTCAACGTTTTGGATAGCGTGAAGATGGATACCTTGTGTTATGTTTAAGTGTTATTTTTTAATATCAGAAACACGGAAGTGCCTGTGACTTGAGTGCAAGCTTGACAGATCAACTTGAAAGCACACTCACACTTCCCACGCATACACGAACTTGTTCTTAGAGTTAGATTATTTCTAAAGATTAATTAACTTGTTCTCTTGTTGGATAGATGAAAAATTGCTGTTAATTGAACACTGATGGTTCGATCATGCAGCGACATTTTAATGATGAAACTTTTTTGGAAAGCTAATGCTTGTTTCGTCCAAACATAAATAAAACCGATCGGCTACTCTCGGACGTTATGTTCTGAATAGGGGAACAACAGAGGGCTATCGAAAGTATCATACGCACGTGTTTTGATCATAGTCGTTTGAATGATTGTTACTAATGTAAAAATGTGGTGAAAATTTAAGCGCTTTGGTGAGGTCACTAAAATTTTACCGCCATTTCTGATAAAGAAGAGAAAGAAAACATGCCAGGAGTGGAAGACTGGTTAAACAATCCCCTCGGGATTATACAAAATTTATTTGGTAAAATTATTTCACTCTATGATAAAACAATTTTGTCTAATTTTCCTATAGTCATACTTGTTCTTAGAAAGCCAGTCTAAAAGCATAAATTATTTTTTGGTTATGTTGATCTGTTTCCGTTCCTACTACAAATTTTGCAGTAAAATATGCTGTCCTGTCAAGTCACACGCATTTTAGGAGTAAGTCACGCTCACACTAAGCATTAATAAACACACGCATAATAGAAGTATCTGGAAAATGAAAAACTGAAACCCTATATTAAAATGATAAGATGTAGGAGTTTAGTTACCGGCAGTTAAAATTACCATGTTTAATATGATAAAGATAATTTCAGCTTCTGGTAACTCACAAATCCTAGTTTACTAGATTTACTTACTTGGTCATGGATATTCCTCCAATTCTTGGAGAATTTTTGGAAACTACGTAACGACAACAAGATCATAGTAAAGAAGACACGTGATAAAAAGTTGAAATGGCGCAAAATAAACCCCATGTGGGCGGGTAGTTGAATGTGGTTCTATAAGATAATTTAATGCCCTTGAATGCAAGAGAATGCAGGATTTTGTATCATAATTTCATGATAGGACCAACCCCCCTAGCAACTTCGTTGCATGCATCATCATGACTCCATAAAGACCTTGACAGGTATGATAAAGTGGCAATGTCTAGCTCTATTTTAAACATTGGACACATCTCTTGCTAAGAAACTTTGTCTGAGGGAGCCTCAACAGGGAAGGAAAGTCCAAATGTCTAAAAAATGCACTTCCTCAAAATCACAGAGTGTCCTGGCTGATGATCCAACCAGGCCATTCTGGGTGGAAAAAATGCCACCACAAGGCTATAATATGATAGTAAATCAATCATAGCTTCTTTATATGCAATGTTACAACTAGCTCAGTCAGACACTACATGTATCCTCCATTGTTTTTGAAATCTCCTGCATTTAAATCTGTGAATTTTTTGTTGGGTCCGAATATGACACTACAACGAGTTAAGCACTGCTTCATCACTTGCATTGACTTGACAATGCTAGCTCTTTAAAAATGTGCATGTGCTTGATCATTATCCTGATACTAAAGGAAAATGGAATGAATTGATGGAATTGTTTTATCCATTACTGTGTGGGACTCCTCTGAAGCATTAAACGCACAAGTAGATAAAATTGTTACCATGTGATGGCTGTTAAAACAATTATTAATTTCTAATGATGGTGTTGTTACTGGCATCTGTGGTTGCTAATCAGCTCTTTATCCCTCTTGCTGCAAAATTAATTTTCAACGCAACGTTAGCAGCGCCAAATTGAAGTTCAAAATGCGAAATGATATGACGTCATCAATAGAATATGACGTCAGATGTGCTTGTAGTCATATGACATCATTAGTTAATTGTAGATTATAATCTCAATAGTCAGTATTTTACATTTTTGTTTACTTTTCAAAATAATTTGAGTATCTCTTAGTATTTTAGACAAAAGTTGTCAATTTATTGAAAGGACTTAAGTGTCCGTAATGGCAGGCTGTCGGTAGAGTTCACATATGTCCGTTTGGCAGCAAGAGGGTTAAAGGCGTCCATGGAGCTTGCAGCAACAAGGGTTTATAGAAGTCAATTCCAGAATGATATGCCGGCTATAAAAAAAAAAAAGAACCCATAACCCTCCAGATCTGGATCTAGAGTCTGAAGCTATACCATACTTTGACATACAGTAAAAACCTCTATTAATTATCACTGTTTGTTCAGTCCAATTTTATTGTTATAAACAAGTTTGGTGATAAATTAAGGGAGGATAATAAAGAAGAAATTGAAGAAAATAGACTTTTGGGACTTCAAAAATACTAGTACTATGGCAATATTAGAGGTGGAATAGTTAACTGTTAGCATTTTTGAGGTTTTACTTTGTCTTATTTTTGTTGTTAACTTTTATTTAGATCAACATGGAACCGTAGATCATGAGTTGGTAAAAGATTACTTCAAGAGTCGTACAGAGACCAAAAATGCAATGTCATGGGTAAGTCTGCATAGATTTGTGTTGTTGGAAGTAATAATATTTATCAATTTGTCTAATTTTTAGAGCCTCACTAGTTTGGTGGTCTAAAGAGTTTGGTTATAGATCTAAGTTCAAATCTTGTTCAGATAGTGATGAATTGAACACCCAGAAGGATAACAATCATCAATTTAGTTAGCCGATTTGATAATCGACAATTCATGTGTGTTGCCTAAAAAGTGATCATTTAGTAGATCTATCGATTAACAGAAAGCTATCACATATTGATGAAGCATGCTGTGTCCTAAAGCTGATAAGGATATATCAATACAAGTTATATTGCAATACAGTTTAGTACAGGGGTTCAAAATTCCCTGGGTCCGAGGTCCAGGACCTATTGATTTTACCTTGGGACCATTAATATTTAAATTGTAAAAGTCCGCTGAACCTGCCATTTTTACCAGAATAATTCTACTTTTTCAATATAATTACATAATTGGACATGGATCTTTCAATGTTGATATTGGACTTTTAAAAACTTTATGTGGGACCTGCCAAAAATAAAGGCAAAAGGTCCTGGACCTTCCATTACAAAACATAATTTTTAACCCCTGTTAGTAATTATGGAGAATATTTCAATACAATTTTTGGCATTTTATTACGCCTTATCACTATAATTTGATACTTGTATGATCATAGTTTTGTAGTGATAATTTACCTGCTGTTCATTCTAACTTTTAGATACCAAGTCTCAACAGTAGTCCGTTACACAGCCTACGACCCAACTCGGTGGTCCGTTATCGATGTATGATACAGGACATGTATGATCCAGAATTCTATCTGGGCATTTACGAAGTTAAAGACGTCGGTACCCAGGCATCCAGTCTGCGATCCGGAAAGTACAAAGACATCGCAGAATGTTCTGTAAGTATAGCTTAACAAATGCACAAATTTGTTGCCATGATATTCACTAGCATTGTAAGTAGGTCATTGTTTGATTACCAACCTGGTTAGACCCATTCCGTGAAAGTGGTTGGTCACTTCTTCAGATAAAACCTAAAAACTGTTGTCATGGTACAGGGTTCTTGCGTAGCCATGTTTTGGATCAATATTCACAATTAAAATCTTAATCTTGTGGTTGATTTAAAAAAATAATAATGATAATAATATTTGACTATAAAAATGGTAAGATTAATAAAATAATAATAAATAAATCTGAAAAAATAATGTTTTCATCTGTTTTAGAGTTGTGTAACAATAATGGCATTTCATTTTCATAGTGTTGAGCATTACACTGCTGATTGTCTCAAAAACAAAGCCTTGGCTCAATCAAGGCAGTCCTATCATCCTATGATTGGTTGTGTACTTCATTTCAATTACATGTACTACAATGGCTGAAATTTTTGCAAGTGTACCAACTGTCTCCTTGGTGAAAAATATATTGGACCAGAGATCTTTGTTTCTAAATTATGTTTAAATGAATAGAATGAAATGGTAGAACAGTACATTAATCAAATAATTCTGGTACAGAAATAATTCTAAATTACAGAACCATCAAGAAATCGACCCGGAATCGACAAAGAATGTCACCATGGACAGACAGACACTGTACTGTATACCAGTACCAGGGGAGGCAACTTGGGTGAAAGAAATATCCTTTAAAAATTTAATGCAGTATTCACTATGACTTAGAGTGGTTACCCTATTATGCCAAACTTCTTGTGCTATTTTAAGTGGTTTTAAAATCTAATATTCCTTAAGCATGCCCAGAAACCTATACCTAAAATACCTGTTTACAGTTCTAAGTTTTCATTTGAAAATTCATCACCTAAACTGAACAAAAAGATGTATAATGAAAAAAAACTAGTTCAGTGATAAAATATATTGATAGACATTTTGTTTTTGGTGAATATTCACCTCATCTGTGAGGGACTCGCTACCTGAGTGGTCTAAAGACGTAAGTGCACAATTATGGATCACAATACTTATCATGCCCTAGGTTCACATCCCACTTGGAACAGATCATAGTGTGAAAAAGTTAGCCAGTTCACTTGCCATTAGTTTTCTCCAGGCACTCCAGTTTCCTCCACCATCCATGAACTGAGCACCTGTTACATGCACATAAAAGAATTTTCACTGGGGCATAAATCAGGTTACCAACACTTCACCATCCCAGAACTGGCTACCTCCATCATCTATGAACTGAGCACCTGGTACATACATAAAAGAAATTTCACTGGGGCATAAAGCAGGTTACCAACACTTTACCATCCCAGAACTGGCCACCTCCATCATCTGTGAACTGAGAACCTGGTACATACACTTAAAAGAATTTTCACGGGGGCAAAAAGCAGGTTACCAACACTTCACCATCCCAGAACTGGCCACATCAATGTAAGTGAAAAATCTTGACTGGGTGTGTCCCACTCCACTCTGCTTCCTGCTGTAAGTGAGGTTATGGGTTTTGAAGTCGTTCATATATAATTTTCCTTAGTGGGTAATTAACGGATTCTCGGATACCGCTGGACAAAAAGCCCAACCATCAACATCACATACCCCTGTTAGATGTAAAAGAAGCTTGGAGGAAGATGACGTCACTGAAGAGGGCGAGACTAAAGATGTTACCATGGAAACCAATTCTTCCGAGACTTCAGATAATGTTAAAAGAACACGCACAGATCAGAGTGCAGGTATGAACAACAAAATAAAAACAGGATTGTGTATTCAACTGAATACACATTTTTCAAAATATTTTTAGAACAGGCTCTGGGTAGGTTGAAAATGAACAAAATAGTGTAGACAAAACATTTTAACATCACATCAACAAACTTTCAGCTATTCTTGACAAGAGAAAGTTTATTAATCTCTTAATCCGAGAACAATTTCATGTATAGGTGAGATATACAATTGTGTTTTATGGTCTGCCTTGAATTAGTGTGCACTCGTCACAACTTTTAAGTCATTAGGCTACAGATAAGTACACCACTCCCCCAGTCACATGATACTGACATTTGCAAAAAGAGAAAATAGACTTGACTTACTTGAAATAAGAACTCATTATGTATACAAATAACTTGAATACAATTCTACTGGCCTTTTTAAGAAGGTTTCCCTTATATATGGGTGACCTTTAAGGCAGCTTGGATTGTAATTTAGAAAACATTTTACATTGTAGAATCAGCAACACCAGTTACCCTAGATTTGAATTTCCCATTACCATCAGAAACTGGAATATCCTGTTTAGTAAAGGTGAGAGTTTATGAGAATGTATCTTAAGTGGAAACTAATGCTTATAATTATTTGTAGAGAAGTTATCTTCCTGTACCAGCCAAATGAATAGTTAAAGTAATCAGGGATTTATCAAGGGCCTATTTAGGGCCGAAATTCTGCCCCATTCCCAATGGAAAAGACACAGATTTTTTCCCAAAATTGGCTGAGAAAATTCCCAATTAGAAAATCAGATACATAACTGAAGTCTGGCCATAAATGTGGCTGCTTTTCTCAATCTTCAATCAACTCAATACACTAAAAGCATTAGATTTAATCATTAATGACATCATATATGATGTCAAAGTTTTCCCAAAATGAGCAAGAAGTTGATAGTTTTTCCCAATTTTTAGTCTAGAGCCTTTTCCCAAAAGACCCCGATAAATCCCTGGTAATACTGATGAAGATTTAGACAATAATTGACTTACCTTGAGACCACTACAGTGGCCCAGTTAGTAGAGTACTCATTCCTAATGTAAGGTCATGCCTGACCAAGAGTTGAAAATACAATAAAACCTGTCTATAAAGGACACCCAAGGGAACCAGTAAAAGTGGCCTTTGTGGGCAGGTGACCTTTATATACAGGTTCAAATAATATGAATAAAGAACAATTGGGATACAATATTCTACTGGCCTTTATAAGCAGGTGGTCCTCATATAGAGGTGGCTTTTAAGGCAGATTAGACTGTAGATAGTTTGTATTGATGACTTTTTTTGTACAAAATACTTGGCATTTAGAAATAAAAGTCTCCAAATCCTTTATCAGAGGCTTTAAAAACGATGCCCTGTTGCACATTGCCCTGAGCTCAAGCTCACGGCAAATATCATTTTTTATGTCACTTCACCTATAGCTGGTGACCAGATGATATAAGTGTTAATATTCTTGACTGGAACATTAACCACCGTTCAATATTATGAATGTTTTGGATATAAATCTTTTAAAACCTGATTTTTTTTTTCTTTCAGATATACGATAACTTGGATGGTTACCAAGTCAACGATGTAGTAGAATTTATAGGAGTATTGTCTGTAGATCCGGCATTAGCACAGCACACTGACAATAAGTAGGTACTCAATGAGAGTTCAGTGTATTTTCTCTGGTCTAGATTTCACCGTTTTATTTTTGCCCAAAATTTATAAAATACAAGTAGAACTAAAACAAAAAAATTAAATGACTGTACACAGGGTTCGCACAGATCTGGAAAAGTCATTAAGATTTCTATATAGTCATTGACAAGTCATGGAATTTAATCTTGTGATTTCTAGAACAAATAAAAGCATATAGAATTCTAAAACATGTCAACTGACCATTATCTTTTCGGAAAAAAATCAGGAATTTTTCTGTTACACACAAAACTAGATTCATTGTATTTACCGTTTTCTATTTGCTCTGGTAGTTATATTAAGAGTTTTCTCCCTTGGTATGTGTCATATACAAAACACTCTGTCAACTTTCGACAGGAAACCTGTTTAAATTTAAGTTTCATTATGTAAGCTACAATAGTCATGGAAATTTTGTAAACTATCTGGAAAAGTCGGGGAAAAAATCAGGGAATTTTGTCACAAGTTTTCTGTACTAACCCTGTGTACAATCTCTGTACATATTGTACGACATCCGTTCACCTATACTTTGCACTTGGGATTATCGCGCATCTCGCCTTCTAGGTGTGAATCCTACTTTGGCAGTTTGTGTGTGAAAGAATTTGTCAGTTTGCTTGTCAAAATTGGTTCATTTTCTTTTGGCACTAGAGCTTTTTGCCATTTTGAAATTCAGATAGAAGTTGAAAAATCTTGACTTTGACATGAAACACCCTTACTCGGATATATCCCAGAAATGACCACCTCGGCATTCCCTTCACCATTTCAATGACATGCATATTAGAAATGTTATCCAGGTTGTTTAGTATAGACACTATATATATGGTGATAGGACTTTAATAGACAAGGTAATGTATGTCAAATAACTGGAAAAATGAAGATATCGAGTATTAGAATCTTCCACCGAACTAGAAATTAGTCATTTAGATGATTGACGGATCGCCAGCCACGCCCAGTGTTTCGACAAAGGCCCGGCATGCTTGAATGACACACAATAAGAATTAAAACTCAGTCTGAATTGTTCCGTTTAATGACGTCACTGACACTAGAACATCATTAGTTGCCATGGTGCTGCTTTGGTATCATGATGGCGGCCAGTGTCGGAACATAAAAGGAGTGGCCGGCGATATGTAAATTGAGTACATAGAAACAATTAATTAGTGTCTGGAGCTTGTACTGTCTTTTGGACGATACATACAGCTAAACCTTGCTATAATACCAAAATTTGACTGAACAAATGGTAGCAATGAATCAAGGTTTTACTCATATCGCTGCCATAATACTTGAACATTGTTTTATTCAGACCAGATGGGTTACAAAGCAGTATAGAGGGATATGAAGAGGAACCGATGGAGGAAAGAAATGCACATGCCCCGCCTCCATCACTGGTTCCTAGGCTACATGCCATCCTCGCTAACAAACTGCCACATGTTAACCCATATATACCGATCGACACTGAACATGCAGACTTCAAAGCAGGTAATTATATCAAATCTGGTATTATTTTGTGGATCTTGTTTTATTTAAGAAAATGTCAAACTTAATAGTGCCAAAAATATCATTTACTCCAGTGTATAATATAGTGTAGTGTGATTAATTTCATTTATTTTAAGGCCTAAAAAAATTGTTTGGTTCGGGTCAGCTGACCCTACCTGCAAATTTGGCCCGACCCTGATGTTTTTTTTTTTGTTGTCTGACCCTTTCTGTTTGAGAAACATTTGATCTGTATCTGTAAAACTTTTTGAGAGCCTTGATAAGCCTAGGCTTGCAATATCCTTGTGTCAACAATTTATTTGTAAGCAGCTTGCTTTGTTGTTTAAAGAGATATTTATATATATATATTTATATAAAACCCTACCTACTCTACCTAGATTTTTTTTACCTCACCAGAACAAAACTGTTTTTAGGCCTAAAACAGTTTGCACAAGATCTGATTACATGGCAAAGTGCCGAGTAGGTCTCAATCTTGTTGATAGTTTATGATTGTAATGGGATTTGATGATGCAAGTTTTTTCAACAGTTCCTTGGTTCAGTTAAATTTCATTAATGTTATTATCCTCCACTCTTTTCAAGGAATAGGAATATACATGTTTATAAAATTCAAATTTCCATCTTTCTGTCTGTGGGTTTAGCCAACTTTATTCTTGAAAGCTATGAATCACTATTTCACATTTCTTTTGGCATTTTGTTAAATATTAATTTGTTGTTCATTTCGTATAAATAAAAGTATTTATTTTGCATTTCAGCCTTAAGTCAGCTACAGGCAGAAGTTAACACATTACGGTCACAGATTACATCACTGCTGAAACATGTGGTATTGGGGGATACTTTAGCTGCTGAATATTTATTTTGTCATTTAATATCAACCATGTAGGTATTAATGTATAATTTAATTGGTTTTGATAGTTATATAGTTGTTTCATATTCCTCAAAATGTTGCAAATATGAATTCTGTCAGAATCTGAGAAACATTTTAAGATAGCTGTTGAAATAACTTTATTGTTCTATACGATGCATGGTTATCCTAAAGAAAGGTTGGGCTGAGTATTCTAAAGAGCCTGTCGCAGCAAAGGTTCAAATCCAGTTCAGGTAGAACCCAATGAGAGAGTTTTAGTTTGCATGCAGAAGGTCAGTGGTTTTCTGTAGGTACTTTGGTTTCCCCTTCACCATCCTAGAGCTGATCATCGCTATATAAGTGAAACAATCTTTACTATCTTTAGTAAGTGGGAGATTGTGGGTTTGAACCCAGGCCAGGTCTGTAAACTTGCAAGCACTTAGCATAATAAAATGAAAGTCATGGTTCTTTCGGATGGGAACCTAAAATAAACGAGGTCCCATGTCACGGTGGGCTTGGCATGCTACAGAACCCTGCTGTATAATGCCATCAGCGCAACACATAGGCAAAGTTTTTGCACTTACCTATAGCTGTCAACGTCTCGATAGAAGAGAAATATTGTTGACTGGGACCTTAAACACCATTACTCAACTCAACTCAACTCTACTATCATTAATACTGCATTGAACAACATTTTAAAATCAAGCCAGGGATTTATCAGGGTCCTTTGGGAAAAGGCCCTAAATTAAAAGTTGGGAAAAACTATCAACTGTTTGCTCATTTTGGGAAAACTTCAACATCATTTTTGATGCCATTAATGATTAAATCTAATGCTGAAGGTGCTCAGCAATGTCATGGACACCAAGATTAGAAACAAATTTTACAAAGCCTTCAAAATTACACAAAATTTACTTTCATTTTCGTTTAAAAACACAACAATTTTCTAATTGGGAATTTTCTCAGCCGATTTTGGGGAAAAATCAACATTTTTACCATTGGAAATGGGGCCGAATTTCGGCCCTAAATAGATCCTTGATAAATCCCTGCAAGCATATCATACTTGTACCTAAAACATCAATATAGCAGATAGTGAAAGAATTGAAAATTTAATATTGGTTAATTTTTCGGGAGAAGCCTCATTTCATTTCAAGTTATAGTATATTCTTCTGACTGTTGCCTGGTGTCTTGAAAAACACATCCAACAAGCAGGTTGCAGTGGGCTCCATTGACCAGAAAAGAATGTCACAAGACATAACAGATGCCAAATATGATAAGGAGAAGTGTGTCTGATTGTTTTAAAAGCCGTGGAATGACAAATTTCCATGGGTCGTCTATGATGCGGATAATGCGAAAGTGTATTACTGTATTGTAAATACTGCCGAAAATACCCTCTAACTACCAATAGAAATGATGCAAATTGATTTGTGTCTTCTTTAATTCTGCCGTTAATCAAACTCATGACTTGATAAAAAAAAGAAAAATTGCGGACGACTTTTGATGTTCTGCATCAAAAGTCCTGGGCTTCAGCTCAACTGAAAAAAATTTCAACCCCTGGATGTAAAACTTTTCATGTGAAACAATCTTTTTCTATTTGTATTTATCAGATATGGAAGAGCAGATGTGATGCCTCTGGGAAAGTTTTCTGTAAATTTAACACAGTGTCCATCATCCAAGGAATATGTAGATTTGTTGTACAAGTTTATATCAACAATCGTTACCAAGGTAACATCAGCAATTTAAAGACTTTAGATATCTTGGCCAGAATATTTACTATTTGTTTTAACCTACAAAGTTATCAATGTTGTTCAGGAAATTTTAGTCGTCATATTAGGAAATTATTGTAAGGCATATGTATGAAATCTGCGAAGCGGTAATTTTAATTTATTTTGAAGGGTATAATAACGTATTTTGGTGAAATATTCATGACTGGGATGTGAAACCCTTGTCTGTCAATCATGTGTTTATTTGGAAGAGTATAATCCAATGTTGTTTATTATATCTTTTGTAAATTTCTCGAAATTTGATTGGTTAATAAGCAATCTAGTAAATTTTAATGTTACCCTTGGATTTCACAAAATCTTACATCACAGGGTGACATTACCTGGGCGGTTGACATTATAAAAAATGTCATATGCACAGAAAAACTGTATATGCCGGTTCCAACACATTCGTCTTCTAAATCGGTAAAACGCTTTTCTAAAGTAATGTAAAATGTGATTAATGTTACAAGTGTCTCACAAATTGCTTAAAGACGACAGCTGACCGTCATGATTTTCACTTCAGTATACTTTGGTTGAACAGTATAATAAACATCAACAACCGGTGTAATAAAATAAATATTACATTTTCTCATAGGGTGACAGTCCATATATTGTCACTCCTCAAAATTCATTGTCATGAACATGGTAAAAATTTTATTTATAGCTTGTGACATCTCAAAACCCCATTCAATAAATCAATTTTGTACTTTATTTCAGAGTCATCTTTTACCCCTGACAATAGATAACATGAACACAATGAAGTTAACTCCTCGGAAAGATTATACAGCAAATAGATTAAAAACAGGCTTACTTCAGCTGAGTGGTGACACATCACTGGTGGTAGACGAAACAGTGTTGGAGCCAGGACAACTAGATGCTAATGGTATTTACAGGGTTCCCAGAGTCTTGAAAAGTGCTTGAAAAATGAGCCCTGACTGGAAAAGTCCTTGAAAATGAGTAACAACAAGCAGGTCCTTAAAAGTCTGGAATTGTGTCAGTCTGTCTTGAAAAGGCCTGGAATTTTGAACTAATCAACCTGAGTTCAGAACTGTGTAATATCGTTCTTTGTTGGAGAAATAAAAAGTAAATGAATTTTTGAACACAGGAACACTTAAAATGCAAAAGTACTTTTTAAAAGTACCATATTTATCAGTCAGGGTCTCGGTGGCCGAGTGGTCCAAGTGTGCACATAAGGATCTAGGGACCTCTAACCACTTAGGTGTGAATTCCACTGGGGTGGATCAAAATGGGAGGTTAGTCAGTAATCTCGGAAAGCTTGCTGAAGATCAGGACCCGGTTGTTCGAAGCTTGATTAGTTTAATCACTGATTAACACAAATTCAAAAAGTCAATAAAAAACAAAATAACATGATCAAATTGATAGTTTTATAATTAAATGGTTTAGTATGATTGAATTCTATTCACTTTCAACATTTTCAACGTAAATTTCACATCAAATCTGAAATAATGCAAAATTCCAATTTTGACTAATCAATTGATTAAACTAATCAAGCTTCGAAGAACTGGCCCCAGTTGTTGCTTTCAAGTACTCTAGTTTTCTCTACAAACCATGAACTGATCACCTCTTTGTAAGTGAATTAATCTGGACTAGGGAGAAAGCTATCATCCATGAACTGACCACCTCTATTTAAGCGAAATAATCTGGACTAGGGCATTAGACTTCATTACCCACTCCACTGACTCATCAAAAAATCTTGTTCACATTTTGTAAAGCTTAAATTTCAAATTTTACAGGTGTCAGGAATATCACTTCACTGGGTAACTTAATTAGTTGGCAGAAAGTGGAATATGATTTTAGTTTCCATAATTTAGTTATCCACTCTAATGTGTCGGTACTTATCTTATCAGAAGCTAAATCCATTTTACCTGTAAGTATAGTGTGAATGTGTGTGTGGACATTCTGAATACTAGTGCTTGTATCTCTCTCTCTCTCTCTCTCTCTCTCTCCTCTCTCTCTCTCTCTGTGTATGTGTGTGAGAGGCCACAGTGGCTTAATGGAAAAGACAGTCTTCAAATCAAGGGTTTCTCACTGCTGTGAGTTCGAGTCCCGCTCAGACCACATGTGGGAAATGGAATTTTCCTTGCTGTTGGCCTTTACTGGATCACTTGGTATCAGTATTATGGACTGGGGGAATGGTAGACTTGTCTGCAGCGTACAAACTCTGTTAGCTAGCACGTTAAAGTCGCTCTGAGTGCATGCTCTACAAAGCAGACCATACAACACACTCGCACTTCTCATGCATACACGAAATTGTTCATAGATTAATCCATAGAGATTAATAAAATAGTTCTCGTCGCAAACAGCTGAAAAATTGCTGATGCGACATTAAGCAATATTCAACCTACTAATCTGTGTGTGTGTGTGTGTGTGTGTGTGTGTGTGTGTGTGTGTGTGTGCGCATTCTTCCCCACTATTCCAGAACTGATTGCCTCGATATTGATTTAATCTTGACTTGGATGTAAAACACCATTGCTCAACTTTATTCCACATTTCAGAAATGATGGCTTAGAATATTAAGATATAAGTGAATGATTTGTGCCTAAGGAGAATACAGCATTACTTCCTCTCTTTGCATTCACAATTGACGTATTGCCGACCACGTCCACGATGTTACGACACTGGCCGTCATAGCAGTACCAAAGCAGCGTCAAGGCAACTAATGACGTTCTTGTGTCAGTGACGTCATTAAACGGCACAATTCAGACTGAGTTTTCATTCCTTTTGCATCCAATTCAACATGCCGGGCCTTTGTCGGAACATTGTGGGCGTGGCAGGCGATCCGTCAATTTAATATGAATGTGAAACATAATCACTGGGAAAATAATTTGAAATTTCTTGTATTCAAGTTAAAATTGTGTGTACGTGTATACTTCTCGTTTGTTATTTACACATGTAGTTTGTTTTGTTTTTAGAGTGACTGTTTGGTCCCCTTGGTTCCTATGACAGTACCGGACAGTTTTACAGAACACTTTATGATGTTAGATTCTACCCTGACACCAGAATTGTTAAATAAGATCAGAGTGTATATAAGTCTAGCCAAACTTCTAGATTACACAATGTCAGAAGAGATGCAGAAGGTTTGTTGTACTTTGTATTATTAGACCTCATTAAAACAATACGATACTATCTGTAATTTGATTGGATTGTTGGATCGTGTAATCGGGTGGAGAAAACACTGTGTATCCTTCTGATATCATATCCCACCTCTTCAGAACACACCATGATGTCACAATATGATGTCATCAATGGCGGTCACGACGTTCTAGCATTTGCCTCCTATGAGTTCCGATAGGAGAAAAAGCAATGAAGGACTGATGTTTTAACCTTCCAGGCTGTATTTTTAAAATATCTTTTCTTTCTTTCTGTCTTTCTTATTACCATGGTTATTTTTCGGTATAATAAACAATTTATTGCCTTTGTATGAGGGAAATATGAACATTTGTTCACCTGCAACAAGTCACTTTTCTCTCGGGCTTCGCTCTCGGGGAAATATGACTTGTTGCGAGTGAACAAATGTTCATATCTCCCTCACTAAAAGGCAATAAATGTATAATATATCAATCTAATATTGAACAAGTGATAGGGAACTTGATGACAAATTCGTGCAAAGTGCATGCTTACAAATTACAGCATGCCTCTCTGGATAGGTTGGAATCCCCTTTGGGTCAATTTAGCATTACAAAGTATGTTGGTTTATGGACCATGGCAGGTTCAAACCCCACTTGAGCAGATACTCGAAACATAAAGTGAGAAAGGATTTGAAATTATTTCAGGCATTATCAATCCTGCAAATGACCCATAGATCAAATTACCAACTTGGTACTTTTTCCATTTGGTACTATTTTATGCTGTCTTCTTAATTTCTCCCCAAGATAACTTCCTTCTTTTTAATTCTAGACCACTGCAGTAGCTCGGTTGGTAGAGTGCTCGCTCTGTAAGTGGAAGGTCGTGGGTTCAATCATTGGTGGGGTCTGACCCAAGACTTGATAGTGGGTAGTGACTGTTCTTTTGCCAAGCAATCAACATTACGAATTGAAAATCATGGTTCTCTCGGATAGGAACTTAAAATAAACAAGGTCCGTGTCACGGTGGGCTTGGTATGATAAAGAACCCTGTTGTATAATGCCATCAGCGCAACACATGGGCAAAATTTCTGCACTTTCGCCTATAGCTCTTGATGTCTTGATATAAATGAAATATTCTTGATGGGACGTTAAACACCATTACTCAACTTAACTCCATTCTTAAAGCTTGCCATATCATATTGTTTGGCAGTTTTCCGAGGGTTATGCCAATCCAGTAAATGATTGTGTTTAAACATTAACATGACTACATGTATAAATAGTTTTCTGTGTTTTGTAGGGTATACAAGAAGATTTTGTAGATGCTCGTAAAGATGATCCCAAAAATATGACCATACAGGACTTCCAAATGCTTCTTAATCTTGTCAGGTAAAGTTATAAATGATATGTACAATAACAATTAAGACATTTTGTTCATGGTATTTCAAGGGGTAATGCAAGATAGTGTGGCGTGTGCCAAATTCCAAGTGCCTTTGCACTTCATTTTGAATTTGGCACACGCCACACTATCTTGCATTACCCCTTTAAATACCATTAACAGAAATGTCATTTCTTTCCTTTAATAAATATTTTGTACCTTGGTGCTAGGGTTTTTAGCCATGTTAAATCGGCATGTCTCATGTGACCACGTGACCCCCTGTGTGGGACATGACGTAATATTGCAGGGAAAATTGATACACATCAAGGGTCATGATCCCAATTGTCTTTCATGGAAATTGCAATCAATTGCTTCTGCATGTTTCATCGAAGAGAGATACATATTATAAATATATTGGTTTAAAAAGGTGTTGTGATCCCTATGAGTAGTTAAACCCATATAAGTTTAGAATGTGATATCTAAACTGACTCTACTTGAATAAAACCTGTAGATGATGGCATCCTGATATAAGTGAAAAATTCTTGACTGGGATGTAAAACCCCATTCTGTATAAATTACAACTTGTTTAATTTGGGCCTTAGTGGCCATGTGGTGGTTGGTTGCTTACTAATCATAGTGTCTCTCATAACTTGGGTTCAGATCCTACTCTTGAAATATTCTAGTGCCAGGAATTTTACATATCGCTTGCCATTGGTTGTTCTGTTGTTTTTTTTGCACACTATTCCTAAATTTACTACATAGATATCATATAATGTAATTGACGTATCGCCAGCCATGCCTTTTATGTTCCAACACTGGTCGCCATCACAGTATCAAAGTAGCGTCATGGCAACTAATGATGTATAAGTGTCAGTGACGTCATTAAGTGACACAATTCAGGCCAAGTTTTCATTCTTTTTGTGTGTTATTCAAGCATGCCGGGCCTTTGTCGGAACATTGTAGGCATGGCCAGCGATCCGTCAATTTAAAATCTTGTCTGGGTATAAATACCATTATTATACCTCACATATATTAAAACACTTTTCATTGGATATTTTCCAATCACATGACATGTAATAAATGAGATGTTTCCCACAGAATCGCTGTCAGCGTGTGGCAACCTCTCACAGCCATGAGATAACCTTTTGCCAGCCATGTGATAATACTATTATCAACCGGTGATAACCCGGTACAAGGGAAATAACTCGTACAACAGAACTGTGTTGTCATTTGGTAAACAATAACAATGGCGGCCAGTCGTTTTTTGCAGTTCGTCGGAAGCGGACTTGGAATTAATTATGTATGATAAAGATGCAAAAATATATTAAGGGTCACCTAAGCTTCAGTGAAAATACTGGAAATGTATTTGATGGAAACAGAAAGAGAGGTAAACCTAGATCTTACTCCCAAAAGACCCACGCACAGCTACTGTGGAATCTTCGTATACAGGCGAGCGTAAATGGATGGTTGAAAGTGTAAACTGGTAGCGTTTAATTTAATTTAAAATTTAAATATTGTTTGTGTCATTTTACATGGTAAGCTTTGTTTCGGTATAATAAATAATAATTGCCCTCTAGGTATGTGGACATCCAGAATTGTCACCCTTCAGAAGGGTTTTCACCCTCGGGCGATGCCCTCGGGTGACAACCCTTCTGTCGGGTGACAATTCTGGATGTCCACATACCTAGAGGGCAATTATTGTATATTACTTTGTGTTTAAAGTTTGAAATAACACGTAAATTGTGTATTTCTTATGCATTTCAGACTGTTGTCACTAACACATTTACAGACTTCACCTACTGAGATGTTTTGGAGAAGAGCCAAATCTATGGAAGGACAAAGAAAACAAAGAATTCTACAGCAACAACAACAACAGAATACTTCTAGATCTTAAAACGTCAAAAATACAGATAATCATGATGACATTTTATATGTGATATGTACAGGAAAACCTCGATTCATCACCACCATTTGTTTAGCCACATTTTGGTGATATAAGGGGTTTGGTGAAAAATTGAGAAAGGCTTAAGAAGAAGTGGAAGAGTTGGATTATAGGTCTTCAAAATTGTACCATTAAACCTTTATTCATAGCCCCTAAAGATATGGAAGAAATGGATTTTAAGACTAAAAATTAAGTGGCAAAGTAAATCAAGTGGCATTATAAAAAGGTTCTGGGATTTTAAGGCTTAAAAATTGTGTGGCAACAAGCTAGGTTGCAATAATATCGAAGGGCATTGTGAAGAGGTTTTACTGTATAATGTATCTTCACTGTCTTCCAATAATCTGTGCAGTTAAACCTCTAGTTGGGATGTGCAGTTAAACCTTTATTTGGGATGTTTGGAGCAAAGTGATTTAAAATGCCTGCTTACAGATCACCACCTCTTCTTGCCAAGGTTGACTCGCTCTTGCGTAAATCCAATGCGAGAAGGTTTGTCAGTTGGCTTGCTGATGATTGGTGGTTTTTCTCTAGACACTATGGTTGGATCCAACATCTAACTGCCCACCACCTCAAGGAAGTGAAAGAATCTTGACTGTTTAATCATTTTCTTATAGATGAACATTGTATAAGAGAAATTAACTTCTTTTGCAAAATTGAATAAAATGTTGGGACTAGTATTGCCTAATGGGGTTCGCCACTGTACCACGTGATCAATACCTCTTAACGTTTGTGTGGAACGTTTTGGAAAACGTCAATGTCACAAATTCCCGGAATGACATCGTTTTTATGGGAAAAAGTCATCTTATGTGATTCCATATCCATTGAAAATAAGTGTTCCGCACAAATATTAGAGGGTATCAGTGGTACAGGGGTGAACCCCATTGATCATAGGCCAAGAAATAGTAGGAAAATTAATAATTGTTTATATTAAACTTATACTATTACAGAACAAATTTCTCTGTTTTGATTTATTTTACTGGCACAAATTATCTTCCTTAACAAGGAAAGGTTCTACTGTACAAGGAGAAATTTTTGGCAATGTATTGGTATTCACGCTCGAGTCTCGACAGCGAAAAATGAGTGCATCGCTAAATTCACTACATTTTAAAAAATACACATGGGCTTGTCAACTGCGAAAGTAAGTAGATGCAAACAAGTTCCTGAATGTTAAAGTATTGCATGTCAAGAATTAATCTTTTGTCTTAGAAATTGACGGATCACTGGTGAAGGCCTGGCATGCTTTAATTAGATGCAAAAAGAATGAAAACATTGCCTGAATTGTGCCGTATATTGACATCACTGACACTAGTATGTCATTAGTTGCTGTGATGCTGCTTTAGTACTACGATGGGGGCCAGTGTCGGAAGATAATATAGTCATGGCCGGTGATACATCAATTGACTAAAAGCAGAGTAATCTCCCATATTATTAAAAGTTAAAACTTTTGTATAAATTTTCGTTAGCTGGTACGAATAATAAAAAAATAGATCTATTGTATGTCAAAAAGTTATCTCCCTTTATCTTCGACATGACCAAAGGCAGAGTATTCTCCCCTTAAATAACAAGTCAAAAAGTTATCTCCCTTTGTCTTAGACATGACCAAGGGCAGAGTATTCTCCCTTTAAATGACAAGTCAAAAAGTTATCTCCCTTTGTCTTAGACATGACCAAAGGCAGAGTATTCTCCCCTTAAATGACGAGTTAAATCACTTGGTGTTTGCAATATCATGTTTTAATTCTTACTTTTTTTTTTAAACCTTAACTATTGTTTTGAAGTAAAAACCCTCAAAATGATGGCTGCCAGGCATCGAATCAAATTAAGATCATAATACCCCCTGCAAACCAAAGTTTGGGCCTACCCCTATAGGAATTAACCCATCTGTCTGGTTGCCTGTCCCAATATCGTGTCGGCTCCATATCTTCCATGTCTATAATTCTATTTTGATCAAACTTGGCACAAATGTAAACCAACATGAGACAATGTGTTGCATTCCAAATGTATGTGCATAAGTCAAAGGTCAAGGTAAGGAAGTCCGGGGTGGCTCTCAAGTGACAGCTGGGATAGTCATCAGTTTGAACATGTTTAAGGATGATTGAAGAAAAGTCCTTTGTTGTGTAGTGATAAAGCATTGCAGTGTTTTAAATTCTGTACACCACATGTCTTGAAACACAATTGGTTAATGTGGTATGGATAGCAAAAGCAAAGAAATAATCACTGCGGTAGTTCAGTTAGTAGAGTGCTCGCTCTGTAAGTGGGATGTGGGTTCGAACCCTTACCGGATGTGACCCAAGACTTTAAATTGGGTAGTGACTGTTCTTTCGCCAAGCACTCCGTATTATGAAATGAAAGTCGCGGTTCTTTCGGATGGGAAACTTAAAATAAACGAGGTCCCGTGGCACAATAAAGAACCCTGTTGTATAATGCCATCAGCGCAACGCAAAGGCAATTTATGCACCTTCACCATGGTTGGCAACGTCTCGATGTGATTAAAATATTCTTGACCAGCACGTTAAACAGCATCACTTCAACTCGAACGCCGAAACCTGACGAATTAAGAGGGAAAGTCGATGATTACCCGAGGCGGTAAGAAAGTGCGTCAACAAAATTGGAGATTTAAAGAATTTGGAACTAAGATACGAGGGGAAATCAGAAAGTTCATAGAACAGCGTATTCTAAAGTTGGTGACCATCAAGCAATGATGGAAAATCAAAATGTTGAGTTTAGGGCAGTAGTAAAGTTCCTCACAGTCGAGGGATCAAATTACCAAAGAAATTCGCCGGCGAATGACCGAGGTGTACGGGGACAGTGGTCCTGCCTATTCCACAGTGGCAAAATGGTCAGCTGAATTAAAGCGTAGGCGCGCCTCACTGAAGGATGACCCACGGTCAGGTCGGCCAGCTGATGCCATCACAAAGGAAATTGTCACGTCTGTGGCGACCCTCATCATGAATGATCGTCGAATTAGGATTAATGACATGGCTAGGGAGTGTGACATTTCACATGGTTATCCACGAGCATCTTGGGATTTAAAAAGTATCCGCAAGATGGGTCCCCAGAAACCTTAATGTGCAGGATTGCTTCCAAAGACTCCAGTCAAGTCGGGAGCTTCTTGGCATTTATAATGATAACCCGGAGAGCATACATTTACGTTTAGTAACTGGTTATGAAACATGGATTTATCATTGGGACCCAGAAACCAAAAAAGAGTCCACGGAAAGCATAAGTTAACACAACTGGTCGGAAAGCGTAACATTAATGCCACTCCGCTTAAACAAAACATAAAATTTCACTTAAAAGCCGAGTAAAGCTTCTGTTTTCGTGAGTTTATAAAAGTAAAGACATTTCTTCAGAGTTTTGAGTAGAAACATAATTTAAATCCAAAACCGTTTTATTAGCTCACCTGACCGAAGGTCATGTGAGCTTATGGCATAGCGCAGCGTGTGTATGTGCGTGCGTGTGTGCGTGCGTCGTTAACACCTATTTTCGACTTCTCCTCTGAAACTACTGGACAGTTTTTAATGAAACTTTGTCAGAAGTATATATGGGCCGGTGCAATTCAGATTTGTTCGTGGCATTGCTATGGCTACCATAACTAGGTCAAGGTGACCTAGGGGTGCAAAAATCTTAAAAAATCTTCTTCTCCGAAAGTACTGATTGGAGAAAAAATCTGATGTGATATTTGGCTTCTCTAGGGTCTGATGTGATATTTGGCTTCTCTAGGGTCTTAAGCCTATAGTTTGTTCATTTTGTGAAATTCGGATAAAAAATAGGTTACGCGTTTTTGCGTTTAATTTTGAAAAAAATCGTAAAATAGCTTCAAATTGTTATAACTTGACTATTTGACCAGATAATGACATGGGTTTTTCAGTTTTGACATCTTCTTGTTAGTATCTTTAAAATGAGGTCAAGGTCAATTGTGAAGGTCGTGACCTAAATTTTTTTTCCCTCTGATTATAATTATTATCTCGAAAACTATAAACTTTTTGTATAGGCATGTATATTAGAATGTTGTAGGTATCAATACAACGATCATTTTGATGTATAGAAAAAGGTCATGGGTTCAAAGGTCAAGGTCACAGATGTGAAACAATACTGAAATGGTTAATTATCTCGAAATCTATAAACTTTTTGTATAGGCATGTATATTAGAATGTTGTAGGTATTGATACAACGATCATTTTGATGTATAGAAAAAGTCATGGGTTCAAAGGTCAAGGTCACTGATGCGAAACAATACCGAAATGGTTAATTATCTCGAAAACTATAAACTTTTTGTATAGGCATGTATATTAGAATGTTGTAGGTATTGATACAGCATAGAAAAAGGTCATGGGTTCAAAGGTCAAGGTCACAGATGCGAAACAATACCGAAATGGTTAATTATCTTGAAAACTATAAACTTTTTGTATAGGCATGTATATTAGAATGTTGTAGGTATTGATACAACAATCACTTTGATGTATAGAAAAAGGTCATGGGTTCAAAGGTCAAGGTCACAGATGTGAAACAATACCGAAATGGTTAATTATCTTGAAAACTATAAATTTTTGTATAGGCTTGTATATTAGAATGGTGTAGGTATCGATACAACGATCATTTTGATTATAGAAAAAGGTCATGGGTTCAAAGGTCAAGGTCACAGATGCAAAACAATACCGAAATGGTTAATTATCTCGAAAACTATAAACGTTTTGTATAGGCATGTATATTAGAATGTTGTAGGTATCGATACAACGATCATTTTGATTATAGAAAAAGGTCATGGGTTCAAAGGTCAAGGTCACAGATGCAAAACAATACCGAAATGGTTAATTATCTCGAAAACTATAAACCTTTTCTATAGGCATGTATATTAGAATGTTGTAGGTATCGATACAACGATCATTTTGATGTATAGAAAAAGGTCATGGGTTCAAAGGTCAAGGTCACAGATACAAAACAATACCGAAATGGTTAATTATCTCGAAAACTATAAACTTTTTGTATAGACATGTATATTAGAATGTTGTAGGTATTGATACAACGATCATTTTGATGTATATAAAAAAGGTTATTGGTTTAAAGGTCAAGGTCACATATGCGAAACAATACCGAAATGTTTTATTATCTCGAAAACTATAAATTTTTTGTACAGGCATGTATATTAGAATGTTGTAGGTATCGATACAACGATCATTTTGATGTATAGAAAACGGTCATGGGTTCAAAGGTCAAGATCACAGATGCAAAACAATACTTAAATGGTTAATTATCTTGAAAACTATTAACTTTTTGTATAGGCATGTATATTAGAATGTTGTAGGTATTGATACAATGGTTATCATAATGTAAAGAAAAAAGTCATTGGGGTTTAGTATTTATGTTTTCTTTAAATCTATCAGCTAGCCATTAGTTATCAGGTGAGCGTATCAGGCCCATGGGCCTCTTGTTAAAAATCAGCTGCTAAACAAAAGCAAAAAAATGCCAAAAATGGAAATGTTAAAGGTACGTGCAAAATATGCAAAAATGCAAAAATATAGTTTTTATATGAGGAAGTTAAATAACATCAAATATAATGTGACTACTTTTTGCTTTCCGTTAACGTTTCGTTTTTATGAAGTTATATTAAAAATAGTCATCTCTCCTCTTTAACGTAATGCGCAACGACCAAAAATGTATCATTTTACTCGGACGTAGAATACTCTGACGTAAATGAAATGCGGTGTATCAGGATTACCCCCTTGTTTACGATCATTAAGTATAAATTGTAGCTAATAAATTGTTCACTGTAATGTTTTGTATTCAGCAATGTATCTGGCCCCGTTTCATAATGATTTCTTAGTTTAAAAGCAAAATTAGGAGATCTTTTTAGAACTACAAATTTACATTTTGAAAACATTAATTGTCTGAAGCTTGAATAGGTCTTCAAACGGACACCTTAAATATTGTAAAATCAACAAAATTGGTCAGATTTTAACATTACATGATTTATGTTAATAAAAATAAGTCAACTCAATTAATATTTTATTTACGTCTCACCTTTTAAAACATTTAAAATACATATTACAATTATACATTAAAATTGTTATAAAGCCACTCTTAACAGAGTTACGAGAGACGATGTGATTAAAATATACATTTATATTACAATTATTTATATAAAATATCTCTTCTTATTTCTAAAATTTTAACACAGGTTTTGGCACATAAAAATACTTAATCAGGATCAGAGAATAAAACTTTCATTTTTCTTCATTAGATAAAACCATTATAACATTCTGATGCTTTTAAAAATAACATTTTTCTAAAATCTTCGTACAATGGACATGATAAAATAGCGTGTTCTTCTTCCTCAATAAAATCATTACAATTAAAAACAGGTTCTATCTGTAACATGAAAATTTTCGTATCTTCCGGTTTCTTACCTTAAAGGGGCAACGTCGCATCTAATTTTTGCAAAAGCGTAAAATAAGGATCGCATGTGCAGATTGTAGCATGTACTTGGCAACTAGCCAGAGCAACATTTAATGGTGTCATGTTCTACTTTTGAATTTTTATGAAATAATACAATTCAAAAGTAGCACATGACAATGGAAATAAGACTCATACTACTAGTACAAAAATCACTCCCTGTAACCAGGCCTCGGTGACCAATCGGTCTAAACGCCCACTTCCGAATCAGGCCGTAGAAAAAGGGAAGGCGGGCAGGGTAGACCTCCCCCTTTTTTTTGCTAAAATTTCATTCAGTTTCCAAGACATGTAATTCATTAAAAGTCAGTAGATATCTCTGTAAAACGCAGTATAATTAAATATAAATTATTAATTTTATATTGACGATACGGTTTTCTGGAAAATAATTGTTTTTCGTTTTCGTCTTGTTGTTTATTTAAAATTATGATCTTTCTTCCTATTCACCACATTGTGCAATATTCTTGACTGGGATTTAAAACCCAACATTCAGGATTCAAACTGAAAGGGACTGACTAGATGAACATCTCCAATCAAACGCCAGATGATAACCATTTGATTTAATTCGCTTAAATTGGTAGATCTGTTCAGAATTCCATTTTATAGATCCTTACTTTCTTTGTACTACATAAAGCTGTTCATGTGTTCCCTACTTTCTGTCTTTTTTCATAATTTTTGCGTATTTTAATTTTGGCCCCTCCACTATAAAATTTGATGCTACGGGCCTGCGAATCACTGCCTCTAGGTGCCAAGATCCCGCTTAAGTCAGATCTTGTCAAAGTTCGGCGGTTTTCTCAGGGAACTCCGGATTTCCTCCACTATTCCAAAACTGGCCGTAAAATACCGTACCTTTTTCAATTCATTAACAATAAAATTTGTCAATCTTTATTGAAATATTATTATTCCATATTTGTAAATTATTTTAAGACAAAATACATAATATTATATGTTACAAATGAATTTGAAAAGAAAAAAGAATATACATATGTCATAAAATAATTCAAATATTTTACAGAATAAAAACATTATTGACCTGTCCGTTTGACCTTTCATTAGGAATATTCATATAGGATGGCCCATCAAATACATAAGTAGCGTAAGAATTCGCAGTTTATACATCTACACATTGCCCATGATTAGTGTTCACATCAGGTAGACGAAATATACACGTTTGATTCCTATTACTTAAATTACTCGTCCATAATGAATATTTAAATCAAAGGTCAAGCGGACAGGTCAATGTTGTTTACCCTATATGATATATCGGTCTAGCAAGATCAATCGTATTGAATATGAAATGCATCAATACTTGTGCAACGTCTTAACGGAGATTTTCTATACAGAAACACATGTTACTTCTATGTGTACAGTACAGACCGGTCGAAAAAAAGTTTTAACACCGAGTTCTCGAAAAGGAGTCGAAGCTTAGGCGCCGAGTGGCCGAGATATGGAGAGCTAGAGGCCGAAAAACTGCAGAGAGGTCGATACCAACTGTCGAGATATAGCTAGCGAGGGCGGAGATGAGATACCCAAAATCTATACTAATTCCTAAGCTTATTGTTAAACGTTGGACCGGGCTATAGTGTATGTTCACACGTCATAATTTGAAATATTGATATTTTTGCCACGTAAAGATGGAGCAAATCGGCGATTAGTAAAAACAAAGTGTCAACTTTTTTAGATATATACAAGAGACATTTTAAGAAAAACACTGGACTTTTTACAAGGAACATTTTTGGGGTTTAGAATGATCAGGCGCAAAAATCCCAGGTCCGACCACAGCCTTGAACTGGGTAATCATGGTGATTATAGCAGTTCGTTACCAGTCCGAAAACTGACTTCTATGAAAGTTGTGAAATATTTAATATTGATACTTATTGGAGTTTTAATTCACACCACGTACAGGGCGATATTTTATGTAAGTAGATTTTCGGTGGGCTATCGCACCACGCACAAGGTGATATTTTATGCAAGTAAACTTTCGGTGGTTATTACACCACGTACAGGGCAATATTTTATGTCTGAAGTAGGTTTTCAGTGGTTATCACACCACGTACTGGTCAGTTTTCGTTTAAGTAGATTTTCAGTGGGTTATCGCACCACGTACAGGGCGATATTTCGTGTATGAACGAGATTTTCAGTTGGTTATCACATCACGTACAGGGCATTTTTTCATGTAAGTAGATTTGTATTGGTTATCAAACCACGTACAGGGCGATATTTTATGTAAGTATATTTTCAGTGGGTTATCACACCACGTAAATGGCGATATTTCATGTAAGTAAATTTTCGGTTGGTTATCACACCACGTACAGGGCGATATTTCATATTATTAGATTTTCAGTGGTTGTTACACCGTTCAAGACATTGTTCTCATGTAAGGTTATCACACCACGTACAGGACATTATTTCATGTAAGTATATTTTCAGTGGGTTATCACACCACGTACATGGCGATATTTCATGTAAGTAAATTTTCGGTTGGTTATCACACCACGTACAGGGCGATATTTCATATACGTGAGATTTTCAGGTGGTTATCGTACCATTTACAGGGCGATATCCTACGTAAGTAGATCACACCACGTACAGGGCGATATTTCGTGTCTGAAGTAGATTTTCATTGGTTATTACACCACTTTTGGGACATTGTTCTCATGTAAGGTTGTCACACCACGTACAGGACGATATCCTGTGTAAGTAGATCACACCACGTACAGGGCGATACCCTATGTAAGTAGATCACACCACGTACAGGGCGATATTTCGTGTCTGAAGTAGATTTTCATTGGTTATTACACCACTTTCAGGACATTGTTCTCATGTAAAGTTATCACACCACGTACAGGACGATATCCTGTGTAAGTAGATCACACCACGTACAGGGCGATATTTCGTGTCTGAAGTAGATTTTCATTAGTTATTACACCACTTTCAGGACATTGTTCTCATGTAAAGTTATCACACCACGTACAGGACGATATTTCATGTAAGTAGATTTTCGGTTGGTTACCACACAACGGACAGGGCAATATTATACGTTTGGTATATCAAACCAGAGGTTTTTTGGTTTACAAACGTTCCACCAGGGCGATATTTTAAATCAAATGATTTAATAAATGTAATTTTCATGTTTTATTTATTGTACAAGTAAACGGGGGAACCCTCCCTGCACATTGCCCTGTCTGAGAGCATTTCAAATGTAAAAAATAATGTCGCTTCACTTTATGGCTGGCGCCTCTCGATATATAAGTGAAATATTTTTACTTGGACGTAAAATCCTAATCAATCAATCAATAAAACAATCGATCGATCAGATGTTCCTAAAATGTGTTTTTTTACCAAGGGTCTAAACTCTCTTTTCTGTCCGATATGACGTTGAGAAACATATAAGCACCGTCAAAGAGTAACCGACTTAATTAATTTAAATGTTTTGTATTACAGACTGGCGATGACGCCGTTGCTAAATCAAGAGCAAACATAAACGAGGCTGAAAATTTACCAGCAGACCAAATAAACCAAGAACAACTCAAAGCTAATGAGCGAATTGATAAACCTCCGGATTTAAACCCTGCTGACGAAAATGGCGTGAACCGGGGTGAAAATAATGACGCACGGGTCGAAAACCGTGATGAACATAAAATAGCGGAGGATCAGCAAAATGTGGATAGTATCAATAAAGATGAAATACAACAAAGACCGGTCGAAGACAACAAACAAAATGTAGAAGATTCTTTAGTGGAAATCGCAAAGAACGAAGAAGTGGAGCAAAAACAGGAACAAGTGGAAATTAAGAATAATGACGAACAAAATCAAAAGGAAGAATTTGGAAAGAAAATAATTGAAGAAAATAAACATGAAAACATTGGGAAAAATGAAGAGCCAGTTCAAAACATTATTTATGAAAATTCCGATAACAATCAGATACTCTCACGCAGAATTGATGACCGCATACCCCAGGAATTCCAAGAATTAATGGAAAAAGTGGAAAAGTTAAAATCTGCTAATATTGACACCACTCATGGAATGCCTACGTTAGTGACATACGGAAAACATGATAACTTCGACCAAGTCAAACAACTGGCGGGTTCTGTCCAGGACTTCTTACCTAATACCATGCTATATGTGTATGATTTGAACATGGAAGAATGGCAAAGGAATACGGTAAAATAAATAAATAAATAAATAAATAAATAAATAAATAAATAAATAAATAAATAAATAAACTAGAAAAACTGTGTGCTTGTACTGTGAGCCACAAGCTCACAAAAAAAAATACCCCCCGCTTCCCCTCACATAAAATTTTTAAATAGGAGATGCACATCTACATTATATCACAAGGATTGTGTTAAAGTTTCATGAAAATCCATTAAAGGGTTTAGGAGGAGTTGCGGATAAGAGATAGGTACCCTAACGTGTAATGGAAGGACGGACGGACACCCCTATCACTATATACCCCCACTTTTAAGCGGGGGGGGGGGGGAGTATAATAGATAAATAAATAATTATGAGAGAGAGAGGGAGAGAGAGAGGTCCAAAAATACTAAACACTATACGTGTATGATTTAATAGGGGCAGCCAAATAAATGCGCAGAGAGAGAGAGAGAGAGAGAGAGAAAGAGACAGAGAAAGAGTGAAGTGTATGAGTGTTGTTTTCAAGAATTAGGTAAGCGAATTATTTGTCATGGCTGCTGATATTACAGGGATCTTAAGATAGATATCAACAAGCACATATTAAATAGGCTGTAGCCGTTTCTCTCGTTCCGAAACTTATTATATTTGTTCAACTGTTTCCAAACATTTCCTATTTCCAGATGTGGTTCATTGATTGTTTATATATGCAACCGGGTACATGTGTATGTATGTGCGGATGTGGGATACTTCTGCCATATACCATTTTTTTAATTTAATCATAAAATACATTCAAAAAATGGTATATGACAATAGACAATATACCATTTTTTGAATGTATTTTATGATTAAATTTAAAAAATGGTATATGACACTTCTATCATATGTAGTCGATAATGGTGATGCTTTAGGGCTAGGGTGTTCTACTCAATTCTACATGTACACTTGAAACCTTTGTGACCAATGCTTGTTTAAATTGCCTCTCACCGCACAGGTTCGAATTCCGCTGGGGGAAAATTAGGTGGAAAAGGTTCAATTCGCTTGCAAAAAGTCGATGGTTTTTTTGGGTACTAGGGTTTCCTCCACCATTCCAGAACTGACCGCATCGATGTAATTGAAATACTCCTCACTGGGACGTAAAACGTAATAACCCCACCCCTCTCCACTCAAATTATAAAGGCATCCTTTGACTTATAATTCAGTTAAATGCCGATTGTTACGTCAAAGTAATGATGTCATTTATTTTTATTTCAGTTAAAAGCCGCTTGTCACGTCAGAGTTAAGCAGTCCAATATACGTATATTTCCTGACTTTATCAGCAATCTAAAAAACTTTCATTGGAGACCGTTGCTTATACAGGTAAGCACACACACACACACACACACACACACACACACACACACACACACACACACCAATCAAACAAAAGCATATCGCTCCATGTCCGAATCACAATCCTAAAAGTTAACCACAAATCTACATGTACATGTTAAAACCACAATTCCAAAATTCAACCATAAGCACTGATTCATATTCAAACAAATCCCAAAAGTCAACCTTAAACATACAAGGTATGTGTTCAAATCACAATCCCTAAAGCCTGTCTCACACAGAACACGGTTGGGCACACGGTTCCAATACGGTATACTCGGTTATACACGGGTTGATTGGTACGAATATTGAGCTCCAACCGTGCCTGGGGATGAGTTGGTACGATTTAGACTCGAATGTATAATTCGTACTTGAACCGTATTGGTCGTATAAAACCGTGTGTACACTCGTGTGAATCGTACGGTGATCGTGTGACATTCGAGTGGGGTGGATAAGGCCACGGTTGGTTCGGTTGTATGTACGGTTTACACGGGTGGCCAACCGTATATAAGCCGTGTGTTCTGTGTGAGACAGGCTTAACGTCAAACACCAACATACCAGTCCCAGGTAAAATCACAATCCCAAAAGTCTACCACAAATCACAACCAGAAAGACAAAGTACATTTGTAAAAGCTTAAGTTAAACACGCGAACTTCCAGGGAAGTTAGGCCCGGTGCGCCGAAAGGCTAAACACCTTCAGGCCTCGGTTTCTCAATCATTCCGTAGCTAAGATTTTCCTTAACATACATTTAGCAGATTTTGGTCATATCTTTTTGGAACTACTACTGGTGAAAATTTTTGTCCAAACTAAATGAAAATGTTTTAATCTAGAAATTATCTTAAAATTGACACCTTAATTCCCGAATATCTTGAAAATTAAGAAAATAAAAAAAGATTTGAAACTTTGCAAGATTTGGGTTAAGGAAGGAAAATCTTGGCTAAGGAATGATTGTGAAACCGGCGCCTGTCTATATATCTATACCTAATTGCACCGCCACGTTTAAAAGCTAAATTTAGAATGAAATGCACTTGTAACTTATACCCAGTATCAGGGTCGGATCCAGGATTTGTTGAATCAATTTCCAAGAACCACAACTTAGGCACTATGAAAAAAGTTTAAGTTGAATTTCAAAAGGCTAAGGGACAATTTCAACTTATGGGGTGCTCTGTATGGAATTCAATTTAGGTACCATGTATAGCAAAGGGTCAATGGTCTGGTCAAAACACTTTAGTAAGGGCCTAACTATGAAACTAAATATCTAGAAATATTTACTAGTATTTATTTATTTATTTATTAATTAGACAATAGTCTTGTAAAATTACTTTTGTTGTGTGCTATTTATGAATATCAATATAGGCCAATTACTTCGAACTATTTATTTATCTATTTTCAGATTGCTCTAGGTCATTTCCGACACATCTTGTGGTTAGAGCCAGGTATTCGGATAAAAGCCAGCGATAACATGCGGAAACTAATGCAGAGTAAATCCAAGGTGTTAGTGATCGGACAAAAAGCGATATACGCCACAAGCGCCGTGACAAATTACAGGATGTACAAATACATCCCAACAGACAAAAAGAAAATGCAACTCTCACTGCATGTAGTTCCTAAAGCCTTGCTTATCCACAACGAAGACTGGGTTTTTGAAAACTTCCTCCGTGCTTTAGTAGCATGCGCATTGGAGGAGAAGTGCCAGGCGCCATTAGGTGCTGAGGATACGTGTGTTTTTGACGTCACCGGAACTAAATACGCCTCGTGCCATAAATATGATGAATCATCTTTAAACATTATTTTAAAAAATTATTTTGATTTTGACATTTCAAAATTTTATGTTCCAAGTCCTTCCTATTTTGCAAATTTCGATCCGGAAAATGAACAAGGAATGAAAATGTGTAGAAGTCCGGATGATGTCAAGAATTTATAAATGTTTTAATTTATTTATTGACTGTTCTATGAATATATCCATCCCCGCAAACGAAGTTTTGGGGGTATAGTCCGTCTGTAATTTCTGGCGGTGTCTTCACACAATAGTTGCTTACATATACAATATAAACGAATCAATTAATATTCATAACCACTGCAGAAACTTCTTCAATATCCAGTTTCTGGATCCATGGACCGAAAGTAGCAAGCCCAAACAAGCACCAGATGTTGTTGGTCTAAGTTGGACTGGGGTTACTGTAAGGACCGGATATCGCAGGTTTCAGTTGAAATATCATCTAAATTAACAAAATCAATTTAAAAATAATAATTAGCACAATTAAAGTAGTAATTTCAATGTCACAGAAAGTTGTAACATATGACAATGTTTTTTGCAATGTTCGGAACCGTTAGTACAATGCCACGCAAATATTAAACCTGTGTATAAAGGCCGCCCAAGGGAACCAGTAAAGTAGGCTTTAATGTACATGTGACCTTTATTTACAGGTTTTAAATAATATATGAATAAAAAACAATTGAGATACAATTCTACTGACCTTGATAAGCAGGAAGCCCTTATATAGAGACAAGTTGGACTGTATAAGTAATTCACAGACGACCAGTTAAAATGATCACCAATCGGTATTATTTTCATGAAACAAATCGCTATATCGAACACCATATTTGTGATATTATGAAGTAGGAATCGCAATTTTTGTGATATATGTTTCTATGGTAAAGTTTGTATTTTCTATACAGCTAACATACAGTTTCGTGTGTCCAGTATTACCTGGGCAATTGACCTTTAATTATACCCCGCAAACTAGTTGGGGGGGGGGGGTATATAGGAATCGCCATGTTTATCTGTCCGTGTAAAATCGTGTCCGGGCCATATCTCAGAGTTCTTTTGGCCGACTGTTATGATAGTTGACATGAATAATGTTCATGGTTCAAAGGCGTGTCATGACCTTGAACCAAGGTCATATCGGAAAGGTCAAAGTCACGGGAAAACATGAAATGTTTGGCTCTCAAGAGACGGTTCTAATTTAGTTTGAATTGTAGACTGTATGATTTAGGAATATAGCATGTTTGATTACCAAAAAAACCACTGGTATTATATGGATATATTTGTTCGAATATTCAAAACAAAGGTCAAATGACAAGGTCAAACAAAGGTCAAATGACAAGGTCAAACTTGACGCACTATAGCCATGTGGTTATATTTGTTTTAGCACGTATGTTAATGTATGATTTTCCTTTACTTGGTTAACATATGGTATGCTTTCTTTGTGGTTTAACCAAATACATTATATATATATATATAGGTAAACAACATTGACCTGTCCGTTTGACCTTTCATTAGGAATATTCATATAGGAGGGTCTACCCAATAAATAGGTAGTGTTAAGATCCAACTTAATATACACAGCAGTGGCGGATTTAGGGGAGGGGTTGCGGGGGTTGCAACCCCCCTTTGAAAAGAGAGAGTGAGATATTGACTGATTAAAATTATTTTCTTGGCCCCCATCGGGGCTCTGCCCTAGACCCATCGTCTCTGGAAGCTCGCGCCTTCGGCGCTCGCATTTAGCATTGATATAATTCTCGCCCCTCCCCTCAAAAAATCCTGTATAGATCTCAACTCCCCCTTTTAAAAAATCCTGGATAGTTCTCAACCCCCCCCCCCCCCCCCTTTCAAAAAATCCTGTATCCGCCCCTGCACAGTACACGGGTGTACTCTATGAGGTGAGTATATCTCGTGGCCGATATATACCTGTGTTACTGATACACTAATGTATTTGGTCCCTGATAAATATTTAAATGAAAGGTCAAACGGACAGGTCAAAGTTGTTTACCTATATATATATATACATGTATATATATATATATATATATGATTTACATACCATTTCCAGGTCTACTTAGCATGTGTGATTTCTATACGTTTCCATGTGGATTTTCTTTACGTTTAAGTTTCAATTGTTGCCAGATACTAGATTTCTTTATATGAGTGGACTTTGTTGTTGATGAGTTTCATGACATTGACCAACGCTGTCTGTGACAGTATAAGTGTATGGAGAGAGAGAGAGAGAGAGAGAGAGAGAGAGAGAGAGAGAGAGAGAGAGGTCTATATTAAATAATGATTAAATTAATGTTTGTTTAAAATTATGACATAAAATAAAATAAATACACTTTTCCTTTATCTTCCTTTGTGTTTGAGAACACTTGCTTTAGCATGCTTTCTCGAAATGCAACGTTTCACTAGTTGGATTCGAACCTTCATCATCATCATCATCTGCTGACAGTCGCGGAGCGACTATGTCTGTTTTCCTGAAATTACTTCACCGCTTGTCTCCATGTGTTCCTATGCTGCGACAGTTTCGCCCAGGAGTTCAGCTTGGTGTTTCTCTGCTTCACGTTTCTTTTGATGGTATCCTTGAAACTTTAAGGCACTAAAAAAAACACTGTTAATCGTGTTTCAACGCTTTAAACATCTAGACTTCCGGAAACGTTACATTGCAATAATGTTTGTTGTACATTTGTCTCTGGTTCGCTGGAGATATCGGTGGCGGATTCAGCGGGGGGGGGGGGCCTACGCCCCCCTTTATGTCGCTAATAATACATACTATGATACAGGCATTTTGAATGAAAGATTTTTTCCTCTTTGATGCAGCTCAGATTGCACCAGAATTCAGGATTTTTGCGCCATTTTTTCAAAATTTTCCGGGGGAGCATGCCCCCGTACCCCCTAGAATGTTGGAGCCTTTGGCTCTCACATTATACGCCCCCCCCCTTTCTAAAATTCTGGATCCGCCTCTGATCATCATATTGGTGCCTCGTCGTTGAATGTTCCTTGCAACTCTATTTTTATTTCACACGTGGCGGGTGTTGCTAACAAGAAAAGAGGTGTTTATCCTTCCAGATCACCCGGTCTCACTTTCCTAATGGTTTACGTATTTGACTTAATTTGTCAATTTTCAAAGTTTTTATGTTGCTTTTGAATATGTGTTTTGAACATGGACCTCGATGTTTGCATTTGACTTTTAAGCTTGTGATTTGAACATGGACCTCGATGTTTGCATTTGACTTTTGGGATTGTGATTTGAACATGGACAGCTATGTTTGCGTTTGATTGCAAACAACTTCTGTTTTGTGATAACAAGTGCAACTATTTTCCGATCTAACCACTGCGGTAGCTCAGTTGATAGAGTGCTCGCTCTGTCAGTGGAAGGCTGTGGGTTCGAATCCCGGCTGGGTCTGACCCAAGAGTTGAAAATGGATAGTGACTGTTCTTTCGCAAAGCACTCGGCATTACGAAATGGAAGTCACGGTTCTTTCGGATGGAAACTGAAATAAACGAGGTCCCATGTCACGGTGGGTTTGGCACGCTATAGAACCCTGCTGTATAATGCCATCAGCGCAACGCACGCAATTTTTTTGCGATTTCGCCTACAGCTGGCGACGTCTCGATATAAGTGAAATTTTCTTGACTGGGACGTTAAACACCATTACTCACTCACTCACTATTTCCTGATCTGTATTTAAACTCTATCGTACTTGTTTTAGTGTGCGCTCTCGATTCGAACTTTTATGACGGCGAAATATATTGTGGTCTATTTGCAAACATGAAAGACTACAATGAGCACCAGTACAGACCTGTCAAAAGTTTAACACTCGCCTAACGTAGAGGAGTCTAATCTAGCTGCCTTGTGGCTGAAATGGGGATAGCCTGTAACAGAAAAACTGCCATTAGATAGATAGCAATTGCTGAAATGCTGGGGTGATATGGGTAACAAGATTAGCTGACGATTCGGCACCGATTCGTTACCTAAGTGTTAAACTTTCGACAGGCCTGTATTGTATATATACTTCAAATTTTTGCTGGTATAAGTAAAGATTGGTTAACTAAGAAAACCGGAATGACCATATTTAAAGCAACCGACCTCCAGCAAGCTAATTTACACCGAGTGGGATATGAACCTAAATAGGCGTTGACCTTGTTTATAGTTGAGTTGAGCTATGCCATAAATGATGTTCAACGTTCCAGTCAAGAATATTTCACTTATATCGAGACGTCGCATCAAACTATCTACTAATCTCATTGAACAGCACTTTCAAGTCTTGGATCAGACCCGGTCGGAGTTCAAACCTCCGAGAGCAACACTATTGCATCATTTTGAGGAATGTCAGTGCAATATGCAGTCAAGCTACAACTATAGTGCTATCAAAATCAAATAAATTAAGATTCTTTCAGAGTACGTTTTTGTTTGTTACTGTAAGAGGAAAGAGAAAAAATGCATTGTCGTGTCGAGGATCGAACCAGGAACCGCCCGCACTGTAGTCGAGTGCTCTACCACTGAGCTACCCAGACCGCTACATTCCTCCCTTCTTTTTTCGATTCAACTCCCTTGAATCAAAACCACCAGGTTCCACCCTCGGACCAACCTGTTGGTCGGCCACTTCCCAGAGTCGGACGAGCCCCCAAATGTAACAGGAAAGAGAGGAAATACAGGGTCGGACCGGGAATCGAACCCGGGACCTCCCGCACTATCATGAGGCGAGTGTTCTACCACTGAGCTACCCAGGCCGCTACATTACCATCACTAGTTAAATTATTGGCAACAGGAAAAATAGATAATGCATTATCAATTTTGAAGAGAAATTTAACTTGAATATTGTCTTATAATACACAACATAAAAGTTTTGTCGCGACATCGATGGTATCTGTTCAGTAATTAAACAGGACTTTGAACACCAGGATAAACCTCTGGACCAAACACCTGGGTCCAGACCTATCCCCTGTTTGATGGTTAGTTAATCCAAGAAATTCTTTTCTGAAATACATTTAATTTAAATCATTTAAATTTCACAGACATCAACATTTTTGAGAATTTACATACGAAATCAGAAATATAAATAGATCTACAATGATCATGAAACGTCTTCCGAGTTTAAGCAATATAGCTGGTGACATATCGATATAAGTTGCAAGCCAGCTCGCATGAAAGTGACCAAATCTAGTGATAGGGAATAAAAAAAGCCGGACAAGTCCTTTAGATGCACAGTTTCACTATCATTCCTAATAAGATTCCCCCGGTTTCATTATGAATCACGAAAATCTGGCAAAATAAAATTCCAAATAATTTTGATCAGCCGCAAGTTAATTTTTTTTTTTGAAAATCGCCCCAAGATCAAAACATATATATTTTACATTCATTGAAAACTTTTTTCTCAGTTCCATAAAAGATTGTCAAATATAAGATCCGGTCATTTTGTAAAATCCTTCTTTATTTCATATAAAACCATATGATTTAAAATTCTCAAAAAATTATTTCTTGAGCAATTTTTATAAAATTTTCACTGATTAATAAAAAATTAATTAGTTTCTTTCAATAATTTTTAAATATATTCCGTCCGTCTTATAACATTCAAGAAAACATAAGGTGGTAAACTTTTAACTGAAATATGAAGCATGATTCAATAAAAAATTTGTTCAATTTAAAATGTTTATCTATTAAAAACAACAAAATTCCCGATTTTTAGACGTGACAAACTGTGACTAATTTTACATTTAACAGTGAAAAATCATGGAAATTGAGAAAGAAATAAATTTTTGAGAATTTTTTAAAAATACATAATTTTATATGAAATAAAGAAGTTCCCTGGAGTGCATTAATTATTTAATTAATTATTTGATAAGTATACGCGTCAGAAATATATTATAGTAGATAAGACTTTTAGTATCCTGCTGTTATTACTGAAAAACATCTAAAAATCGTTTCGTTAAAATATATATTCGTTTCGTTGATATACCCAGGCAACGAGGAATCTGTAAAATTAATTTTGGCTTCCTTAACTTTTTTGACTTCCGGTTATCCAGGCGGCAAGATTCTGCTTGTTTTGTTTGTTATAAAAAGTTTTCTTTCGCCTATGACACGTGATTGAGACTTATTTAAATCAAGAGAATATATTGAGGTATTCACAAAAATATATTTAAGGTAGAAAATACCATGGTTTCATTTTCAGATCTTGCGCCAAAGCAAGTTAGTTCTCGAGTTTCGACAGCTCGTGTATCCTGCATTCCTTTGGTTTTTTATGGCCCGGGGTTCAATCTGAGAGCCTCAGGGGGGTGGGGGTCTCGCCGTCGACACCACAATAATGATACAGGTCCCAAAATACTGTGAGTCGGCCAACTTTGATCTATCATTTGAATTTTCAATGTCTTGAGCGTTTTGAAAATTTTGTTCCATCCCCCTTTTCTTTGTCTTACAACTTTACTGATAATTTGTAACAAGAGGGAGGAAACACCTGAAAAAATCCACTTCCTCATAGAGTGCCCTAGTTGATGATTAAAAAAACGACTCTCCTAGTTTTGCCACAAGGCTAAAGATCCAGAACAGAAAGTTCTGACAGTGTGTCAATTATAAATGGTTGGACATAGTCAAAGAGAGAGAAAGAGGAATGGTGTTTAACGTCACAGTCAAGAATTTTTCACTTATATTGAGATGTTGCCAGGTATAGACAAAGGTGCAGACATTTAGCCTGTACGTTGTGCTGAAAGCAATATACAACAGGCTGATTTATTGTGCCAAACCTACCGTGACACAGAAGTTGTTTATTTTAAGTTCACATCCCATAGAACTGACGTTCATTTCGTAATGCCGCATGATTGGCAAAAGAACAGTCACTATCCACTTTTAAATCTTGGGTCAGATTGGTAAGGATTTGAACCTATGACCTTCCACTTACAGAGTGAGCACTCTACCAACTTAGCTACAGCAATGGTAGACGTGGTGGAGTGATAGTAATGTTTGAAAGATACTGTCACTGGATTCTGAAGTCGGGACTTCGAAATTTTCTGAGATGATAATCTCCTGTCCATACTAGAGTTGTAAAATAATCTTTTGGAGGAGCCTCCAAAACCAAGATCCTGTGTCTCTTTGCATGCTAAAAAGTTGGCCACTACAGAAGATGCCTACAAATTTCTAAAAGCTATTAAAACTGACTGAGTAAAGTTAATAAGTATTCTACTATATATACAACACTACAATACACTACTAGTTCAGCTTTGCTTCATAATGGCAACAGGTTTCCCTAGATGACATGTCATAAGCATAGATGTGAATTATCAGCTTCAATGACTTACTTGACTTATTCCTCTTGATTCCCTGGGGAACAAAGGGTTGCAACAACACCTTTACATCTGACACGGTTTTGGGCTATCTTCAGTTCAGCCCAGGTCTTTCCCGCTGTTTGTGCCTCTGTGTCAATAATCCTGCACCAAGTCTGTTTAGGCCGGCCTCTCTTCCTCTTCCCTGAAGGGTTCCAGTCAAGAGCCTGCCTGGTGGCATTTGATGCAGGCTTGCGGAGTGTGTGGCGGATCCATCCCCACTTTCGTTTTCTGATTTCAGCCTCGATTGGAATGTGTCTGGTCCTGTCCCATAGTTGTTTGTTTGAGACAACTTCAGGCCATCTGATGTTAAGGATGTTTCTGAAGCATCTGTTTATAAATGTCTGAAGTTTGTGGGTGTTGGTCTTCGTTACCCTCCAGGTTTCTGAACCATATAGTAGGATCCACTTGGTGTTGAAGATCCGGATCTTGTTTCTTTTTGAGAGGGCTGTTGATCTCCAGATTGGTCGAAGGGCGTTGAAAGTAAATCTGGCTTTGTTGATGCGGCACTTGATGTCTTCGTCTGTACCCCCATCTTTACTGATGACACTGCCCAGGTAAACAAACTTGTCGGCTTCCTTGATGTTTTTCTTGGTGTAGCTGCACTGGGTCTTCTGTTTGGTTGTTAATCCTCATGACTTCAGTCTTTCTGATGTTGATTTGGAGGCCAGTCTTCATTGCTTTTTCTGCGAGATGGCTTATTTTTTCTTGGGCATCTTGGTGTCTGTGGTAGATAAGACTTATGTCATCTGCAAAATCAAGGTCTTCCAGCTGCTTGGTAAAAGTCCACTGTATTCCAGTTTTCCTTCCTGTTGTGGTCTGGCACATTATTCCAGTCAATGACTATAAGGAAGATTGTTGGTGACAACAGGCATCCCTGCCGGACTCCGGTTTGTACAGAGAACGGTTCTGTCAGCTTCCCATCGTGGATGACTTGGCAAGTGGCATCTTCATACAGTTGTTGGATGATGGTGACAAACTTTGGTGGAAAGCCATAATGGTTCATCAGTTAACAGATCACATCCCTATCCACACTGTCAAATGCCTTCTGAAAGTCGACAAAGACCGAGTACAGCGGGGCTTGCCACTCCAGGGACTGTTCGATGATGATGCGCATGGTGGCAATGTGGTCTGTACATGATCTATCTTGCTGAAAGCCAGCCTGTTCATCTCGGAGTGTCTTGTCCAGTGATGTTTTGTTTATAAGCATAAATGTGAATTATCAGCTTTAATACTGAGCTATTAAAATAAATGGATCAATCATTGACAATCAACATCATATATATATTCAGGTACTGTAAACAAACTTATATTTGCGGATATTAATTTTCGAGATTCTCTTACCAAAATCATTTTGCGACTATGAACTTCCGTGATATGAACTTCAGCTGCATGTTTGGAATAAATAAAACCATTTTCGGAAATAAATTCGCGGCGATTAACTGTCTCGATTCCTTTGACCTCAAGAAACACACGAAAGTTAATCGCATACAAATAAAAGTTGGTTTACAGTATTATGTTGAAACACGACTTGTGCCTGGATGCCCCATTAACTTAAGTTCTAGATTTTTTCTTCGCATCGTGAAAATGCAATATTTGTAAATCATATCGAATAACTGCAATACAGCTCATGGAACTTGTTTAATCAGTATACAGGTCTAAAAACTGGTATCACAAATCCAATAATAAGTAGCATTATACCTAAATTCTTGTGTTTTGACAGGTTATGGCTAACAGTACTGGCACAGCCTAAAACTGTCTCAAGATGACTCTGAAACCTATATTGAAGAGTAAAGTGGACGAGTTGTTTTTACGATGGCTAAGTGAGCCAGATACACAACAAGTCCTGAAAGAAAATTTACGACAACTTGTTAACGGTGAAGCTTTCACACAACCAAGTCCATCACCCTCTGGGTCCAGAGGAACTGGGAAATCTCCAAGAGGACGACCCGTTTCCCCTCCATCAGCAAAACTTCCAAGTCCTAGGAGTCCAAGAAGGCCGCTGTCCAGTAAAAATAACCACAGGGGACATGGAGGGGGAATTAATGGACTAAATGGGTCAAAGGTAAGAAACAATTTACATATTTTCATTGTATCAGAATTAAGTTTGCATAGATTTTAGCTCAGGCCTTCAAAAAAGTGTTTTCCCTATTCTGAGTGGCCAAATTTTTGTGGTTATGGTAATGGATATATTTGGACAAGCATGGTTAAAGTTTGCTTCATTGTCTACAATAGTCAAGGGAAAAATATTGTGTACCCTGAAAAAGACACTTAGAAAAATTCTTAGGACTAGTAAGGAATTTAATCTAGTACTTCTTCCCCATTTGTTTAGGTCTTTCTTTGATGGACTTTGGCTGAGCACCATAAATTGGTGATCACAAGGCCACAGAGCTGGGGAAAGTATGACAGGGCACCAAAGCCCTCCAATTGGTGGGGGTTTGTGTGGCATCCCCCGAGAAAATTTGTAAATTTAGATGCCTTAACAGCTTAAGGCACAATTTACAATATTAAGACAGTCAGTATCTGGCCTGTTAATTCAGTAATATGATGATACCCAAACATCTAAAAACTCTTCAGGTTGGCACTGATTATCTACTAGTCTAAAAAATGTACTTATCACAGAGCTGCCAACTGACTTGCAACCCGCGGGTTCATCCCGCATTTACATGTGAATTCTTACTGACATGCCAAGAAGTTGACTGACCCGCAATTAAGCTTACAGTTTGAGGACTTGCAGTATATATTCATTACCACTCCAATCCACATGTAATCACAGTGTTCCGAATCTGAGTGTTGCAACCAGCTTAGCAGTGTGCGATGCACCTTGGATCTCGGACAGACTCGCAATTGCACAATAGAGTTGGCAGCTCTGTTATCATAAACAAAATCCATGAGTAGATATAAGTCTGAGGTTTGTTGAGTTTCTTGAATTGATATAGTTCATATTTATAACTTTGGTTTACTAGGACTTTACTGAAATTATGACACAATACTATGTGAATGTTTAAAATTCCCCAGGTCGGAGGTCCAGGACCTTTTGATTTTACATTGGGACCTTTGATGTTTAAACTGTAAAAGTCCGATGGACCTGCCATTTTTTAATTACACATGAACCCTTCAATGGTGATAATGGACTTTCTACACTTAATTTGGGACTTTCAAAACTTTATGTGGGACCTGCCAAAAATAAAAGCAAAAGGTCTTGGAACTTCCATTACAAAACATAATTTTGAACTCCTGGTTCCAATGTTAAAAAAATCCATAATTGGTTTTTACAGTAACTATTGAAATTTGTAAAATTAGATCCTATTTGGTCATTTACCACTGCTGTAGCTCAGTTGGTAGAATGCTTGCTCCGTAAATCAGAGGACGTAGGTTTGAACCCCAACCGGGTTAGACTTAAGACTTGAAAGTAGGTAGTGACTGATCTTTAACCAAGCACTCTGCATTTGGAATGTAAGTCATGGTTCTTTTGTAAGACAACTTAAAATAAACAAGGTCCCATGTCACGCTAGGTATTGCACGGTAGAGAAACCTCCTGTATAATGCCATCAGGTTAATGCCCAGGCAAAATGTTTGCACCTTTTTCTATAACTGGCTACGTCTTGATAACCAAAATATTCTCGACTGGGATGTAAAACACCATAACCAAACTCAACTCAACTATTTGGACTTTTTTATCATACTGGTATAGATCTTTATACCTCTTTTAACAATCATGTATATATCTTTTTATAATAGAAAATTGAATTGCACCTGAATAAAGGGAAGTAACTCTTGTGACTTTGTACAGGCCATTTTGAACTGCTTCAAAGACAACCTTAAGAAAGGGAAGTAACTGTTGTGAATTTGTAATGAAATAGAAATACAGGTTGTCTCCCCTACCAAACTTTGTAAAAAGTGAAATAATATTGGTTGAGACATAAAACCTTATTCACTAATTTGCTCATATTAAGATTATCCATGGTTACCCTTGTATTGTTAGCAATGCTTTAACCAATTGATATGTCACCTATAAAACTTGTTTGCTACAATTTGTTCAAATTATTTGTTTATTGATTTTGTAATCAATCAATCCATCAATCAATCAAACAAGACATGGTCATTATATAAGTTATTTTTGTAATGAAACTAAACACTGAAACAATCATTTTGATGATAATAATGTAGATACATCAATAATGTCTGATTATACTCCATAAACATGGGGGGGGGGGGGGGGGGGGGGGTGGTGCAGTATGTGGGGTGGAGTTATTTTTGGTGAGACTTCAAAATTTTCTGTGATGATTTTCATCTCTTATCCATACTAGACCTGTAAAAAGCTGCTTACTTGGTAGTCTTTCAGATGAGACTCGAAACCGAGGTCCCGTGTCTCGGTGCACACTAAAGACACCCCTGTAGATAAAAAAAGGGTAGTTCACCTGTGGCCACTACTGAGGATGATTACAATTAGAAGTGATTGAAATAGACTGAGCAACATTAACAAAATGACGGCTTATGGATCACAGTACTCCTCATCTGTCTTATTCGAATCCTCCTATTGGGATAAAGTTTGTCAGTTCCCTGTAATGAGGGTCAGTTGTTTTACTCTACTTACTGCAAATTCTTCCACCATCCATGAACTGACTGTCTCGATATATGTGAAAAAATCTTGAGTGGGGCGTAAAACTTCATTACTCAACTCAACTCAACTGATTGAATTTACCATATTTAGAATTAAAGAAAAAAATTTGTAGCTCGAAAACATTGACTTGGTTTACTTTGCAATGACCAATGTGACTAAGAACAAAGCAAAATGCAAGGTTATGATAGAAATAGCCAAAAAAATCTGACGAACACAGAAAAAAGATTATCAGGGTCACTGACTGTAATACTCCTGACTTTGGATGGACACTGAATTTGACATCCAGCGATGTAGTAATAGCACTACTGGAAGACCCCAAACCATCACACATGGCCAATAAATTTGTATAAATCAAACTGCCAATGTGTTCAAGAACATGACAAAATACAAGTTAAAAATAGAAATAACCAATAAAACTCATGACTGGCTGGACACTAAAGTTGATGTCCAGTGATGTGGTTATAGCCCTTTTAGAGGGCCCAAAACCATATCACATGGTAAAGATGAAAAACAACCAAGCCAGTCACAATCAATCAAAAAAAAAAAAAAAAAAACCACCAAAAGTCCTAGCAAATTTACTTAAACATTTAAACCTTCCACCCAGGGGAAGTGGTTTTTTTTGTTGTATTTTTTCTTTGTTTAATTTAAAACAATACTATTAGCAAGATAATTGAAAAGAAAATCTGACCTAGGTCAAGGCGACCTAATTTACAATAAATTCTTTCGACATACATATAAATAAGAGAGATAGGTATCTGTCAAGAAGAAGACAATAAAAATAATAAATAGATCATCTGTTTACCTGTCTTAACCAGTAAGGCCAAAAAAAATATATTTGTTTCTACAAACTATCTTAGAAAAATTTGGGTTTGGTAGTTAGGAAATTGGTTTTATAAAAATATTTTTTTCACAATGACCATATTGTGCAAGGATACCTACTTAAATAAAAATATAACTGCTTGTCAAAATATTGCAGGAATGAAGCTTAACTATTTTGAGTTGGGGGCCCAACTCACTAAAGAAAAAAGTCACACTAGTAATAAAAAGCTAAAATGTATAAAAAGTGAATTTATGGCAAGGGTTCAAAATTATGTTTTGTAATGGAAGGTCCTGGACCTTTTGCCTTTGTTTTTGGTAGGTTTCACATAAAGTTTTGAAAGAGAAAGTTCCATGTGTAATTATATTATTAAGAAAAAGCAGTATAGCAGGTATACTGTAAAAAGCTGAAGATCCATCAGGCTTTAGAGTTCAAGTACCAAGAGTCCAAATGAAAAAGCAGTAGGTCCCGGACCTCGGATCTGGGGAATTATTAACCAGTACATGAGCTACTGAATGCTTGCCAATACAGTTAAACCTGTCTATAAAGGCCACCCAAGGGAACCAGTAAAAGTGGTCTTTATTGGCAGGTGACCCTTATATACAGGTTCAAATAATATGAATAAAAAACAATTGGGATACAAATCTACAGACCTTTATAAACAGGTGGCCCTGGTATAGAGGTGGCCTTTAAGGCATGTTCGACTGTACATTGTATTCTTAATCAAAAACAACCATACAAATACATGTCTGAATCAACAAACCAGAAGCAAAGTAAAAACTTTATAACTGACAAGTTAGGTTAGACACGTTAACTTCCACCGGAAAGTGAAGCCGGAATAAACTTAAGGGCTTGAATAGAAATTAAAGGTTTTATGGGTTCGAGGGGAAACTCGCTTATTTTTTGTTGTTGGCCTAAGTAGATCTTAAGTTGGTAATTATTTGTGTAATGTATGGTCATTTAAGTGACACATATCTCTAACTTACTCACTCATGCTGACACAATCAATAAAAATTTCTAAAGTTTTGTTATTTTTAAATTTCAAACAACAAAAGGTAACCACATTCAATACAGCTCTGTTGAAAGTTTAACACCGAGTTATTAAAATTTGTGCCAAATTGACCGGCAGCTTATACCACTGCAGTAGCTCAGTGTTCAGTCTGTAAGTGAGAGGTCATTGGTTCAAACACTGACCAGGTCTGAGCCAAGACTTAAAAATGGGTAGTGACTGTTCTTTCGCTAAGCAATCGGCATTACAAAATAAAAGTTACAGTTTTTTTCAGTTAAATAAGGTCCAGTAGGCAATTGGCACTATAAAGAACTCTGCTGTATGATGTCATCAGCATAACACACAGTAAAAATATCTGCACCTTCGCCTATGATGTCTCATGATGTCTCGATATAAGTGAAATATTCTTGACTGGGACGTTAAACACCATTACTCCACTAAACTCATAGCGACCCCTTGTTAGCCATATTTCGATAACTTTTAAGCAGAAGCAAATGTTTTGTACTGCAGCTTTTGGGTTTACTAGCTTTCATTCAACAGTCAAAATTTTTCTTCGTCAGCTCAGTGTTAAACTTTTGACAAGCCTGTACCATTGGGAACAATCATTTACAGCAATGAAAATAACCATTCTAAATAAATATATATAATTTAAAAAAAACAATATTATTGTAAATAATTTACCTTGGTATATGATATATGTACATAACATCTGGGGGTTTAAAAGCGAAATAATTTGGCAAAATTGGTAAGACCTGCTGTTACTTTTAACAATTAAAGGAAATTGACAGTATATATTTCTGAAAGTAAACACTTTTGTAAAAAGTGTCCAAGTTTACCACGACCTGATTAAAAAGTGTCCAAGTTCAGCACGACCTGATTAAAAAGTGTCCAAGTTCAGCACGACCTGATTTACCAGACATTGTCAGATAAAAAAAAAGCAACCTCAACCTATTCTATTGTGGAGTTCATTTAATCAAAATAATATCAGTTCTGGTATGTTTGAAGATTTGAGTAGAGTAATGGTGTTTAACATCCCAGTCAAGAATATTTCACTTATATTGAGATGCCATTTTGCCTGTGCGATGGGCTTAGGACATTATACAGCAGGGTTTTTTTTATCATGCCAAGCCTATTGGGACATGGGACCTCTATTATTTTAAGTTTTCATCTAAAAGAACAGTGACTTTCGTAATACCGAGTGCTTGACAAAGGAACAGTTACCACCCACTTTCTAGCCCTGGATTAGACCTGGCATTTGAACCCATGACCCCCTTACAGAGTGAGCACGCTACCAACTGAGCTACCGCAGTGGTTTGAGAAAGTTTGTCGGTTGGCTTGCTGAAGGTTGATGGTTTTCTTCAGGCAGTCTGGTTTTCTCCACCATTTATGAACTAACCATCTTGAAATAACTGAAAGTATATTGACTGAGGATTAAAATTCCATTACTTCACTTCACTCCACTCAGAATTTAATGTTGCAGGGATTTCATAATGTTTAGGAATATTTATGACCAGAAGATGGTCAGGTGAAGCTTAACTACTGTCAATGTATTTATTTTCGTGGTATACTAAATTTTGCTTATTTCTTGGTCGTTTGTTTTGTCCGAAAACTAATACCCAGCAAAATTATAATAATGCTTTTTAAGTTATAGTGCATATTTCAAAACCGTGAAAATTTAACTACGTGGATTTGTCTCAATATCCCTATACCACGAAAATAAATACACACGAAATTAAATACGTTTATAGTATTTTGAGTTGGAATAGTGATACATAACTAAAATGTTTAAAAATTTAGGGGGTTGAATCTTATTTTAGGAACCATGACCCTTGTCAATCTTAATCCCTGCCCTATTTATTGTGTAGTACACAAATTTCTTTTGAAAAAATAAATAAAATTCTAAGTTTGTTAACCACAGGCTCTAGTGAATCCTTGCCATCCTGGCCTCAGATTCACAATCATTCTGTAACAAAGATTTTCCTTTAATTAAATTGAGCAAATTTTGTCAATCTCTCTTTGAACTATAAATAATTTTTTGTCGCAAAGCAAATTATTAAGATTTCAAATTCAAGCCATCCTGGCCTCAGATTTACAAAGATTTTCCTTTAACTTAAACTGAGCAAATTTTGTCAATCTCTTTTGGAGCTACACAATATTTTTTTTCGCAAAGCAAATTATCAAGATTTCAATTTTTCAATTTTAAGTTAAGAAAAATCTTAGTTAAGAACAGGCTTCATTTTCACAATCATTCCTTAATAAAGATTTTCCTTAACATAAATTTAGCAAATTTTGTCAATCTCTTTTGGAACTACAAACAATTATTTTTTGGCAAAGCAAATTATCAAAATTTCTAATTTCTAATTTTAAGTGAAAGAAAACTTTAGTTAGGAACTGAATCCAGTTTCACAATCATTCCTTAACAAAGAATTTCCTTAACTTAAACTGAGCAAATTTTGTCAATCTCTTTTGGAACTACAGATACTTTTTTTTTGCAAAGCAAATTATCAAGCTTACTTAAGATTTGAAATTTTTTTTTCAAAGTAAATTATCAAAATTTTGAATTTAAAAAAAAATTAAGTTAAGAACTGGCTTCATTTTCACAATCATTCATTAACAATGATTTTCCTTATAAACTTAAATTTAGCAAATTTTGTCAATTTCTTTTTTTTTTTAAATGACATAGCTGAGGCAGATGTTTTAAACTTAAAATGATCTGAATATTCTGAATATCTTCTTTTTGTAATAATTGTTCTTCAACCATCCTTAAATGACCCATGATCTAGGGTAAGAAAGAATTTCTATGCATAATATCCCCGCACTGTATGATGTTGCATAAATAGATGAATAAATCTTGTTTTGGAATTTCCGGTTTTTATGCTAATTTTCTGCAATATCAAAAGAAAAAAAAAATATCAGAAGAAAAAAATCCCAGTCATTTCCAAAATGCAGATTTCTTTTTTAAATCGCTGAGAGATTATGTATTTAAAATTTGATGACTGTCTTTTATTTTTAAAAAAAGAGATTGCTTTTATTTTAAAGAAAAAAATGTATGTAAGTGGTATAAATTTCAATATCCTCATTTTCTGTGTTGTGTCAAAAGAAAAAAATGCCAGTCATTCTCAAATGCAGATTTTTTTTAAATCGCTAAGGGATTTACTATATATATATAGTGTTTAAAATTTAAAGATTGCATTTTATTTAAATGAAAAATTGAATTGTGTATTCAAAGTTTTCAATATTTTTAAATTACTCTACTCAACACAACTCTTATATTCATTGAAACATATTTAGAGTGAATTACTGGAGTAATGATGTTTTATGTCCCAGTCAAGATTCTTTTACTTATATCGAGGCCATCAGTTTGTCAATTGTGGAGGAATTAAACCTCAAGTGCTTAAAGAAAACTACCAACTTTCAGCAAATGAATTGACAAACTTTCTTATACAGTAAAACCTTGATTCATCGCCACCATTTGTTCAGTCATATTTTGGCATTATAAAGGGGTTTGGCGATAAATTGAGGGAGGCTCATAAAGAAAAACATAAACAAAATGGATTTTGGGACTTCAAAATAGTGTGGCAATAAGCGAGGTTGCAAAGTTATCGAGGGGCATTATAACAAGGTTTTACTGTACATGCAAGAATCTGCCCCAAGTGGGATTCGAACCTAAGCCGGGAGAGGCACTGTTATCTGTAAGCATGAGGTCTGGACCACTTGGCCACTGAAGCTACTGAAAAATTATGTAGAGAAAAATATCCTACACATGCTAGAATCTGCCCTGAGTGGGATTTGAACCTATGCAGGGAGAGGCACTGAGATCTGTATGTGTGAGCTTTAGATCACTTGGCCACTGAAGCTACTGAAAAATGATGTAGAGAAAAATATCCTACACATGCTAGAATCTGCCCTGAGTGGGATTCGAACCTATGCAGTGAGAGGCACTGTGATCTGTATGAGCTTTAGATCACTTGGCCACCGAGGTAACTGAAAAATTATGAAGAGAAGAATATATTGTAAAAATGATTACAAAGTATGTTCTACTTTTAAACAAAAAATGTACAGGCCCCGGTTTCACAATCATTCCTTAGCTAAGATTTTCCTTAACTTAAATTTAGCAAATTTTGATATTCTCTTTTGTTTTTGGAACTATTGATGAATATTTTTGTCAAAACTAAATGCAAATGTTTTAATCTTGAGGTCATCTTAAAAATAATACCTTAAATTCCTGAATATCTTAAAAATTAACAAAATTATGAAAATTTGAAATTTTGCAAGATTTAAGTTAAGGAAAAATCTTAGCTAAGGAATGGTTGTGAAACCAGGGCCAGGCACTAGAAAGTTATGTAAAAAAACATGGTTTATGAGTTGAAAATAAATATTTTAAATGGAAAATAATTGTTTTAAATAAAGTAACTTTACATAACGTATCTAGTTTGTGAAATTTAAAATTTGTCCAACAAAACTTGAAATAAAAGCATGTGCATAGAAAGACAAAAAATAAAAAAAAATATGGAAGTTTTGACTTGTGTGTTTAAATTTAAAGAATGTCGGATATAAACATACACCAGTTTGAAACAATAGGTCACATAAATTACTTACATAAGTTTGTTTCTATGAAGATTAGAGAGAGGGAGGATTGGAATGTACATTTTCATTTCCGAAACCTAGGTTTAATTGTAAAAGGTTAAGAGGGGGGTTTGGGTGTTGGAATGCACTGTATATCGAAACGCAAGGTTGATTGGAAAGGTTAAGAGGGGGTTGGGGATTGGGGTTGGGGTTTTGGTATTTCTGAAATCTAGGTTTAATTGTAAAGGTTGAGAGGGGGGTTTGAGGGTTGGAATGCATTTCTGAAACCAAGGTTCAATTGTACAAGGTTGAGAGGGGTTTGAAGGTTGGAATGTATTTCGGATACCTAGGTTTGATTGTAAAGGTTGAAGGGGGGTTGAGGCTTGGAATGCATTTGCATTTCAGAAACAACCTTGGTTCAATTGTAAAAAATTGAGAGGGGGGTTTGAGGGTTTGAATGTATTTCAGAAACCTAGGTTTAATTGTAAAAGGTTGAGAGGGGGGGTTTGAGGGTTTGAATGTATTTCGGAAACCTAGGTTTAATTGTAAAGGTTGAGAGGGGGGTTTTAGGGTTGGAATGTATTTCCAAAACCCAGGTTTACACATTAAGGTTGATTGGAGGTTTGGAGTTGGAATGTATTTCCCAATTGCAAACCTATGTTTAATCAATAATTGTAAAGATGAGGAGAGTTCAGGATGCATATCTCTCAGAACCAATAGTTGCTTGTAATGGTTGATTGATACATATCATCATGTCGTAACCCACTTAGATCTATGGGACCAATAGTAACCTACTGGTACCGTAACTTAATCTCTGAGGCCCAGAGCTTGTTAGATGCACACCTCTATGATAATCAACATGTCCTATTTCTCTTCAGACCAATAGTACCAAGGTAACCTACTGGGACCAATCTATAGTTCTGATGGCAAATGTTTGTTTGTAAGAGTTGATTGATACATACCACTATGTTGTAACCCTTCAATACCTATATGTTTGGGACCAAAATTGCCCCACTGGGCCCAGTGTGTTTTTGTAAAGGTTGGCTGCTCCATTCCATTATGTCGTAAGCTACTACTAGGCCTTTATCTCTTGGACCAATAGTAACCCACTGGGTCCTATCTATATCTCTGAGGACCAAGATTGACTATGTCGTAACCTATTAGTACCCCAGTGTGTGTTTATTATGGTTGACTGATTCACACTACTATGTTGTAAACCACTATAGGACCTATATCTTTGGGGCCACTAGTAACCCACTAGGTCCTATATCTATTTTGACCAAAAGTAGCCCACTGTGACCTATCTGTATCTCTGAATACCAAGGTTGACTATGACTATGTCATAACCTACTAGTACCCCAGCTTGTATGTTATGGTTGACTGACCCATACTACTATGTCGTAACCTACTAGGACCTATATCAGCTAGGGGCCAATAGTAACCCACTGGGACCTATCTATATCACCTACTAGTACCCCAGCTTGTATGTTATGGTTGATTGACCCATACTACTATGTCGTAACCTACTAGGACCTATATGAGATTATTACACCTATTGTTTGTCTTACAACTTTAAGCTTTAAAAGAAACATGTTTATATAAAAGTCCAAACATTTCAAGGTAATCGTAAATCCCTGAATCGGAAGTAACCTAGGCAAGTTCTACTCTCCGTGTGTCATCTTCAGACAATGTAGACTTTTAAGAACAGGAATTTTAGTAATTGATAAATATTTCAGTTTTTGGAATTCAAATTCATGTTGGATAATTTTCAGTTCTTTGGTCATGGAATGTATGGATAACATATTGTTGTAGGAGTCAATTCTGTGTCTATATATAGATAGGTTAAAATTAATTGGTCATAGTTCTTCAAAAGGATATATTACAAAGTTTTAAAGTTTACAGTTAAAAAGCAAATAAACATTAAAGAGTTTTTCTGTGCTTGCTTAAAAAAACAGTAACATTGAAGAATTGTTCAGTGTTTGTTATGACATAATGTTAGAAACAATTGTATATATATATACAAGTAAATATAGTTAACTGTAGTGTGTTGTCTTCAAACAATTTCCTTAAACAAGAAGATTTGTTTTAAAGTACGTTTTTCAGTTTAAAAAAGGATTCTTTATCTATGGGGAGTTTACAACAGTGTGTCACCCATCATCTGAAAACAATTTTGTGAAGAAGATTTTTTTATATTTAAGTTTAAGATTATAGTTTCAATTACCGGTAAGTTGCTGTTTTTTAGTTTAAAAAACTAATGTCGGGAAAACTAATGAGTGTGTCACCAATCATCTGAAGACAATTTTGTAAGATTTTTTTATATAAAGTTAAAGATTAAAGCTACTGGATTTTTTAGTATAAAAACTAATGTAGGGAGTAATTTTAGTACTTGCCTATAACCATATGGATATATTATGACCACTTTGTGTATTTGTGTATAAGTAGTATATATACCTATATATGTATATGTACAATAGATGGATTACCGAACAGATTACAAAACAGGTCTCATTCATAAAAAACCCTGTGAAGTAGTACATGTTGTATTGTTGTACCTGGAGTGATATGGATGAGTTTTAACAGTGACAGTTGTCCATGGACTTTAGCTGACTGAGTGTATCTACCATATTTAGGATATTGTGTGACTGATTTTATGGAAAAAGTATAAAAAAGTAAAATTATTTACATCCAATGTTATAGTACCATAGCGATATGGATGAGTTTTAACAGTGACAGTTGTCTGCAGATTGTACCTGACTGAATGTATGTAGCATATTTAGGATATTGTGGCTGATTTTATGGAAAAATTCATAGTAAAATTATTTCTTTGCAAAGTAATAGTATTGTATCAATCTCTATATATGGAGTGATATGGGCAAGTTTTAATAGTGACAGTTGTTCACAGACTGTAGTATAATTAAATTTGATATGATAAAAATATTTTCATCATCTTGAAAGGAAAAAAGGTTTCACAAAAAACTAGAAATATATACTTACTTACAATGTGGTTTTAACAACTTGAATGTATAGGCATTTAAAAATTTAAAAAAGGGATAAAATCTGGACAGTTGGAAATGCGATAGTGTTGTGTTGTGAAATAAAGACAATGTAGTTTTAAAAACTTTATTGTCACGCATTTAAAAATTTTTAAAAGGGAGGTTGGATATGTGATAGTTTGCATTTTGGAATTACTTAATGAACAAAGTAGATATACACTGTGAAATGAACGAGGTGGATATACATGTATGCAGATTAGGGATTAATGGATTAAGATAAAGGATTAAAGGAGTAGACAAGATAATCCATACAGATTAGGAGATCTTAGATTAACGGATCTATGTATTATAATCTAATTACAGATATAATACAAAATTTATGTAACTCGAGCTAAATTATTCCGATATTAAATATGAATAGAAAAATATATACACACAGTGGTCATATAGTTTTGTAATGTGTGATCAGGGATCAGAGTTTTAAATCTTTTGAAAACTTGTATCGGACAATATTCGAAATTGAATTTTGGAAGGTTGTTAAAATTGTCACATTTTTTAATTGGAGACCTAAACACTAGAATTTAGAAATTATTATCAGGGATTGAAATCGGGAAATGTTTAAGAATGTGTATTGGAAAAGACAATCGGAATTGGAATTTGGAAATTTGTGTTGTGAAATTCGTTAAAAGGAATTTAATTTTGGAGACTTGCACAGTGGACATATAGTTTAGGAATTTATTAGCAGGGATCAGAGTTTTGAATCATTTGGGAATGTGTATTGGGACAGAAACGGAAATTGAAATTTTAAATCTTGTGTTGTGAAATTTTTTCAAAGGAATTAAATTTTGGAGACCTGCATTATGACAGGTTTTATTAGAATTTCCTAGACTTGTGGTTAAGAACTTTTTATTTGAATTGAAGTTTGAAAAGTTGTGGTTTTAAATTTTTTTATCAAAATTGTCTTTGTAATAACTAATTTAAAACTTGTGTTAAATTTTAAGTGACTCATTTCAAAATGAAGATATTGTCACATTAGTTTTGACATTTTAAGAGAGAATTGAACCCCCCTCCCCCCATTGCATAAAAACGTTTTAGTGGAATGTGATGTTGATTTGATAAACTTTTTACACAGGTGAAAGTTTACTGGCGATAATTTAGCCAAAGGTAACAAACCTGCAACGAGGTGGAAAAAGTTCATTAGCTGTTGGCTAGAGGGGGTCGTCATAAGTTTGAGGTGTGTGTCTCTCTGAACTTCTGTCAGTTCAAGATCATAAGTTGGATGTACACATTCTGACATAGGTGATGATAATTTAGAGGTTTAGACATAGATGGTGATATTTATAAAGTTGGGGACAAAGTGAACATGTTATTCCCATGTTTCGGATGTTGTGAAGCTAAGTGAAGTTGGGCACAAAGTGAAAATTATCCCTGTGTGGTTTTTTTTACGTTGTGAAGCTTAGTGAAGTTGGGGAAAAAGTAAATTACTCCTGTGTTTTTGATGTTGTGAAGTTATATGACAAATGTAGTAAAGATATGAAATTTATTATTAACACAAATTTTACAATTTATTCGAGGTTTATTCCATGTGTGTAAAGTGTAATTTTATATGGAGAAATAAGGATAAAATTGAAGGATAATTGAACCAATTTTCTCTCGGACCCTGCTAGAATATACATGTGTAACAAAAGCGAAGATTAACTTAACAATACAGTATATAAACACAGTTACAAGTTGTACTTTTCTTTGAACTGAATTTCAACTCTTAGTTCATTCTTGTCGACGTAAGTTTAGAATTGGGAGTTTTTTATGTCCAAATTGGATATATCTACTGTACCTAATTTTCTTGGAACAAAATTTAGGCCATCGATTTCGAGGTACAATTCCTGTTCATGAATTTGGATTTCTTACAACTGGATTAATTTTGGATAAGTTTTGAAACTGTTATGATTTATCTAAATGTACTACGGAAAAAAAACCCAGATTTTTCCAGAAAGAAAAACAAAAACTAATTTGTGCCAGAAGAAAGTTTTTCACTCATTTTATGAATGAAACTTTTTTTTATTGTCAGAAAATGAGTTTTTAGGAACTAATTGATAGCCAGGAACATTGATGGTTTTTTCTCTAACAAGAAGTTTTTAACAAGAGAAAATACACACATTACCTGTTAACTAAGTGACGTGAGTTGATTGATGGGCTGTGTTTTATGACAGTTTAGGGTCGATAGTGATGGATATATATGACCAGTGATAGAGAATACACATGTATACAGGGTGATTGACAGCACTAATTGTTAATGGACAAATTATAGACAGGCCCGTAGTATCAAGTTACTTTTTGTATCAGACATAGTGTTGCTGGTTTGCAGTTTATGGATTTTTCCAAATTTTTCAGCCAGGCCTGTATCTAGGACATTACTGGTTTGCAATTAGTTGATTTTGAATTATTTTAGGAAGGCCTGTATCAAATTACTGTTTATATATAATATTACTGCTGGTGCTAGTTTGCAATTTAAGGATTTTCAGTTTTTTTAGTCAGGGCTGTATAGAGATTGCTAGTTTGCAATTTATGCATGTAGTTGTAATTATCTTTTAGTCAGGCCAATATCAAGTTACTTTTTAAACAGAACATTACTGATGGTCACTGCTAAGTTTGCAGTTTATGGAATTCCAATTTTTTCCCCCATATTCCTGGATTTAATGTGGGTGAAATAGGATGTTAAAGTAATTTTAAAACAATTTAAAAAAATCAAATAATTATCAAGTTTAAAACTGTGTTCATATTCTCTGGATTTTATGAACTTTGAAATAGGACTTTTAAACAATTTAAAAAAAAATTCAAAATAATTTTTAAATTCAAGAATTGTGGATTGGCTTTTATTTTGACAATTTTGTCAGATTTTCAGTTCTCTATTTCTGGATTCTATCAAATTTTTATGGGAGATTAAACAACATTTTAACATTCTTTTTTTTTAAAAAACAAATTATTCCAAAAAATTAAGACTTTTAATATTCAATTAGGACTTTGATCATATGCCCATAAATATAGAAAATTTTTACTCACGGAGCTTAAGGAAATTTGATTTTATTACTTTTTGAAATATATCATAAAAATTTAATCTTTATAGAATTATCTAGCAGATCAAGAGAAAATTACATTTGATTACTGTGTTGAAAAACCACAGTGAATTTTCTAACAAATTTGTTTTTTAAAACTTATATTTAAATACACAAAATTTGATCATTTTTTTTTTACAAAAAGTTTACATAATTTTTAAATTTATATCACAATTTTATCCCATGTTTTACATATATTAAGAACAGATTTCTGAATCATATTAGATACACTCTTTCATATTTCTCTAACAAGTGATTATATCGGTCATCTGTCTGCTGGAGTGGCCATTCAATTCACTGGAGTTGTAACTTGGCACCACTGATATTGGTCAGCTCCTTTCAGGATTTGACAAGTAATATTGGTCATCTGTCTGCTGGAGTGGTCATCTGCCCACTGTGCCTAGAATTGTAACTAAAGGCATTTCTTGGTACCAGTAATATTTTTTAGCTTTTTTCAGGACTGGACAAGTAATAATTTGGCCATTTTCCTGCTGGAGTTATAACTAAAGTGCATCCTAAGTATCAGTAATATTGGTCAATTGCTATTAGGACTGGACAATTTATATTGGTCAGCTGCCCGATAAAGTTGTATAAGTTTAAATAAAGTTCTTTCTTCTGTAATATTGGTCAGCTGTTTTCAGGACTGGACAAATTAATATTGGTCAGCTGCCCCGCTGGAGTTATAACATAAGTGCTTCCCAGTAATATTGGTCAATTGCTATTAGGACTGGGTGTGTAATATTGGTCAGATGCCCAGTAAAGTTGTATAAGTTTAAATAAAGTTCTTCCTATTGTAATACTGGTCAGCTGTTTTCAGGACTGGACAATTAATATTGGTCAGCTGCCTGCTGAGGTTATAAATTAAGTGCTTCCCAGTAATATTGGTCAATTGCTATTAGAACTGCATGTGTTACATATTGGTCATATGCCCAATAAAGTTGTATAAGTTTAGATAAAGTCCTTTCTACATACATTAGGTACTGGTAATGTTTTGGAAGTGTGCTACACAGCGGGGGATTATACTTAAACGATAATGATGATGATGAGCGGAACAGCGTAGAGAGATTCTCCCAGAATTCATTATCTCCTGTGTTTATCTTATCTATGCGGAGAGGGAGAAATAATGCACCTCTCTTAGTCTAGAAATCTCTTCTCTCTCTGTGTCTGTGTGTAGGTGTACAGGATCGAGATATATACAACATATGAAACTATCTAAAGTCTCAGTAACAACTAAACGTGTACCTCGTCAAAATATCCAATATTTTACAACGTAGTTGAGAAAAAAAAAAAAAAACTTCAGAAACGGTTTTAAATGTGTATTGAAAATTCTTCAGTTGGATATTTATCAAGTTAGAATTTTGCGCAGTTGGAAAAAAAATTCTATAAAAAAAAAACCGGTTTGATGGTGTATTGAAAATTCTTCAATTGGATTGGTACCAGTGTATTTATTTATCAACTTTTTTTTATGATTTTTATATGTAAAAAATGTAGTTCTTTGGTATATCAGTGTTTTTTAAGTTTATCACTGGGTTTCTTTTGTTGCCATGGAAACATTTTTATATACATGTGATTTCCCCATGTACTGGTATCCAAGATAAACGATTTTAAAGAAAAAAAAAGTTAGGTTAAAAGGAAGATACACTTATACACCTTGCATTTGCGGATGTTGTTAAGAAACTGATAGTGGAAATTGGATTATTGGCAAGGAAAATTTTATTTGACAAAATACTGATTTTTGAGTCAAAATCTGGATTAATAGGAAGTACACCTGTATTGTTGTGTGGATGGTGTTGAAAAGTTTAAAGTGGAAATAAGTTCATTTGTAATTAGAAACTTCTTATTATAGTATGGGAGTTATATGGTAAAAAGATTGGAAGTTATTGAGAAGAAATCTCAACTATAATTTATCTGGATGATGTTGTAAGAGTCATCTGGTGTAAATCAGGAAACCAGGATTATTGGGAAGAAATTTCAACTATAATTTATGTGGATGATGTTGTAAGATTCATCTGGTGTTAATCAGTTCATTTCGTTGGGATGTAAAAAATTTACGAAGGTTTTTCTATGATAAATAGACAGAGAAGGGGAAACTGGGGCTAATACAAAGTAAAAAAAATATGTGGATGAGAACCAGGTTGAGGAATGTTTAATGGTTTGTAGAGAAAACTTGAGTTCCGTAATAACTAGAAAAATACCTCAATTTGTACCTATATTTTTACGAACGGGAAGCAGGTCTAGAGAATGTTATTATGTTACTATTTATAAGTACTAACTATAGGTACTAGGCACTAAGACAGTACTATACTAGTACTATTACATATGTATATAATTGTGTGTACATGTTAAGAGTCCAGATTAAAAAAAATTAGGGAACATAACAAGCACTCTTAAAAAAAAAACTTCAAAAGGAATTTTTTATTAAACGTTTATTAGAAAAAAGTCACTACCTTAAATTGATCATTAATTATTGGTGGTGAAGTTTAATGTATAATAAATAGTCTGTCTGAAGTGGATGTGGATCTTATTACAAATAAAAATTTTAAGACCCTTTGCTTAATGAGGAGACGGATGAAAAAGAGTTGTGATTTCTATAAATAGATCTGTTATGTAACTATAAATAGAATCAAAGTTTGGTGAGTGGAAATCGTTGCTAAATCATTGGGAGTCGGGATTAATTCATGGAATTTTTAAAGAGGTGATTTTTTTGCGGAAGTGTTACAAATTGGAAAATTTTTTAAATGAAATATTTATAAAAAAAATTATCTAGGGGATATAAAGTTGTGAATTATCAAGTGTTTGGAAATGTTCCTGCTTTAGCGGAAGGAATTTTTTGTGTTGAAATTGTTGTGAATATGGAATGTAATTCTTAATTCTGTTTCATTGGAAGTACGGAAACTCAGGGAGAAATTTATTATGCAGAAAAAACATGCAAGTGTTCGATATGTGTATTCACGAGTGTCTGTGTATCACAGTAGCCGTGTGGAACTTAAATGGCAACGTTCTTTACACCACTGTCCTATATGTAACATAGGGTCGTTATATGGCCCCGGGGTGACCTGTGGTGCCATTCATTATGGAAGATGTACCTCTGTTACCTTTCCTTTTCAAAGTCCAAAGAATTTCCGAAAGAAACATGGCTATGCAGCAGTAAATATTCCCGTTGCCAAGGTTATACCTACAAGACCCGTCCAGATTGTAGAACCGGAAATTCAACAGCCGGAACCTAAACCAGATTTTGATAAGGTAGGTTTTGGTACATGCTGTGAGGGCAGGGGTTTAAAATTATGTTTTGTAATGGAAAGTTCAATAAGGTAAGTTTATGCCAGCCTTGTAAGGGCTGGGTTTAATATTGTATTGGAAGGTCCAGGACCTTTTGTCTTTATTATCGGTCCCACATTATGTTTTGAAAGTTCAGTATCATTATTGAAAGGTCTATGTTAATTGCCTAGATAGCATCCTATGGATATGTCAAACACTGATGGACTTAAATCAAGTGGTGGACCTTTTAGTTAGACAAGTTTGATACCATCCCATAAACTGAGATGACCTCTGTATAGATAGCCACCACATTAAGTCTGGACATACCTCAGCTACAACTGACCATTACTAACATAGAGTAACTATTTATGGGTACATAGTAATGAACCATGTAATTTTATTCAAACTAAATTAATTGGTTTTTGATAAGATCACATAAATATTGATAGGAATTTATTGAGAGTGAGTGATGTCCTCCCAGGCATAGTGTAAATCATTGTTTTCGTCTTGGGTCTGGTGGTCCAAAGTCTTGAAATGATGTCCTCCCATTATAGTGTAAATTATTGTCTGGGGTTTAAGGTCTAGTGTTCCAAAAAATTGTTGTCCCAGGTCTGGTATCCTATGGTCTGGTATTGAAATGCATGTAAATGTAAAGGCTGGTGTCTCAAATCTGTTGTCCTAAATCTATTGCCCTGGGTCTAGTATGCAAACTCTGGGTAAGAGTCCTTTTTGTATCCCCCACCCATTATAATTTATGTAAATTTTTTGAAAAATCATTTTTCACAGAAATGTTCAAAATAAATTTGTCATTTTTAGACTTTTTTAGGTTAAAATTAAAATTTTAGTGGAGGGTACAAATAGAACTCTTTCCATTGTCTGTGTATTGATAAGCATGTAAAGTCTATTGGGCCACATCTTCTGTCTTAGGTCTGGTGTACTCTATGGTTTTGTGTATTGATATACCTGAAAAAAAACTGGTATTCCAGGTCTAGAAGCCCAATTAAGGCCTATGTCCAAAGTTCTTGTTTCCGAGGTCTGGTATCCCTGTCCAAAACCTGGTGCTCTGGGTCTGATGGCCCAAAGGTTTATATGTATAATAAGAGTCCCAGGGTCTGGTGTATTTATATGCCTGTAAAATCTGATGTCCTACTCCTGGGTCTTTTGGTCCAAGATCTAATATATTAATATAAAGCTTGTTTGTGAGTCTGTTGTCCCAGTTTGTGTCATAGAATTGATATAAGGACTTTAAAATCTAGTAACCCAAGTCTTGTCATAGTTGATGTTTTTGGGTCTAGTGTGAATGTTTCCACATATCCTAGGGTCATCATATCTACAAATCAACAAAGGTGCTTATAATACCATACAGTTGATAACACACAAATATTTATGTCAAAACAATGCCTTGTGGCTCATTCTGAATAGAATCAACAACAGAAATAATTCTTTCTATTGTCAGACTTCAACAATAATATATATATAGGCAAACAACATTGACCTGTCTGCTTGACCTTTCATTCAAATATTTAATGTGAACCATTGTATTTATGTATAGGTGGCATAAGTGTTAATTTCATCTATGTATGGGAAAACATTCATTGGTTATGTATTGACTGCGGGTCCTTACACTACCCATGTATTGGGTGGATTGTCCTATATGAATATTCCTAATGAAAGGTTAAACAGACAGGTCAATGTTGTTTGCCTACACATACAACAATAATTATATATGTTATGATATACCTAGCATTAAGTTATGTGTATCTCATTCATAATAATTCTAGTGTAAGGAGTTCTTAAGTGGGACTGGCCCAGTCTTACTCAAGTTTACCCCTCAGTGGGGAACTCCCACTGTTTCAGTTGGGAGGGGGAGGGGGGTTGACTTGGTAGCAAAATTTATGAGTATGTCATTCATAATAACTCTAGTGTTACATGACTTCTGAAGTGGGACTGGTCCAGTCTTACTCAAGTATAGGCTTCAGTGGGGAACTCCCACGGTTTCAGTTGGGGTGGGGTGGGGAAGGGATTTGATAGCAAAATTTATGAGTATGTCATTCATAATAACTCTAGTGTAATGACTTCTGAAGTGGGACTGGCCCAGTCTTACTCAAGTATAGGCTTCAGTGGGGAACTCCCACGGTTCAGTTGGGGTGGGGGTGGGGAAGGGATTTGATAGCAAAATTTATGAGTATGTCATTCATAATAATTCTAGTGTAATGACTTCTTTAGTGGGACCGGCCTGGTTCCCTGTTTCACATTGTAGCAAGACTTACTCATGGGGAAGGGGGGGGGGGGGGGGGTTGAAAAAAAAAATTGGCAGAATGTCTGTGATTTTCACCTGTCACTCTGGTTTCCTTACAATCTCCATTTGATTGAAAGAATCTTGACTAATGAAGATAAACATCATTTACTCTGCTACTTTCACTTTGATTTCATTGACTTACTTAAAGAACTCAACATCTTGATGTAAGTGAAAGAATCTTGACTGGTTAGTAAACACTTCATGTGCTTAGTGCACTGCAAAGCACTTCACGTATAGCTGATGATATCTAGATATAAGTGAAATATTCTTGACTGGAATGTAAAACACCATTTAATCAACCAATGATTAATTAAATTATTGCTGTGTTGATATGCAATAGGAACATATAAAGAGATTAATTCCAGGTGGTTAAGGTTCGTGAATGGAGATATTGTCCCATAATCAAAATAATCCTTGATATATTTATATAAAAAATTTTCTTTGAATATTTTATCTTCTTAAGCCTGTTTATCCTAATTACTGGTATACTGGTGTACTGGTATTTCAAGTGGGGGTGGATTAAAGAAAAAATTCAAGATGGAAAAATGAAAAAAAAAAATGTAATCTTATTACCAGTATTAATGATTTGAATTTCGGAAAGATGTTATGTCATATTATTGTGTGAAAAAATTAAAAGTGAATTATCATAAATGAAATGAATTATAAATGTATTAAGGAAAGAAATTAAAAAAATTTTTAAAGTTAAAAAAGTATTTTGTTGTTAGAAATGAGTTGAGTTGAGTAATGGTGTTTAACGTCCTAGTCAAGAATAATTCGCTTGTATCGTGACATTGCCTGCTATGGGTGAAGGTACAGATATTTTGCCTGTGAGTTGTGGTGATGACATTATACAGCACGGTTAATTGTCATGTTTATTTTAAGTTCCCATTCAAAGGAACCATAACTTTTATTTCATAATGCTGAGTGTTTGGTGAAAGAAAGTCACTACCCACTTTTTAGTCTTCAGTCAGACCTAGTTGCGGTTCACTTACAGAACAAGCACTCTACCAACTAAACCACTGGTACTGCAGTGGTTAATGATATGTTGAGTTTAATTTTCCAGGGATGTTATGTAAATTGATTGTGAGTTGAAGTTAATGGTGTTTTATATGCCAATAAAGATTTTTTTAATTATATTGAGACAGTCAGTTCAGGGATGGTGCATAGAGGAAACTGGAGTGACTGGTGAAAAAATCACTGACTTTAAGGAAGTAAATGGACAAGTTTTCTCACATTAGGATTTTTTCCGAGTGAGATTTAAACCAACGCAGTTGGAGGTGGTTTGATTTGTAAGGCAATGCTTTGGATAACTTGGTCACCAAGGCCCCATCATTTGTCCTGAGTGAGATTTGAACTAGTCAGTGAGAGGTGTGATCTGTAAGGCAGGGCTTTAGACAACTCATCCACCCAAGCTCCATCAAATTACTATGTGAATATAAAAAGGGAGTTACCTTAATAGCAATGATTATTGATGTTTGTTAATTTGTCACATTTGAATTTGAATCTAATTACCTGTGTATATAAGTAGGGGTGGATAAAACAATTTTTTATAGATAGAAAAAAAAAAATGAAAAAAATCTCTTTTTTTATATATGTCAAGTTTGATATCATGATGGCTCTTAAATCAAATTATTGTGTAAATGGAAAAAAAAGTTTTTTAAAAGGCAATGATCTATAGTGAAGTTTGTCAATTTGTCAAATTTGAATTTTATACACCGGTATGTTAATACGTTAAATTATTGGTAATGATCTGTGAAGAATGAATTTAGGGAAGAAATTATTCCAAATATTTTACAGAGCTTTAAGTGAGAAATCAAAGAATGAAATGCCTAACTAAGGGTGTGAAAAAAACCCTGATTAATTATAGTTATCAATATTCACAAAACATTTATATAAGGCCAAACAAATAAATATATGTTCCATGTTTCAGTCAATATTCACAAAACATTTATGTAAGGCCAAACAAATAAATATGTGGATCATGTTTACCTCAAAAAAATTTGGTACACATGTATTAATGTACTTACAGTCAAACCTGTATTAAAGGCTACCTCTATATAAGGGCCATATGCTTATAAAGGCCAATAAAATTCTATCCTAAATGCTCTTTATTCATATTTTTACCCTGTATATAAGGGCCACTTGCCTATAAAGGTCCTTTTACTACTTCTTTTGGGAGACCAGGTTTGACTGTAATTTTAGACCCCATGCACACAAACAGAATTTAGGAGTTATAGAAATCTCTCTGTCTTTTTAGCCCTTCGTCCCAATATAGTGTCTGGCCCCTATCCTCCATGTCTTTGGATGATTTTGATCAAACATGCCTCAAATCAAAACATGAGACAATGTGTGTCATACTAAATTAGGTGCATATTTCAAGGGTAAAAGTCAAATCTTAGAAATAACATTTTAGCAATATTTTTTGCCTTTCTGCTTTAGTCTAGAAAATTCTTTGGGCATCAGCAATGCAAATTTATATTTTGATATTTTGCAAAGTGAGAGAATTATTACCATAAAAATAATACTGATGATACACTGCTTGATCTTTCACTCCTGTTATTTAAAAACTTGAACTTATTTATAACCTTTTTTCCTTGTTGCTGCTCTATGCTTTTTTATCACATCACTGGGGTAGCTCAGTTGGTAGAGTGCTCGCTCCGTTATGTGGGAGGATCGTGGATTCGAACCCGGATCGGGTCTGTCTCAAGACTTGAAAGTGGGTATTGACTGTTCTTTGGCAAAGTTCTTAGCATTACGAAATGAAAGTCATGGTTCTTTCAGATAGGAACTAAAAATAAACAAGGTGCTGTGTCACATGGCATAATAGAAAACCCTGCTGTATAATGCCATCAGCGCAATGCACAGGCAAAATTTCTGCACCTTCCCCTATAGTTGGCAACATTTCGATATGTGTGAAATATTCTTGACTGGGATGCTAAACACCATTACTTAAATCAAGTCATGCTTTTTAGCAAAAAAGCCCAAGTTGTAAAATCAGAAATCTGGATGAAAATAACTTGTAGGGATAGCTAAAATACTAAAATAGGGTCAGTTGGAAACCCAGAAACACAACTTTTTTGTTTGGCCTAAATTGTAGACCATCTATTTGTTATACTTGACTGGGGCATAAAAATCTCATTTAACAAACACACATACTCACTCATTCTCTTTGTAACATGGCATTTATAACTGAACACTAGCCTTGTAATGAATCGCAATGAATTATGAAAAATGTAAGAAACAAATATAACAGAGATTTATCTTAATTTCCCCTTTTTGTATAGGATTTTGCTCATTTCAAAGTAAAAAACTGACACCTAATTTATTTAGTTTTTATTCATACCAAGTGTAGATATTCTTGATAATTGTTTAAAAGAAAAAATTAATTAACACTTGTATAAAATTTCACTTTTTTCAAAACAGGCATTCATGTTTAAATCAGCAAATGATTAATCAGTAATACTCGCATTTAAGTGCATTTAGTTTCTTTTTTTTTTTTTTTTTATCTTTTTTTCTTTTTTAGATGATTGAATTTTAAAAAAAAATCAGTCTTCCAGCCTTTAAAAAAGATATAAATGAATACATACCGTTAACAGTATATACTCAGCTTTATAGCTCACTTGAGAAAATGCATTTTATTTGAAATTTGAACTGACTATTTAAAATTTATTTTGCTAGATTTTGCTACCTAGAAGTTCTTGTGTGCAATTAACACTGGGTTTCATTGGCTGAGTGGCTTGTATATTTCAGCTTATGGGTACTGCCTAGGTCCTATTCCGATTCAGGAAAGCTCTTCATTTGAGAAAGGAGAATGTTGGTCTGTCTGGCCTTCCATCCCAATATTGTTTCCGCTCCATATCTTCCATGTCTATGGATTGATTTTGATAAAATTTGTAACAATTGCAAACCAACGTGAGGAAATGTGTGAAAAACCAAATTGGGGTGTATAGGTCAAAATGTCCATAACCCCGTGATATAACCTATACAGGAGTATATTTCAGTTTCAGTAAATAGTTGAGTAATGGCCATTAACATCCCAGTCAAGAATATTTCACTTATAACAGGGATTTATCAAGGGCCTATTTAGGGCCGAAATTCGGCCCCATTCCCAATGGAAAAACATTGATTTTTTCCCAAAATGGGCTGAGAAAATTCCCAATTAGAAAATTGTACCAGATACATAGCTGAAGTCTGGTCATAAATGTGGCTGCTTTTCTCAATCTACAATCAACTCAATACACTAAAAGCATTAGATTTAATCATTAATGGCACCAAAAATGATGTCAAAGTTTTCCCAAAATGAGCAAAAAGTTGATAGTTTTTCCCAATTTTTAGTTTAGGGCCTTTTCCCAAAAGACCCTGATAAATCCCTGTATAATGAGATGTCGCCAGCTATAGGTAAAGGTTCAGAAATTTTGGCTGTGTGTTGCACTTATGACATTATACAGAAGGGTTCTTTATCATGCATGCCTATGGTGGCAGGAGACATCATTTATCATAAGTTCCCACATTTCATTTCGTAATATGGAATGCTTGGCAAAAAAAAAAACATGTCATACCCACTTTCCAGTCTTGGGTCAGACTTGGTCAGGCTTCGAACCCCCGACCTCCCTCTAAGGAGTGAGCACTCTACAAACAAAGCTACCACAGTGGACATCATTTTCATTGACAATTCTAGTTAGAATTTTAAATCTTAAAATTGGTGTAATAATGACTTGCTAAATGTCTGGTATGCAAAAATTAACATTCTTGCAAGCATTTCTGTGTTTATATAAGTTTTAATATAGATGCAAAAATTTAATATTTCAATATGTAAAATTATCTTAATAGATTATAAACACATGTGGAACATTTAACACTTGCTAAAAATTAGGATTAGAAATTAAGATTCTTTCATTCGTCATTTCGGTATTTGTGAAAAAGTTTGAAAAGAATAGAATAAAAAATAGTTTAATTTGTAAAATTATCTATGAATTGGTAAAACCTGTGGCACAAATAATCATATTTAGCATATTTTGTATAGTAATTAGATTTAAATATTTGGTCTAATATTTAAATATTTTAGGGCATTATTTAATTTAAGTATGTCGAGTCAGCATTTTGTTAAGATTTAAATTTAATTGACACACACCTTACAAATTATAGGTTTCCATTAATGATGTGCAAAATTCTATCCATAATTTTCTTGTTCAAATTGGATAATAAATGTACATTCTTGAGCATATTGTTAAATTATTTAGGTTTATTATGTAATGCTTATATAAAGAAAAAAATTGTAATATCATGTCTGTGGAAATGCAAACATATGCACATAACTTTGTTGTCCCTTAATACCTTTGCCACCTCGTTTATAAGTGTTTTCCGTAAGAGCTGGCAACAGGCAGATTTGACCTCCTAAAACTCCAAATTGATCGGTTAGAATTCATAAAATTGGCTTCAGAGAGAAAGTTTGTCAGTTTGCTTGCCAAAGGTCTGTAGTTTTCTGCGGGCACTTGGCTTTCCTCCCCAATGCCTGAATTGAGGTATCGCCGGACATGCCCATTATGTTCCGACACTGGCTGTCATCCAATACCTAAGCAACAAATGCCGTACTAGTGTTTGTGACGTCATGAAATGGCACAATTCAGTCCAAGTTTTTATTTTTTTGCGTGTAAATCAAGCATGTCGGCCATTTGTAGGAACATTGTGGGCGTGGCCAGCGTTCAGTCAATTGACTGCCTGGATAAAAATTAATCTTTACTGGGGCGTAATACACCCTTACTCAACTCACGTCCTTCGCTATATTAACAAATAACGGTACAATGTGGAAAATTTTAATGAACAAGTCAACAAATTTAGGTTTCACTGTATTCGTTTGTATAATATTGTATAACTTCATAACAACCATACATCATATTGTACCTGCAAAGTTTATAAAATTTATATGTATCTGATACAATTGCCCTATCTGTACAATATCAGCTATGCCACCTGACTTGTGTACAATGATCCTTATTGATTTGTCTGTGGATTTCAATAAGTTCCACTGTATCGATCATCACAGAAATCGCTGTTACCAGTACATTGCCAAAATTAATAGGGGTCTAGAGCTTGTGCCTCATCCTGCTTAAGTTTGAATCCCACTCGGGGCAGATTCTAGTGCATGAAAGCTTGGCTATTCACTTGCCAAAGGTCAGTGATTGTCTTAGGGCATTCCAGTTTCTCCACTAACCATGAACCTACTGCCTCAGTATAAGGGAAGGAATCTTGACTGGGGTGTAAAACACCATTACTCTACTCCATGTTTTTGAAGTCTAAAAAAATCCATTTCCTCTTTTTCTTAAATGTATCCCTTAATGTAAATTTCCCTTAGTATATTATTAAAACTAGTATTGGACCATTTAATCGATTTAATCGATATCTAATTGTTTGAGCGTCTGATTAGCGGTAATCGATTCTAAAATCTAATGATCAATTTCGATTATTTACTGAAGTTTGTTTATGGAAAAATGGAACTGTTCGTTTGGAGCTTGTGTATAAAATAAGTATGAAATTGTAGCTGAAATAAGTGTTATTAACCAATTATAATTGGAAAATCAATCGAAATCATCTTCCGGTTATAACCGATTAATCAATTATGAAAATGCAACCGATTCCCATCACTAATTAAAACCCTATATACATGCCTAAATGTGCAGTTCATAGAGGTGTAACTGTATACGTTTTTTCTTGTTTATATAACTCCAAAACATCATCTTATACATACCTGCAATTTAAAAAACTTATATGCGTCTGATACATTTGCCCTATCTGTGCAATATCAGCTATGCCACATAACTTAAAACAGATTTTAGTTTTATGATTAATTTTATTACCAGTCTAGTCTGGTTTATAAGATATAAAAGTCAAATTTGAACAGAAATCTAACTAAGCATTAAATTATCAAATTGATGACTTCACACTATTTCTGTTTTATGTAATCAACTTTTTACTGTAAACAGTGAAATTTTTTTGCGTGGGGAAAATTTTCGCTTATTTTGAGCTAAAGAGTGAAAATTTTACCCACTTGAAAATGTCTACCATACAGGTTTACATATATCATAAAACATAGGATATACATCCACTTATATTGGTTATGCAAAAATTACATCCACACGAAGTGCCAGATTTCAGAAATTGCGAAATTTTTACCCTGTGAAAATAATCCCCTTTACAGTAAGCTCTTTCAATATTGCCAGTACACTCAGTTGCTTGGTGCCATTGAATGCCGGGCTTTGGTGGCCTCGTTTGTCTAAAGTGTGTTGCTTATGATCTTGGATAATGAATATACATCCCTGACCATCTAACTAAGCATTAAATTATAAAATTGATGACTTCACACATATTCTGTTTTATGTAATCAGCTATTTAATTTTTTTCAATATTGCCAATATTCTCAGTTGCTTCACATCATTGAAACCTGGGGCATGTTGGCTGAGGGGTCTTAAGTGGTTGCTTACGGATCACAGAGCCTAGCTCTTACTGCCTTTGTCAGTTAACTTGCAGAACATCAAAGGTTTGCTCCTGGCACTCTGTTTTCCCCCACCATTTTTGAACTGACTGTCTCAATACAAGTTTCAAAATCTTATTAGGACATGACTTTATTACGCCATTCATTTCAACACATGCATGCTTGCATTTACACCTGCAAAAACAGTAACATTTACACACACATACACAAGCACACTAACATGCAAACACATACACACATGCATTTTTTCAACAATCGGTCATTTGGCAAAATAAGGGATCAATGACCCCATGGTCCTTTCTTGAAGAAACACGGCACATACAATGTATGTTTTTTCAGTAAAAGATTTGAATATGAAAATATGTTGATATTAAAATTTAATCTCTTCAGTGGTGCTGTAGGTGATATTTTATTGTTTCTCCTTGGACATTTTCTAAGTTTTTTAAGGGGTGATATCCACCTTAAAGTTCAATTCTGGGTCAGAATTGTTATGCTTGTCAGTTCAGATTTAGGTCATGTTTTGGTTAAACTGAAGATTATATGTGATACACAAATCATAATTACATGATTTAATTACAGTAATTATATCTACATGTAACAAACACAAGTGTCACAACTATGTGTCAGACTTGATAAGTATTCTGGTAGCAGGCATATTTAACAAAAACAGTGTGAGAAAGATCCGAGATTTGAAAATCAAACACAAGTGAAGACCTAATGTTTGACCGATTTGAAAAACAAACAAATTAAGACCTAAAGTTTGACCGGATGGGCTTTGCCCTCAAATACCAGTGACATAATACTACTGATATCCTTTTGACTGGTCAAAGCAGCGGTGGCCTAATGTATAAGACGTTAGTCTTCAAATCTAGGGTCTCTCACCGCTGTCAGTTCTAGTCCCGCTCGGACCACATGTGGGAAAGTGAATTTTCCTTGCCATTGGCCTTTACTGATTCACCTGGTATCAGTATAATGGACTGGGGGAGTGGTACGCTTGTCTACGGCATACTAACTCTGTGAGCTAGCACGTTAAAGTCACCCTGAGTGCAAGCTAGTACAAGGCAGACCATACAACTCACTCTTACTTCACATGCATACACAAAATTGTTCAATAGAGATTAATAAAATAGTTCTTGTTGCGAATAGCTGAAAAATTGCTGATGTGACATTAAGCAACATTCAACCAACCAACCAACCTGTGACTGGTCCTCCTTTGATATGGGGACTGGGTGGCTAAGTGGTATGATACATATTTTACAGATTCTGTGTGAGAAAAACCTGATTTGAAAAACAAACAAGGTGATGACCTAAAGTTTGACCGGATGGGCTTTGTTCTCAAGTACCAGTGGCATAATACCGGTACTACTGATATCCTTGGACTGGTCCTCCTTTGATATGGAGCCTGGGTGGCTGAGTGGTGTGATACATGATACTGTAAATTGGGAAATTTCCGCGATCGTTTTATTTTGGCATAAATTTGCGAGGGAAACAAGTTGCGAAAATAAAAGTTTTGCGAAAAATAATCAGTAATTAACATTATAACTACAGAGTCGCGAAAATTAGATCATGCGAATAAATATTAAAGTGCGTTCACGCGAAAATTAGATGACACGAACATTTCCCAATCTACAGTATTTTACAGATTCTGTGTGAGAAACATCTGATTTGAAAAACTAACAAAAGTTAATACATGTACTTAATTTTTGACTGGATGGGCTTTGCCCTCAAATACCAGTGACATAATACTACTGATAGCCTTTGACTGCAGTTCTTTTCCTTTGATATGTTGGGGGCGATGGTGGCCCAGTGGTCTAAAGCTTGACCTTATAAATCGCAGCATCTCTCATGGCCTAGGTTCAAATCCCATTTATGGCTGTTCCTAGTGTGAAAATTTGTCACTTGATTCGAGAAGGACATTGGTTGTCTCCAGGCACTCTGGTATCCATCACTATCCCAGAGCACTCTACCAATTGATGTATCGCCTACCATGCCTTTTATGTTTCAACACTGGCCGCCATCACAGTACCAAAGCAGCATCATGGCAACTAATGACGTACTAGTGCTAGTGACGTCAGTAAATGGCACAATGCAGGTCGAGTTTTCGTTCTTTTAGCGTCCAGTTCAAGCATGATGGCCCTTTGTCGGAACATTGTGGGCATGGCCAGCGATCCGTCAATTGAGCTGCTGTTGTAGTATCTGTATATTGAGACCCCCTGCTAATTTTGGTCGTTATTTATAGAACATTTCAAGGTTAATATTATTATAGCAATCATAGACACTTTGTTCTTGATGGAAGAGATATAGGCTCCATACATCACAAAACAACGTTGAGGAATTTAGACAAACTGTTTTCTGTGTTTAAGATAGTGGTCACTTGGACCAGCTCCAAGCTTCCATGTACCGGATTTGTACCTGTAGAACTTGATAAAAAAAAATCCGCCAATTAACAAACCTGCCAGAAAAAATAGGTTCTACTTCATTGTAAGAATCTGTATTCAACAGAAATATCACTTGTGTAAACAAAAAAGATAGAGTATACAAGTAAGGCCATCTCCTGTTAATTTTGTGTTTGGTTGGAATTTCCTTTTGTATCTGACCACTACGGTAGCTCAGTGGTAAAGTGCTTGCTCGGTATGTGGGAGGTCCTGGGTTCAAACCCCAACCTGATCTCAAACCATGACCTAATCTGACCCAACACTTGAAAGTGGGTAGTGACTGCTCTTTTTCCAAACACTTGGCATTACGAAATGATAGTCACAGTTCTTTCGGATAGGAAATTAAAATAAACTAGGTCCCGTGCCATGGTATGCTTGGCACGATAAAGAACCCTGCTTTATAATGCCACCAGCACAATGCACAAGAAAATTTCTGTACTTCGTCTATAGCTGGCGATGTCTTGATATAAGTGAAATATTCTTGACTGGGATGTTAAACATGATTACTTAACTCAACTCTTTTTGTATCCCTCAACCCTTATTCAATTTTAATTATTTTTTTAAACAAAAATATTTTCACATAAATGATCCAAAAGGTCTGATTCCAGCATGTTTAGGCTTTTCAATCAAACGTGAAATGGGTTGGATTACAAAAGGAAGTCAGAAGTCAGAATTGCCAAACAAAAATTTTGACACTGGCAAATTCAAATTCAGAGTTTGCTTGCCAAACGTTTATGGCTTTCTCCCATATCCTGCACTATCCATGAACTGATTGCCTCCATATTATAAGATAATTTCATAACAAAAGCAACATGACCGATACAATTTCTTAGTTGTCAGCTAAATTGAAATAAAGTCAAACCTGCCTTTAAGGCCACCCAAGGGAACCAGTAAAAGGTCTTTATGGACAGGTGGCCTTTATATACAGGTTCAAAAAAATACGAATAAAGAACTTTACTGGCAGGAGGTCTTATATAGGTGGCCTTTAAGGCAAGTTGGACTGTACAGTTATATTTCTGTCCTTTTTTCAAAATCCAGTAAGATATAAAACCAGGAAATAAATCGACATGGCCTAATATTCAATAAAATGGAGATATAATAAAACAAAGTATTTAGATATAAACAAGTAGAAGACACAGTTCTGTAAGTACTGTGAAGTCTGTAACTCATTGTAATCATTACCACATGTAGACTTTATTATAAAGGGTCACAAGATGATCATTATAATCTATGAAGTAAATATCAGGTACATTAAATAGTGATTAATAAGATACAGCTGTGTTTAACATCTGGGATATGCTCTCTCTCTCTCTCTCTCTCTGTTTCTCATTTATTTTCTCTCTGTGTTTCTCATTCGTTTCTCATTTATTTTCTCTCTCTCTCTCTGTTTCTCATTTATTTTCTCTCTGTGTTTCTCATTCGTTTCTTCATTTATTTTCTCTCTCTCTCTTTTCTCATTTAATAAGAAACATAAGTGTATAACATCTGGATGATTTTCTCTCTATCTCATTTCTTTACTCTTACTCTCTCTCTCTTTCTCTGTTTTCTCTCTCTCTCTCTCTCTTTAATATAAAGGGTCACAAGATGATCATAATAATCTATTGAAGTAAATATCAGGTACATTAAATAGTGATTAATAAGAAACAGCTGTGTTTAACATCTGTGTGATACTGCTACTCTCTCTGTCCATCTCTGTTTTCTCTCTCTCTCTGTTTCTCTCCTGCTCTCTCTTTCTCTCTCTCTGTTTCTCTTTCCTGCTCTCTCTCTCTCTCTCTCAGTCAAGTAAATATCAGGTACATTAAGTAGTGATCAAGAAGAAACAGCTATGTTAAACATCTGGGATATGCTCCATCTTGTTTTTCTACTTTCTCTTGCTTTCACTTGTGATAATTTTAAATGTCAATTTCAGTAAATAGCAATTACATGTAATAAGAAATGTGTGAATAGCATTTGCGATTCTCTCTCTCCTGCGAATATCGACTCTCTCCTCTCTGTTGTCTCTCTCTTTCTCATGTGATGATAAGGAAATACATGTATCTGGTATAACAGTAATTACTGTAGTAAGAAACATATGTGTATAACATCTGTCTGACTCTTTCTTGTGCTCTTTTTTCCTGCTCCCTGTCTCTCTCTCTCTGACATATAGTCTCTCTCTCTATTTCTGTCTGTCTGTCTGTCTCTCTTCTTTTCTCTCTCAGATGTATAGTCTCTCTCTCTCATGTGATGATAAGGAAATACATGTATCCGATATAACAGTGATTACTGTAATAAGAAACATCTGTGTATAATATATGTCTGACTCTCTCTTGTTCTCTTTTCTCCTGCTCTCTCTCTCTTCTCTCTTATCTCAGATGTATAGAGATGGACCAAAGGTTAATTGAGTAGAGATAATGAATACCAGTATGTAGGTATGTGTAGAGCTTGTTTACATTTACAGATTTAAACTAGCCCAAATACATGCTTACACTTCCCACCATTACTACATTCCCCCTCTCGCTCTTTTTTCTTTCTATCTCTCCCTTGGCTTAAAAAGGAATGGACCATAGGTTAATTGAGAAAAGATAGGTATTTGTAGAGATTGTTTACATGTGCAGATTTAACTACCATGCTCTCTCTCTCTTCCCCCCTCTCTTTCTCTTTCTATCTCCTTTCTCTCTCTCTCCTTTCTTTCTATCTCTCCCTGGCTTTAAAAAGGGATGGACCATAGGTCAATTGAGAAAAGATAGGTATTTGTAGAGATTGTTTACATTTACAGATTTAACTAGCCAAGATATATGCTTACACTTCCCACCATTACTACATCCCCTCCTTCCCTCTCTCTTTTTCCTCTCTCTCTCTCTCTCTCTCCTTTCTTTCTATCTCTCCTGGCTGAAAAAGGGATGGACCATAGGTTAATTGAGAAAAGATAGGTATTTGTAGAGATTGTTACATGTACAAATTTAACTATCATGCTCTCTCTCTCCCCTCTCTCTCTCTTTCTCCTCTCTCTCTCTCTCTCTCCTTCTTTCGATCTCCCCTCCCTTAAAAGGGATGGACCATAGTTTAATTGAGAAAAGATAGGTGTTTGTAGAGATTATTTACTTTCCACATCTTAACTAGCATGCTATGCTCTCTCTCTCTCTCTCTTAGAGATGGACCAAGGGTTAATTGAGTAGAGATAATGCATACCTGTAGAGATTGTTTACATTTACACAATTAACGACCATGTTTGTTCTCTCTCTCTCTCTCTCTCTCTCTCTCTCTCTCTCTCTCTCAGAGATGGACCAAGGGTTAATTGAGTAGAGATAATAGATACCTGTAGAGATTGTTTACATTTAAACATCTAACTAGCATGCTGTGTGCTAACCTTGTATCTTATGTAAAGATACATGCTTACATGTCCATAAAAAATACATCATGTATTAATGCCAAAATAAATCTCAATAGCAGATAGAGAAGTTCATACAGCCAAACCCCATCACCATGGCTCAGATTGGACATTTGTTTTGGTTTAGGCCAAAAAATAATATAATATGTATCTAGGGCTCAAAGTGACTTTTGAGTCTAGGAGCCAACCTTGCTCCTTATATAAAACAAAATAGGAGCCAATGGAGACTTTTAGGCACCGGCAATACAATTAATGTGATTTTATCATAAAAAGGGTGTCATAAATTAACCAGGAGAAAGTGATTTCCATGACTTTTGGAGATTTCTGTTTCTTCTCCTCGGTAAAATGGAAACGTCCATGATCAAGAATTTTGAAACCCAAAAAAAGCAGTCGCCAATTTGGCAACTTACGAGTAAAAATTTGTGGCCAATGCAAAAAAAAAAAATTTCGGTTAAATTCATAGTCCTACTCCAGCACCATTTTCCCAACTACGACATACAGCAGCACGACAGTGCTATGTTTTTTACAATGACAGCATTATTTTACATGGTCATGTATAAATTTTTGATTTGATATTTTCAGCCAATACACAACATCCTTAAAGAATCTAAAGACATATCCACAACAAAGGATGATGATGGGGATTTCAGGAAGAACACGGAACAAGACAACTCAGAGTCACATGTTCCGTCGTCGTTCACAACAGCTACGCCCACAATTACGACGGTCACATTATCAGACACTGTTAAAGATAATAATAAATCAAAAAGGAAAGAAAATGTGGTTAAACCAAGGACTGCTCATAGTGTTAATATACCAAAGTTTTACCATCCAGTCGGCAAACCTTTGTCAGCCGACCAAAACGAAAAAACTTTACAAAGAGTGTCACAGGAGTTCTCTAAAATGGAGGAAGGAAAAGTCTTCAAGGATCAAATGGGGCCAATAATAAAGGTAATTGATATGTTTATGAATTTACTTGTTTATCTCTTTCTCCTTGTTGTATCTCCTTGTTCTAGTCTTTCTCTCTCTCTCTTTTCTCTCCCTCTCTCTCTCTCTCTCTCTCCCTCTCCCCTCTCTCTCTGACATTGTCTTTTCAGAAATAAACAAAAATTTATTTGTGCAAGCTACATTTTTCAAATTTTCTTTTAATTTAATGAAAGAAATTACTTAAACAGTGAAGAAAAATTGTATTCTGTTCCATTATTATATGAAAACAGTAAATTTTATATAATTTTTTCTGTGAATGAAGATGACACCATTTATTAAACCCCCATGCAAACTAGTTTGAGGGGAGTATATAGGAATCACCATATCTGTCCGTAGGTCTGTCAATGTAAAATTGTAGCTGGGCCATATCTCATAATTACTTTGGATTACTCTCATACAACTTCACATGAATAACCTTAATGGTCAAAGGGTGTGTTATAACCTTGAACAAAGGTCATATCGGATAGGTCAAGGTCGTGAGAAAGCATTTAATGTTGAGGGAGGGGGTATTTGGCTCTAAAGAGACATTTCTACTTTTTTATGACATAATAATTGAATCAGCTGAGTATATGATCCAAAGGATATTATCTTTATGGATAAAGATGAAATATTTCACCCTATCAGAAAACTGAAATTGTCTAAAAATTTAATTAGTATAAAAATATGATATGCCAATGAATTCCATTCTGGCATATTCTGTGAGATGCTTGAGAGTCAGTGGTTTTATACACTTGACCATCCCAAGACTGACAACTTCTCCACCCACTCCGCTATATAGGTTAAAAGAATAATCAGCTTTAGAACAAATTTCTATCTGTTCAGTATATATTCTGGTTTTTGCTGGAAATGACCAGTTGACCATAGACATAAGAACTGGAAATAATTGTGTTAAGTGTTTGGCACAAGTATCAGAATATCAATTTGACCATCATTCATAGTGTAGGCAAACAACACTGACCTGTCTGCTTGACCTTTCATTAGGAATATTCATATAGGTGGGTCCATCCAATACATGAGTAGTGTTAAGATCCAAGTTAATACATACACAGTGTACAGGTTTACTCTATAAGCTGAGTATATCTCGTGATGTAAACAGAATAAACACCTGTGTTACCTATACATAGATGTACTTGGTTCATGATAAATATTTAAATGAAAGGTCAAGCAGACAAGTCAAAGTTGTTTGCTTGTACATATATATGATATAAACACACTATCACAAGTTTATTGTTTATACATCTCTGACTATTTTTAGATCACACGTGGCACACTCAATTACGTACATGATATGTGTAGTGTTTTGGTTCCGCAGTTCCGACATTCTTGGCTCAAATCACAAAAAATGTCACATTTAATATTAAATGATTTAAGTTTGTATCTCCTGCCACTTACAAGCTCACCTTCTATCACATCTTGACTTCATCTTTAGATAACATACTAAAACTATGTTCTATATTTAGATTGGACTCCTTTTCTGATTGTGTGCATTGCATTTGAACTTTTTACACTTCTGCACCTCAAAGTGGCCCTGAATTTGCACTTGTACCAAGAAAACCATAACAATTCATCTCACACATACACACACTTGTTCTTAGTGTAACAGGCCCCAGGTTTCACAATTATACCTTAGCTAAGATATTCCTTAACTTAACTTTTGCAAATTTTGTTAATCATTTTTTGGAACTACTGATGAATATTTTTGTCAAAACTAAATGCAAATGTTTAAATCTAGAATTTATCTTAAAATTGACACCTTAAATTCCTGAATATCTTGGAAATTAACGAAAATTTTAAAGGATTGAAATTTTGCAAGATTTAAGTTAAGAAAAATCTTAACTTAGGGATGATTGTGAAACCAGGGTCAGGAGGAAGTAAACACTTGGAAAAACTACTTCCTCACTGAGTGCCCCAGCTTAGGATCGAACCTGGCCCTATTGCTTGAAAACCAAGCGTTCTACCACAAGGCTAAAAGATACAGACCAGAAAGTCTGGCAGTAAATCACTCTAATTATTATATCTACTATACACAACATTACCACTATAGCCCAGCCCTGCTACATTAAATTAACACTTAGAGATGAATAAACTTGCTAAGGAATTGCTGAAAGTTCCATTTATTAAGTATGCGCAATTTACATATCACTGGCCATGCCCACAATGTTCTGACACAGGCCGCCATCAAGGTACCAAAAGCAGCGTCACGGCAACTAATGACATACTAGTGTCAGTGACGTCATTAAATGGCACAATTCAGGCTGAGTTTTTAGCTCAACTGGCTATAGCCAGCTGAGCTTATGCCATGGTGAAGCGTGTGTCCGTGCGTCCGTGCGTCCGTGCGTCCGTGCGTGCGTCCGTGCGTAAACTTTAATCTTCTCCTCTGAAACCACTGGGCCAATTGAAACCAAATTTGGTGTGGAAAGTCCTTAGGTGGAGTAGATTAAAGTTTGTACAAATCAACTTCCTGCGGCATCCAAGATGGCCGCCATTGCTATAAATAGCAAAAACCTATAAATGGTCATTACATGTTTATTTATGGACCGATTTAGTTCAAATTTGAGATTTAGAAAGTAGATGTCTAGCCATTTAATATATGTAACGGGTTTTTCTGTAACTTTTTCTGTTTGCTCGTAATTAGCGGAATATGCAAATTAGATGCTAAATTTAGGCAATTCTTTGAAAATCTTCTTCTCTGAAACCACATACCCAAATGATGCCAAATATGGTGTGGAAAGTCCCTAGGTGGAGTAGATGAAAGTTTGTACAAATCAACTTCGTGCGGCATCCAAGATGGCCGCCATTGCTATAAATAGCAAAAACCTATAAATGGTCATTACATGTTTATTTATGGACCGATTTAGTTCAAATTTGAGATTTAGAAAGTAGATGTCTAGCCATTTAATATATATAACGGGTTTTTCTGTAACTTTTTCTGTTTGCTCGTAATTAGCGGAATATGCAAATTAGATGCTAAATTTAGGCAATTCTTTGAAAATCTTCTTCTCTGAAACCACATACCCAAATGATGCCAAATATGGTGTGGAAAGTCCCTAGGTGGAGTAGATGAAAGTTTGTACAAATCAACTTCGTGCGGCATCCAAGATGGCCGCCATTGCTATAAATAGCAAAAACCTATAAATGGTCATTACATGTTTATTTATGGACCGATTTAGTTCAAATTTGAGATTTAGAAAGTAGATGTCTAGCCATTTAATATATATAACGGGTTTTTCTGTAACTTTTTCTGTTTGCTCGTAATTAGCGGAATATGCAAATTAGATGCTAAATTTAGGCAATTCTTTAAAAATCTTCTTCTCTGAAACCACATACCCAAATGATGCCAAATATGGTGTGGAAAGTCCCTAGGTGGAGTAGCTTAAAGTTTGTACAAATCAACTTCGTGCCGCATCCAAGATGGCCGCCATTGCTATAAATAGCAAAAACCTATAAATGGTCATTACATGTTTATTTATTGACCGATTTAGTTCAAATTTGAGATTTAGAAATTAGATGTCTAGCCATTTAATATATATAACGGGTTTTTCTGTAACTTTTTCTGTTTGCTCGTAATTAGCGGAATATGCAAATTAGATGCTAAATTTAGGCAATTCTTTGAAAATCTTCTTCTCTGAAACCACATACCCAAATGATGCGAAATATGATGTGGAAAGTCCCTAGGTGGAGTAGATTAAAGTTTGTACAAATCAACTTCGTGCGGAATCCAAGATGGCCGCCATTGCTATAAATAGCAAAAACCTATAAATGGTCATTACATGTTTATTTATAGACCGATTTAGTTCAAATTTGAGATTTATAAAGTACATGTCTAGGCATTTAATATATGTAACGGGTTTTTCTGTAACTTTTTCTGTTTGCTCGTAATTAGCGGAATATGCAAATTAGATGCTAAATTTAGGCAATTCTTTGAAAATCTTCTTCTCTGAAACCACATACCCAAATGATGCAAAATATGGTGTGGAAAGTCCCTAGGTGGAGTAGATTAAAGTTTGTACAAATCAACTTCGTGCGGCATCCAAGATGGCCGCCATTGCTATAAATAGCATAAATCTATAAATGGTCATTACATGTATATTTATGGACCGATTTAGTTCAAATTTCAGATTTAGAAAGTAGAAGTCTAGCCATTTAATATATGTAATGGTTTTTTTGGTAACTTTTTCTGTTTGCTAGTAATTAGCGGAATATGCAAATTAGATGCTAAATTTAGGCAATTCTTTGAAAATCTTCTTCTCTGAAACCACATACCCAAATGATGCGAAATATGATGTGGAAAGTCCCTAGGTGGAGTAGATTAAAGTTTGTACAAATCAACTTCGTGCGGCATCCAAGATGGCCGCCATTGCTATAAATAGCAAAAACCTATAAATGGTCATTACATGTTTATTTATAGACCGATTTAGTTCAAATTTGAGATTTATAAAGTACATGTCTAGGCATTTAATATATGTAACGGGTTTTTCTGTAACTTTTTCTGTTTGCTCGTAATTAGCGGAATATGCAAATTAGATGCTAAATTTAGGCAATTCTTTGAAAATCTTCTTCTCTGAAACCACATACCCAAATGATGCGAAATATGGTGTGGAAAGTCCCTAGGTGGAGTAGATTAAAGTTTGTACAAATCAACTTCGTGTGGCATCCAAGATGGCCGCCATTGCTATAAATAGCATAAATCTATAAATGGTCATTACATGTATATTTATGGACCGATTTAGTTCAAATTTGAGATTTAGAAAGTAGATGTCTAGCCATTTAATATATGTAACGGGTTTTTCTGTAACTTTTTCTGTTTGCTCGTAATTAGCGGAATATGCAAATTAGATGCTAAATTTAGGCAATTCTTTGAAAATCTTCTTCTCTGAAACCACATACCCAAATGATGCCAAATATGGTGTGGAAAGTCCCTAGGTGGAGTAGATTAAAGTTTGTACAAATCAACTTCGTGCCGGATCCAAGATGGCCGCCATTGCTATAAATAGCAAAAACCTATAAATGGTCATTACATGTTTATTTATGGACCAATTTAGTTCAAATTTGAGATTTAGAAAGTAGATGTCTAGCCATTTAATATATGTAACGGGTTTTTCTGTAACTTTTTCTGTTTGCTCGTAATTAGCGGAATATGCAAATTATATGCTAAATTTGAGCAATTCTTTGAAAATCTTCTTCTCTGAAACCACATACCCAAATGATGCCAAATATGGTGTGGAAAGTCCCTAGGTGGAGTAGATTAAAGTTTGTACAAATCAACTTCGTGCGGCATCCAAGATGGCCGCCATTGCTATAAATAGCATAAACCTATAAATGGTCATTACATGTTTATTTATCGACCGATTTAGTTCAAATTTGAGATTTAGAAAGTAGATGTCTAGCCATTTAATATATGTAACGGGTTTTTCTGTAACTTTTTCTGTTTGCTTGTAATTAGCGGAATATGCAAATTAGATGCTAAATTTAGGCAATTCTTTGAAAATCTTCTTCTCTGAAACCACATACCCAAATGATGCCAAATATGGTGTGGAAAGTCCCTAGGTGGAGTAGATTAAAGTTTGTACAAATCAACTTCGTGCCGCATCCAAGATGGCCGCCATTGCTATAAATAGCAAAAACCTATAAATGGTCATTACATGTTTATTTATGGACCGATTTAGTTCAAATTTGAGATTTAGAAAGTAGATGTCTAGCCATTTAATATATGTAACGGGTTTTTCTGTAACTTTTTCTGTTTGCTCGTAATTAGCAGAATATGCAAATTAGATGCTAAATTTAGGCAATTCTTTGAAAATCTTCTTCTCTGAAACCACATACCCAAATGATGCCAAATTTGGTGTGGAAAGTACCTAGGTGGAGTAGATTAAAGTTTGTACAAATCAACTGCATGGGGCATCCAAGATGGCAGCCATTGCTATAAATAGCAAAAACCTATAAATGGTCATTACATATTTTATTTTTGGACCGATTCAGTTCAAATTTGAGATTTAGAAAGTAGATGTCTAGGCATTTAATATATGCAACAGATTTTTCTGTTACTTTTTCTGTTTGCTCGTAATTAGCCGAATATGCAAATTAGATGCTAAATTTAGGCAATTCTTTGAAAATCTTCTTCTCTGAAACCACATACCCAAATGATGCCAAATTTGGTGTGGAAAGTCCCTAGGTCGAGTAGAATAAAGTTTGTACAAATCAACTTCCTGCGTCATCCAAGATGGCTGCCATTGCCATAAATAGCAAAAACCTATAAATGGTCGTTACATGTTTATTTTTGGACCGATTTAGTTCAAATTTGAGATTTAGAACAAAGATGTCTAGGCATTTAATATATGTAACGGGTTTTCTGTAACTTTTTCTGTTTGCTCGTAATTAGCCGAATATGCAAATTAGATGCTAAATTTAGGCAATTCTTTGAAAATCTTCTCTGAAACCACATACCCAAATGATGCCAAATTTGGTGTGGAAAGTCCCTAGGTGGAGTAGATTAAAGTTTGTACAAATCAACTTCCTGCTTCATCCAAGATGGTCACCATTGCTATAAATAGCAAAAACCTATAAATGGTCATTACATGTTTAGTTATGGATCGATTTAGTTCAAATTTGAGAATAAGAAAGTAGATGTCTAGTTATTTAATATATGTAAAGATTTTTCTGTAACTTTTTCTGTTTGCTTGTAATTAGCCGAATATGCAAATTAGATGCTAAATTTAAGCGATTCTTTGAAAATACAAAGCCAAATGAAGCTAAATTTGTAACAGGTTTCCTGAGAAGGTTTTGTTGCCACAATTTTCAAGAATTTTGCAAATCAGGTGTAATATTCATCAATATTTTGAAAATCTTCTTTGAAACCACTAGGCTAATTTAAATTAAATTTGTCTTGCCAGACAAGCCAATGTTACATCCAAGACCCCAAAGGTCAAGGTCACAGAAGCCAAACAATACCGTAATGGTTCATTATCTTGAAAACTATAAACTTTTTGTATGGGCATGTATAATGGAATATTGTTGGTATTGATGCAACTGTCATTTTGATTTATAGATTAAGGTCATGGGTTCAAAGGTCAAGGTCACAGGCGCGAAAGAATACTGAAACTGTTTATTATCTTGAAAGCTATAAACTTTTTGTATAGGCATGTATAATGGAATATTGTTGGTATTGATGCAACTGTCATTTTGATGTAAAGATTAAGGTCATGGGTATAAAGGTCAAGGTCACAGATGCGAAATAATACTAAAATGGTTCATTATCATGAAAACTATAAACTTTTTGTATAGGCATGTATATCAGAATGTTGTAGGTATTAATACAACGAACATTTTGATGTATATAAAAATTTCATGGGTTCAAAGGTCAAGGTCACAGATGCAAAACAAAATCAAAAACATTAATTAACACGAAAACTATAAATTTTTTGTATAGGCATGTATATTAGAATATTGTTGGTATTGATGTAACGATCATTGTGATATATAGATTAAGGTCAGGGGTTCAAAGGTCAAGGTCACAGATACGAAATAATACTGAAATGGTTAATTATCTTGAAAACTATAAGCTTTTTCTATAGGCATATATATTAGAATGTTGTAGATATTAATTCAACTTTTATTTTGATGTATAGAGAAAGGTTATGGGTTCAAAGGTCAAGGTCACGGATGCAAAAAATTGCTGAAATTGTCATATCTTTACTATTTGATCAGATAATGACATGGGGTTTTTAGTTTTGAAATATTATTGTAATTACCTTTAAAAATGAGGTCAAGGTCAATTGTGAAGGTTATTACCTAATGTTTTACCTTTCCTGAAAAAAAAACTCGACCCAATTTTTAGGCAGTGTAAAAATAAGATGTGTGTTTCAACCAAATCTTTGAAAATTTTCTCCTGAATTGGCCAATTCTAACCCAATACAGCATAAAAAGTCCTTTAGTAACAGTAATCCAAAAGTTGTGTCTGGCATATCAGCCAAAATCCAAGGTGGCTTCTGTTCCTATACATAGCAAAAACATAAAAGACCAATGCAGATTTTGTTTCCAACCACTTTGGTTCCAGTTGCAATTGTAAAAAGCAGGGGGGATGCCATTTCACAAGATTTGCTCGTTATTTATCAAAAATGTAAATTACCTGCCAGTTGAGCATCACAGGCCCTATTGGGCCTCTTGTTATTCTTTTTGCATGTAATTCAAGCATGCCAAGGCTTTGTCGGAACATTGTGGGCGTGGTCAGCGATAGTATATTCAAAGATTTTAAGAATAGTAATGGGTCATTCTTTATATAAGTTGTGTAAGATTTTATCAATAAATGGGTTGTCCCCATTGGCAATATACTCTTTCTCTGAAATTACTGGTGTGATTTTAAACAACATTAGAACAAATCAACCAACAACTATTACGCCACTCTTTCATTAAGCACCGTTAAAATTGTTATCAACGCCTCTACCTACAGGTGTATTTTTTGGCAATTTTCTTGAATATTGTTTTGATTTTTATGCCAACCATAAATTGTGTTGATACTGATAGTATCTGAAGTTAAGCCAAAGATATCATAAATGTACTCTATAACTCTAAATTATAACACTTGTTGATTTTCGATGTCTGGCATCTGTATACATTAAAACTGAGGATTTACGAGTTTGTGTGGGGTATATCGGTCTGTCCATCTCTCTGTCTGATGTTATACCCTACCTTTTAGAGGAAGAGTTGAGTAATGGTGCTAAAACTTCCAATCAAAAATAATTCACTTATATGCAGATGTTTCCGGCTTTAGGCGAAGGTGCAGAAATATTGCCTGTGTTATGCACTGATGGCATTATACAGCAGGGTTCTTTATCGTGCTACCCCTACCATGGCACAGGACCTGTGTTTTATATTCCCATCCGAAAGAACCATGACATTCATTTTGTAATGCTGAGTGCTTGCCAAAAGAACAGTCACTACCCACTTTCAAGTCTTGGGTCAGACCCAGTTGGAGTTCAAATCCACAACCTCCCATTTATGGAGCAAGCACTCTACCAACTGGGCTACCACAGTGGTCTCTTTCAGAAAAAAACCCGAGTTGGATTGCTTGTTTTCCTGGAAGTTATGGCCCTTTGAACATAAGTGAACATCATAAAAAATACCTTCCAAGTTCAATGAATTTGAATTCTAACCTAAACATACCCAAAACTAACACTAAAAATTTGAATTTTGTCCCATACCTATAATCCCGTAAGTGGAAGGTCGTGGGTTCAAATCCTGACCGGGTCTGACCCAAGACTTGAAAGTGGGTGGTGACTGTTCTTTTGCCAAGCACTCAGCATTACGAAATGAAAATCACGGTTCTTTCGGATGGGAACTTAAAATAAACGAGGTCCTGTGCCATGGTGGGCATTGGCACACTAAAGAACCCTGCTGTATAATGCCATCAGCCCAACACACAGGCAAAATTTCTGCACCTTCGTCTATAGCTAGCGATGTCTCAATATAAGTGAAATATTCTTAACTTGGACGTTAAACACCATTACAAAACTCAACTCCATTCCTTTGATCTGCACATTTTGTTTCGCAGTTAGATATGTACATAGGTAATGTCTTTAAGTAAATTTTATTTCACAAGATACATTATTCAACGTTAGGTATTTCACGAGATGTGATCTCTGCTGTTAGGTATTTCAAATGTTTTATCTGATCAGTTATTTTAATATATTTCACAGTTTGAAAACAAAATTTGTGATAAAATATGAAATACATTGCTAGATTATCAATTTATCGGTGATTGTAGGCTTTAATGCTAATAAAGTTGTACATTTTAAGGGTATTTGAGGCCGATTTTGGGTCCTATTCATAATAAAAATCTTAGGTATAGGCTTACAGGATATATGTTAAGACTGTAAAACCTCATTTTGTGAATGTGTTAGGGCTCTTGATGTTTGGAAAATAGGTGTCATTTTAGTATTAGTAGACTATTTGTATATATATGTAGTCATACATTTTGATAAACCGGTAATTGGACCCCACTCACAATGGGGTTGGAATTGGAATTGGAAAAAGTTTTCCAAAACGTTATGCACAAACATTACGGGTATTGATCACATATACAGCTGCAAACCCCTTTAAAATCTGATTGGTTTTTTTCACAAACGCAAAATTGTTTATCACAATAAAAAAATAAATGAATGAATTCTCCCCATTAACAAAAGATTAAGGGACAGCCCTGATATAGTTTCAATGTACATGTTGTGACAGTATGTATAAGTTTGAATTGATGTTTTGCTGACCACGCTAACATAGTTCTAACACTGGCCGCCATCATAGTACCAAAACAGCGTCATAGCAACTAATGACGTACTAGTGTCTGTGACGTCAGTCAACAGCACAATTCAGGCCAAGTTTTTATTCTTCCGACGAACTGCGAAAAAACGACCTGCCGCCATTGTTATTGTTTACCAAACGACAATATGGTCCTGTTGTACAAGTTATTTCCCTTGCACCGGGTTATCACCGGGTGATAATAGTATTATCACATGGCTGTGAGAGGTTGTCACACGCTGACAGTGATTTTGTGGGAAATATCTCATTTGTTACATGTCATGTGATTGGAAAACATCCAATGAAAAGTGTTTTGTGATAATATAAATTAATATTTTATTCAATAAAACTTAAAAATCTTAATTAACCTTACAATATAAATTAATATCTTCTTCAAAAACAACTTAAAAAAATTCACTTAATGATCCATTTGGCAATCACCCATCACTTAACTGTATATATATTAACACCTTTGTAGAAATTATTCTACAATCTTTGAAGTAGTTAATCCATAATTATCCTAGCTTTATCACCACTTAACACAGGTGTTTATGTAAGAATAAAAAGTCTAAAAAAAATGTCCTTGGCGTACACTAAAATATTGATTGTCCCTATGCCATGGTTGGTGGAGTGGAGTAATTGAGTTTTATGCCCTAGTCAAGATTATTTTACTTATATCGAAACAGTCAGTTCTAGGGCCATGGAGGAAACCTTAGTGCCTAAAAAACACCCTATGCAAGCAAACTGACAAACTCTCTCACAATAGGATCTGTGCTGACTAGGATTGGAACCAAAATCGTGTGAGGTACTTGTGTCCTTTAGACCACTCGACCACCAAAACCTTTTTTCTTGGAGATTGTTCTACAGTCTTTGAAATTAGTTAATTCATAATTATCATAGCTTTATCACCACTTAACTTAGATGTTTATGGAAGTATAAAAAGACTAAAAAATATCCTTGGCAAATACTAAAATGTTGATAGGTCCCCCCTCACTAAAGATATTGGAATGTAGTAATGAAATTTTATACCCCAGTCAAGATTTCTTCACTGACATTGAGACAGTCAGTACATGCATGGTAGAGGAAACAGAGTGCCCATAATACTTAAAAAATTATGAACTGGACCGAATAAATCTTCAAATCTGCATGCCACTCTATAAATATTGCAGAAATTGATATGGCTAGTTTAAAATGCAACTAAACTACAAATAACAAAATCACCTGAAAAAATGAAAGTAAAAAAATGTATCTCCTGGATACAGCTAGCCCAAATGCAACTACAATCCAACCTGCCTTAAAAGGACACCTCTATATAAGTGCCACCCGCTAACAAAGGCCAGTGTAATTGTATCCCAATTGTTCTTTATTTATATTATTTGAACCAGGCCCTGGTGTCACAATCATTCCTTAGCAAAGATTTCCCTTAACTTAAATCTTGCAAATTTTCAAATCTTTATAATTTCGTTGCTTTTCAAGATATTGTGGAATTTAAGGTGTCATTTTTAAGGTTACTTCTAGAGTTAAACATTTGCATTTAGATTTAACAAAAATATTCACCAGTAGTTTCAAAAAAGAGATTACAAAAATTTGCTAAATTCAAGTTAAGGAAAATCTTAGCTAAAGAATAATTGTGAAACCGGGGCATGTACATAAAGGCCACCTGCCCATAAAGGTCACTTTAACTGGTTCCCTTGGGTGGCCTTTATGGACAGGTTTGACTGTACATGTAAATTGGAAAAATGACAGAAAACTGAAAAAAAAAGTTCTGGATGGACAGCTATCTCGAATGCAACTATATCGACAGTTACAATAATTGTACAGTAAAACCTCGATTCATCGCCACCATTTGTTCAGTCAAATTTTGGCATTATAAAGGGGTTTGGCGATAAGTTGAGGGAGACGGATAAAGGAAAATATAAACAAAATGGATTTTGGGACTTCAAAATAGTGTGGCGATAAGCGAGGTGGCAAAGTTATCGAGGGGCATTATAACGAGGTTTTACTGTACTTTGATTACTTTAACAAATTTTTACGAGGAGGAAATGGACGACTTCTTGATTTACAATAAGGCCCTTGATGGATTTTGATGAATTTTTTGTTACACACTAAGCCTTATTTTTTAATTAAGCAGGTTTACCTGGTATTTTTGAAGCTTGGTGCGGTTTTTATTTTCCGCTGGGAGGTCTATATGTTATTTTGTAATACAGATTACATATAACATCTAGTTGTTTAGTTGTTTATCTTTGGTATACACTGCTAGGGTTTATGATAATTGCCTGCCAGATTTCCTCATTTCAATCACCAAGTTATAGGTGTTTAATACAAGCTGCAGAAATAATTAGCTAATAGTGCTCTGGGTGAGAGAGTGATAAAGAGAGAGGGAGGAGAGAGTTGCAGAAATAATTGCAAATGGAGAGAGAAAGAAGAGAAAGAAATAATTTACTAATGGTGCTGGGAGAGAGAGAGAGAGAGAGAGAGAGAAATTTGAAGAAATAATTAGCTATTGTTGCTGAGAGAGAGCAAGTTTTGTAGTAATAATAAATTAATGGTGCTGGGAAAGAGAGAGAGAGAGAGGGAAAGAGAGAGAGAGTTTTGTAGAAATAATTAATTAATGGTGCAGAGAGAGCGAGTTTTGAAGTAATAATTAATTAATGGTGCTGGACGAGAGAGAGAGAGAGAGAGAGAGAGAGGCAGTTGTAGAAATAATTAACTTATGGTGCTGGGGAATAGAGAGAGAGTGAGAGAGAGAGAGAGGACAGGAAAATCTCCTGTTCCATAACGATGTAACATGTTTTCAAATTATTGAGGTTTGCTGCGGAAATAATTACTCAATTAAACATGGAACAGAGAGCAATTAATTTGAAGTATCAGCTCCTCACCTGTATAAAAATGCTGTGTCAAATAACCAATTTGTTGAAATGGAATCTTTATAACTCACACAAACTAATTTGAGGAAGTTGTATAGGAATTACCATGTCTGTCTGTCTGTCCATATGTCTGTCCTTCCGTCCATGTAAAATCATGCCCGGGCCATATCTCATAATTAGTTTGGACAACTGTCATAAAATTTTACATGAATAGTCTTCATGGTCCAAAGATATGTCGTGACCTTGAACCAAAGTCATATAGAAAAGGTCAAGGTCACAGGAAAACAGTAAACCTTTGTAGATGTTTGAGGCGAGTAGGGGGTGGTATTTTGCTCTCCAGAGACAGTTCTAGTTTATTATAGTGTCACATATTAATCATTATAAAATTAACATAGTTAATAAAATATATCGCACATTAATATCCAGTTAATTAGCTTATGAGACACTTTATTGATTATCTCTTTAATATTATTTCTCATTTTGTCTATTTTCAGGCTTGTAACTTGCCTTTGTATTGGAAAGCTATTGTCTTTCATGCCGCGGGAGGTGAACCTAACGGCTTCATAACATTACAGATGTTCACTACCATGTGGAAAAAGTAAGGGCAAACCATTTATTTCTAGCTCACCTGCTCAAAGGGCAAAAAAGCATATAATACCATAAATCTATGAATTTCAGTATGAATTACTTATTTACTTTTGATTTATGCCCTTGATTTCCTGGGGAACAAAGGGCCGCAACAACACTTCTCCATCTAACACGGTTTAAGATGACTTCTGTAGCTCGGGTTAGGTCTTTCCAGCTGCTTGTGCCTCTGTGTTTGTACTTCAATGCAAATCTGTTTTGGTCGTCCCCTCTTCCTCTTCCCTTGTAGATTCCAGTCAAGAGCCTGCCTGGTGACATTTGATGCAGGCTTGCAGAGCGTGTGAATTTGGCTCTCTCTTGGCCATATATTTGGCCAATATTGAGGTCCATTCATAATTCATCTTATGTTTTTTTCACCAAGTTGTAAACACAATCACAATAAAATGGTGAAATAAATATAAATAAATTCATGTCAAAAATCAATTTGGAAACACTTGGAAAAAAACAAATTATATTAGGTTCATTAAACATGTTTCCAAAAACAAATTATATTAGGTTCATTAAACATGTTTCCATCTGATTTACAAATTAATAATGATAATGGTATTTTTTATTTTCACAGTGTTGGCCATTACACCACTAACTATCTCAAAAGATTTAGTGACAGTCATGAGAAGTTAAGCTTAATTATGCTGTTTTGTGACAACTCTTATTTAAATAAATTGTACTGTTTTTATGTTTATTATAAAAATTGTACTCATTATACCGGTCCACCACTGTGGCACGACAAAGAACCCTACTGTATAATACCATTAGCACGCAGGCAAAATTTCTGCACCTTCACCTGTAGCTGGCAATGTCTCAATATAAGTGAAATATTCTTGACTGAGCGTTACTCAACTCAGTATACTTGTATACATATGTAACCATGGTGATAATATATTTTCAGAGTCTTTCAATCTTGTCACGATGAAGCTGCCAGATTTGTGATGTTAATGGCTAAACCGGATACTAATTATCTGGAAGAAGAGGACTTTTTCATCCTGGTACAGGACGTTGTCGACACACACCCAGGACTGACGTTTTTACAAGAAGCTCCGGAATTCCACTCCAGATATATAAATACTGTAAGTGGCATACTAAAACATTTACTTTTCTGTCTCTTTTTTCACCAACAAAATGGTAGCCAGGGGTTGAAAATCTCTTTAAGCCCAATGCCCGGGACTAGGAATTTTGCAAGCAGGACTTTGCAAAAATTTCACTGAAAAGCCCATCGGGCTTCAATACTCAGAAGAACAATAAGTTTTATTTCCGACTGTCTCCTGGTGTCTTGAAAAAAATCTTGAAAAACCATCGGTTGTATTGTTGGTACAACTGGGTAAATACTGCCGAAAATACCCTCTAACTGCCGATAGAAATGATGCATATTAATTTCTAGTTTTCACCTTTGATTTTGTAGTTAACCAAACTCTAGACTTGATAAAAAATTATGGGGTTTTGATTTTCTGTACATGTATCAAAAAGTCCTGGGCTTTAGCTCATCTGAAAAAATTTTCAGCCCCTGTAGTAGCTCAGTTAGTAAAGTGCTTTTTCAAATACATTTACTTTAAAAAAAATTATTTTTTGGTTCACCACCAATATGGTAGCTCAGTTTGTAGTGCACTAACTCCATAGGAGTTAACAGATCACATTGCCTCTTTTCGATTCCCTGCTTGAACAGATCCTAGTGTGAGAAAGTTAGTTGATTTGCATGCCAAAGTTTGATGGTTTTCTTTGGGCACTCTGATTAACTCCATTATCCCTGAACTGAACATCTTGGTACAAGTGAAAGAATCTTGACTGGGACTCACACTCCATTTTTCTACTGAGGCCGCAGTGGCCTAATGGATAAGATGTCAGTTGTCAAATCCAGGGCATCTCACTGTTGTGAGTTCGAGTTCCACTCAGATCACATGTAGGAAAGTGAATTTTCCTTGCCGTTGGCCTTTACTGATTCACCTGGTATCAGTACAATGGACTGGGGGAGTGGTACACTTGTCTGCTGCCTATTGACTCTGTGAGCTAGCACTTTAAAGTTGCCCTGAGTTTGCGCTAGTATAAGGCAGACCATACAACACACTCACACTTCAGATGTATACACAAAATTGTTCAGAGATTAATCCATAGAGAATAATAAAATAGTTCTTGTCACAAATAGCTGAAAAATTGCTGATGCGACGTTAAGCAACATTCAACCAACCAACCATTTTTCTACTCCACTCGCCATCTACATTAGCGTTAAATTTTCCAAATTTTACAGGGGTATAGCAAGAACACATAATTACAAGTAATTCTTTTGTGTTGTATTTTCAGGTGATAGCTAGAACATTTTATACTATAAATAGGTCTTGGTCAGGTAGAATTACCATACCTGAACTCAGAAAAAGTAATTTTTTACAGGTAAGTTACTACGGTAATGAAGGTACTGTGAATGGTTTTATTTTCGTGGGGCCCAATTTTCGTGGAATCGGTAAAAAATAACATTTCGTTGGGACGTAAATTCGTGGTTTTACTGAAATTTCAAAAACTAGTTTGTCCTTTGAACATTGATAACGGGTAGAATGATGATTTGTTTGTTAATCGACAGTTATAGGATGAGTAATTAGGGATTACAGAAGCCATAGACCGTGACAGATCTATAGACGCGGATTAATGACCAAGTCTAGGGTAGGTGTTAATTACCTGTGATTAGTTGACTTCATCCACGACGTGACACCTGGCCTGAGTAAATCTAACCTGTTACATTAGATAATTAAGCGGCAATTAAATCAGATTTATAAGTTCGCTCATATCACATCAATCAGAATGTGGTTCATAATCCCTTTAAGTAAAATAGTATTTTTTTTTCTTTGATATCGGCAACTTTTTGAAAATTCTAATTATTGACCTCTGATGACCCAATCAGCTGTTTCCGAGAGTTACAATGGCGGCTCTTACCAATACTGTATAATGTCGAAAGAAGGTGCGGTTTTTACAACACAAACAGTTGATTTAGTTATATTAAATATAAAGGATGTTAGTTGATAGATTGTTGAAATGTTTATTTAGTTAATCGAATTTCAATTTAAATGAGACAGGCCATAATTGATGATGAAAGCTACGGCTAGAAACCTGTCTGTCCCTATTCGTCCCGACCAGTTCCCAATTAAAAATAAACTTTTTTTAAATATAAATATTTATTTTATTAAACATAATATATTTACTTAAATAATTTTCACAATTAGATTAAGACATCCAAACATCTTCACCTCCCAAAAAGTTTTTATTGGTGTAAAAATGTGAGTTACGCTAGTTGTAATTTATGAATGCGATTAAATATGGTAGCATGTCAATTACCGGGTAGTTTTCATTTGTGGATAATATTTCGTGGTGGTCGTAAATTCGTGGTTCAGACTGTCCACGAAAACCACGAAAATTGAGCCCCAACGAAAATTAATGATTTCACAGTAATTAAGAAAGATCATTAAAAATATTTAATGAATCCTGATCGTAGCTTACAATACACAGAGCTCCAGATGAGAATTTGACATGAAGGGTTATTTCCCCCTACTTTTTTCTAAAAGGTATCCGGTAAAATCTAAAGAGTATCGACACTGATCCATAAAAATGTAAAGAGTATTTTTTAAAGCCATTTATTCAATAAGTATAACTTCTAACAATAATACAGTAACATCATCTTTGTTGTGACAATGGCATTTCACAGGTACTTTGATCAGAAGTTCAACCCCCATAGCAAGCTCTACTTTTATAAGAATTGTAAAGGTTTAAAGGGGATTTTCAAAGGGTTTTGATACCCTTACATTTACAACTTAAAGAGCATTAAAAAAAAATTAAAGGGTATTTACACAGATACTCCTCTTATCTGGAGCTCTGCATATGTTCTTTGATTGCAAGTGTTCATCTAGTCTGTCAATATGAAATCTTTAGGGCAATGTTCATCTAGTCGGTCAATATGAAATCTTTAGGGCAATGTTCATCTAGTCTCTCAATATGAAATCTTTAGGGCAATGTTCATCTAGTCTCTCAATATGAAATCTTTAGGGCAATGTTCATCTAGTCTCTCAATATGAAATCTGCCAACATTTTGTTTCCAACTTGTCAGGATCAAATGGGAGACTCTTAGGCACTCCATTTTAGCTATGACTTGTGTGTCAAATCGCTTGCCTTAAAGTTTTTGGTTTTCTCCAGGTATTCCAGTTTCCTCCGCCATCCCTGAACTGACTACCGCAGTATAAGTTAAAGACTCCAATTCACTCCATTCCAGAGACTACTCTAGGGACCTAAAACACTATTAAAATAAATAAACAAATAAATAAATAAATAAATAAATAATACAGTCAAACCTGTCTATAAAGGCCACCCATGGGAACCAGTTAAATTGGCTTTTATGGACAGGTGGCCTTTAGATACAGGTTCAAAAAATATGAATAGAGAAAAATTGGGATATAATTCTACTGGCCTTTATAAACAGGTGACCCTTATATAGAGGAGGCTTTTAAGGCAGGTTGGACTGTAAATAAATAAATATATAAATGATAATAATTAAAGATATACATGTATATAATTTTCTGCTTTTTATCCATTTTCAGACATTAAGTATATTGGAAGAAGAAGATGATATAAATCAAATAACGGACTTTTTTTCTTATGAACATTTTTATGTGATATATTGTAAATTCTGGGAGTTAGATAAAGATCATGATTTGCTTATAGATAAGGCAGATTTAGCCAGGCATAACGATCATGGTAAGTTATGATTGTAAAATCAACCTTGATTGATTCATTAAATGAATGAATGAATGAATGGATGGATATTTATGTCCCAGTCAAGAATATTTCACTTATATTGAGACATTACCAGCTATGGGTAAAGTGAAATAGACCATCATGTATCAAACAATATTTAAAGAACAGAATCTTTTCACTCATAATGAGAAGATTTACAATTTTATGAAGTAATGCATAGATGTTACTTCTGGCAAAAATCTGTGCACCTGCCATTATAAGTTTGATCAGATTTACTTTGCAGAATTAACAGGAATTATTGTAATTTCCAGACTTGATTGAGATTTTCATCATCCAATGACCATAAAAAAAAACATGGGGTGGGGGGGGTTTAAGTCATCTTCACTGAAAGTTCTAATTTTATCAATAAAATAAATTAAATAATTTTTTTAATTTTTTATATTACAGCTATTTCACTATCTATGATTGACAGAATATTTAGTGGTTGTGTTACAAGGTTTGTATCAAGTTTTAGTTTTGAGGATTTTTTTCATAAATCAGAATTTTAATTAATTGATAGAGACCCTCACTGGGTCATTTTTTGGGATCGATATTCTGCCCCATTCATAATTCAAAATTGGCCCCATTCACGAAAGGGTGAGAGAAAGCCCTGATTGAAATGAATCCAGTTTTCATTTGACAACTTTTCTATTGGGAGGAACAAATGTTAACCCAAAGAATGTTTGAATCAAATATTCTTTTTACATTTATTTTTCAGCATGTCCATGTTTTGTCATTTCTAATAAGGAAGCTATCATTCAACATGAAAATAAATGAATTCACACTATATAAATGGACTTAATTGTATTACCCTAAAATCCCATGTGATTTGAGCACCTGTGTAATATACACAGGTGATTTTCAGGCTAAAATTTTGTAAAAAAAAAAAAAAAAAAAAAAAAAAAAAAAAAAAAAGCTTCTACTCTTGTAAGTGTAATGGACTTAATTATTTCTACATTTTTTTACAGAGGAAAAGCTCAGAAGGAAGGTAAAATGACATATCAGGAATTTGTCTGGTTTTTGATGTCTGAAGAAGATAAAAGAAATCCTAGAAGGTAATGTAACTGAGTCTCTCTCTCTCTCTCTGGGGCCCTCTCTCTCAGAAGGAAGGTAAAATGACATATCAGGAATTTGTCTGGTTTTTGATGTCCGAAGAAGATAAAAGAAATCCTAGAAGGTAACTAAATCTCTTTCTCTCTCTCTCTCTTCTCTCTCTCTCTCTCTCTCTCTCTCTCTCTCTCTCTTGGAATGTAAAAAACGTAAAATATCATATCAGGAATTTGTCTGGTTTTTGATGTCCGAAGAAGATAAAAGAAATCCTAGAAGGTAACTAAATCTCTCTCTCTCTCTCTCTCTCTCTCTCTTTCTCTCTCTCTCTCTCTCTCTCTCTCTCTAGGAACGTAAAATGTCATATCAGGGATTGTTTGGTTTTTGATGTCTGAAGAAGACAAGCAAAATCCTAGAAGGTAGCAAATCCGCTCCCCCCCCCCCCTCTCTCTCTCTCTTGGAGCCTTGGTGTCCAAGTGGTCTAAGCCCATACATATAGACCACAGCACCTCTTATTGCCTAGATTTGATTGGTCACACAAAAACTAGTGGAGGACAGTAGTTAAATGTTGAAAGATGTTCACCTTAGATTTGAGATGGCCTCCCAAAGACATAATTTAAAGAAATGATTTTAGTTAATTTTGATAGGGGGTATGAATGACAAAATAAGTTAAATACTTGTGTGCAGATTACCAGTACAAGTCATTTCTTTGACATTTATAATCCAGTCTCTGCAGGTGTTCAACTCTAAGGGAGATAACTGATAAAGCATCTGAAATATTAGGATGCTGTGACAAGCAGAAGCAGAGTTGCAAAAGCCTCAGATAAATCCCTTTATTATCCCCCCCTAACTAGATTGGGGGGTGGTATATAGGAATCACCATATATGTCTGTCTGTCTGTACTTCCGGCCATGTAAAACCGTGTCCGGGACATATCTCATAGCTGCTTTGGATGACTGTAATAAAACTTTCATGGTTCAAAGACGGTCATGACCTTGAACCAAGGTCATACGGGAAAGGTCAAGGTCCTGGAAAAACATTAAATGTTGGGGCACGGTGGGTATTTGGATCTCAATAGACAGTTCTAATTTTATTTGCCTAACATTGTGTATTTTTTGTTATTGGTTTAGATGTATGGACTTTGATGGTGATGGCGTGATATCCTTATGTTGGAGTTATTCCCCTTTTACTTGTTCCAGACTTTGTATTTTCCCATAAGTTTTGTTTTCCTAAACTTATGTATGTTTTATTTATTACAGTATAGAGTATTGGTTTAGATGTATGGACTTTGATGATTATGGCAACATTATATCCTTATGTTGGAGTTATTCCCCTTTTACTTGTTCCAAACTTTTATTTTCCGATAAGTTTTATTTTATTTTCCTAATCTTATGTATTTTTTGTTTATTACAGTATAGAGTATTGGTTTAGATGTATGGACTTTGATGGCGATGGTGTGATATCTATGTACGAAATGGAATATTTTTACGATGAACAGATGAGGAAAATGGAATCTATAGGAATAGAAAAATTACCTTTTGAAGATTGTCTATGTCAGGTAAAGTTTGTACCTTGTAGCACAGCCTAGATGTTACATTGCTGTGACTTAGTGTTTTATGATAGTCCACATCACCATGAAATGAGTGCATATGAATTACAGTCCAACCTGCCTTAAAGGCCACCTCTATACAAGGACCACCTGCTTTAACAGGCCAGTAGAATTATATCCCATTGTTCTTTATTCATATTATTGGAACTAAAAGTTATCAGTCTCCAAGTGTGGGGCAGATTGTTATTTCAAGCACTGTTATTTTGTATTTTTTTATTTATTTCTGTGCAATTTCAATATCAAATTCTAGATTCTAGTTCTTTTGAAATGCAAGAAAAACATTAAATGATAAAAAGAATAATAATTAAAAAAAGAAAAAAAAGAATAATAATAATAATAATAAAAAACAATATCGTCTTCTTAAGATTATTTGCTGTTGAGTTTATTGTGGATTTTTTTGTTGTTATTTTTCAGATGTTGGACTTAGTAAGACCAAAAGACCAAGGGCGAATAACTCTTGCTGATTTGAAAAATTGTAAAATGACAAACATATTTTATGATACGTTCTTTAATTTGGATAAATTCTTGGAACATGAACAGCGAGATCCATTTTCAAACTTAAGGGTATGTAATTAAAGCTTGTGTAACCTGAAACCCTTAAAAAAAATTGGATTTTGTAAAGACTCTAGGTGATATCAAGATTTAGCTGTTTTTGATAATCATAACTTTTTTACATACATATGCACTGTCATGTCAATATGTTTTAAAACAGTGGTTACCTTTTTTGCAACTACCTTCTGCCTTTTGAATTGGGAAAAATTTCCTAAATTTGGAAAATTTTGAAAATTTGGTATACAGTATATAGCAAACTACATTATATCATGTTTGCAATGAGAACCCCATTTCATAGATGTTGTGTTGTAACAATATTTGAAATGGGGTTTGCTGCTGTACCATGTGATACCCTCTAGTGTTTGTGCGGAACACTTATTTCCAATGGATATGGAATCACATAGGATGATGTTTTTTCTATAAAAACAACCTTATTCCTGGAATTTTTTATGTAAACTTTTTTTAAACGTTCCACACAAACGTTAAGAGGCATTGATCACATGGTACAGCGGCGAACCCCATTGTCTGATGTTATTACCATGTATTTTTTTGTACCAGTATAACCGTACACATGCAACGTCATACATCGATTGATTAGAATTAAAAAGTCGAATTTAGAATTAAATCAAAATTTTACTGAATATGAAATGATAAAATATTTAAATTTTGTGAGATTTGTACTGAAAATAACCTTCCAAAAATCACTGTCTTAAATGATGGACGATCCGACCGTATGGCGAAAACAAAATGGCAGATTTAAAAACATATTTACGTTTCTGATCAAAATGATGTATTATTAATTTCTTTAATTATCACTTAATTGATGTATTTAAGCCATTTTTAACGTTATATAATATAGCCTATATACAGTAAAACCTTGTTATAATGCCCCTCGATAACTTTGCCACCTCGCTTATCGCCACACTATTTTGAAGTCCCAAAATACATTTTGTTTATGTTTTTCTTTATGGGCCTCCCCCGATTTATTGCCAAATCCCTTTATAACGCCAAAATTTGACTGAACAAATGGTGACGATGAATAGAGGTTTTACTGTATATTTCTTTTATTTATACCTGAATTATCACTAATTCATATATTTAAGCCATTTGTAACGTTATATAATATAGCCCATATATATAAAAAACGTAATAACAAAATACGTTGAAATAACATATTTGTTATTGCCACGTACGGGGCAATAACCATCATGACCATTTCGTTTAAAATTTCAGTGGTTGGAGGCAGATTTTTACATCAATGTAAAGTTTAGTTGTGAATTCCATAATATGTCTTCACTATTGTTTTGGAAATTTTTAGGGGTCATATTGGGAAAGAGTACCAGTAATTTTTCTCCCTGGGAAACCATTTCAATCTCAGTTATGGTAACCATGGCAACCGTAATTAATTTATAAGTTTTATTTATTTAATATTCAGGATACGGATTCTGATGGACCAGAACCGTCAGACTGGGAGAGATACGCTGCAGAAGAATATGAAATACTGGTGGCTGAAGAAGGCGCTAATGAACAGGAAGAAATGTGAGTTATATGCGGGTACCCTTGTATTGATAGTTCGAGTTCTGCTCAGACCACATGTGGGAAAGTGAATTTTCCTTGCTATTGGCCTATACTGATTCACTTGGCATTAGTGAAATGGACTGGGGGAGTGGTACGCTTGTCTGTGGCACACTGACTCTGTGAGCTAGCATGTTAAAGTCGCCTTGAGTGCTCGCTAGTACAAGACAGACCATACAACATACTCCACTTCACATGCATACAAAAAATTGCTCATAGATTAATCAATAGAAATTAATAAAATAGTTTTCGTCGCGAATAGCTGAAAAATTGCTGGTCATTCAACCAACCAACCGACCGACCTTGTATTGATAAATACTTAACAGGAAGGAGAAAAAATGTATGGTCTGACCTGGGATTGAACCCCTGGCCTCACGCAAAAGGTTATTTACATGTACTTTTGCATTGATAGATTAAACATGGTTTAATAAATGGGCTTCCCCGCTGTACCACGTGATACCTTCTAACATGTCTGCGAAACACTTGTTTCCAATGGACATGGAATCGCACAATATGACGTTTTCCCGTAAACACAACATTAATCCAGGAAATTGTGACGTTGACATTTTCCAAAATGTTCCGCACAAACGTTAAGAGGTATTGACCATGTGGTACAGCAGTGAACCCCATTGGTCATTGCCATGTGCTAGGTTTCCTCAAATTCAAAATTATTAGTAGCAAAATTTCCAAATTTGTGAAAATATAGTCCTTTTAAAAGTTTTTTCCACAAATTTACTAAAAATAGGTAACTTTTTGAAAAAAATTCTTAGAAATTTTCTTATAAGAAAGAACTCATTGCCGTGTTAGGATTAAAAACAGATGTCAAGCACCCATTGCTGGTAATTGTTAAAGGGAGATAATTCTTATTGGTAAGAGCTGCAATTCAAATTACATTAAAGCCCTGGCATATTAAAATTTCAATTCAACTGATCATAAAAAAACTTTATTTTTATCAGTCTTGTAGTGGATCATTTTAACTCGCCAATCAACTACAACTACGGACAATCACCACGGTAACATAATAAACAAATGTCAGAGTTCTTGTTTATTGGTTATTTTGGCTTAGATTACCGTTCTTATTCCTTCAACTTTATTCTTATCAGTCTTGTAGTGGAGGATTTTAACTCGCCAACCAACTACGACTATGGAAAATCACCACGGTAAAATAATAGACAAATGTCAGAGTTCTTGTTTATTGGTTATTTTGGCTTAAATTACCTTTTTTCATTTCTTCTTTATTGTAAAGCCTGTTCATCAGCATACCTCGTGTACCTTGCAATACACTATGATGTGTTTGTGTGGATCGTCATTTTTCTGTTGGAAATAACGTGCCATAATTTGGCGTTTTACCATAAAAAATTTTAATCTGTGAATTTGTGAAATTGGATTGTCATTTTCTGTTGGAAATAACGTGCTGTAATTTAGTGTTTTACCGTAAAAAAATTTTATCTGGGAATTTGGGATATTGGATTGTCATTTTCTGTTGGAAATAATGTGCCGTAATTTGGCATTTTACCATAAAAAAATTTATAATTCAGGCATTAGTGATATAATAGTTTTTTGCCTCGATCTACACAAATATTATGGATTGCTGATCATGTGGTTTAGACAAACAACATTGACCCATCTGCTTGACCTTATTTACATACCTCTATTATGGACCAGAACATTTATTTTAGGAACCACTGTGTTTTTGACAGGGAAATACTCTTCATATCCATAGAAAATCAAATAAAATTGAATAAAAATTGATATTTTTCACTTACTTGTACCTAGTCGTAACGGGAAATCTGTATGCGCATCCGTGATTAGCCCAGATTATATCTGCACAGGGTAAAACGTTGACCTTATGGAGATTTAACATGTTGAAAAACCAGGCAAATGGCGGATTCTGTTGCGCATTTGACGTAAAAAGTCATTAAGGATATCACTTCCGGTGTATACTTCGCCATTTTTGCCATGTAAAATCCCCATATTGCCAACATTTCCCTTTCTACAGACATACATTATAACAATGGCGGATGTGCATACAGATTTCCTGTTACAACTAGGTACAAGTATCGGTAAGTGAAAAATATCAATCTTTATTAAATTTATTTGATTTTCTATGGAAATAAAGAGGATTTCACTGTCATAAACACAGGGGTTCCTACAGTAAATGTTATATAGGAAAAAAGTCATCTACATCATGGGAAATTTTAGTCATTTTTCCCTAGGGAAAACTATTAGGTAGTAATTTTATGTAAGCAATATCATTGATTGGTTTAAGACAGCAAAAAGAATATTAATCCAAAGTTATGCAGATACCCATATATTTGATAAATTCTTCTATATGAGTACAGTAAAACCTCGATTATCGCCACCATTTGTTCAGTCAAATTTTGGCATTATAAAGGGGTTTGGCGATAAATCGAGGGAGGCCCATAAAGAAAAACATAAACAAAATGGATTTTGGGACTAAAAAATAGTGTGGCAATAAGTGGGGTGGCAAAGTTATCGAGGGGCATTGTAACAAGGTTTTACTGTATTCATAATGTAAGGTGTAAGGTCAAGTAGACAGGTCAATGTTGTTTGCCTGTATTCTGGTGAACTCTTTTACAAACATGTATGCTTTTTGTGGACAGGATTTACAAGTACTGGTCTACTTTGTGATTTACCCTTTAGCTTATTTATTCCTTGTGATCTTCATAAAAAAAAAAAAAAAAAAAACAGATTTGGGGTCGTGGAATTATCATTGTTTTTCTTTCAGTTAAATGTTCCATCTGTTGTTCTTTTTGCTTTTCTTTGCTTACACTTTTGAAACATTTCACATACACAGTAATATTGAGATAGCAAGAGAGAGAGAGAGAGAGAGAGAGAGAGAGAGAGAGAAATTGTGAGTTTTGATTTCTTTTCTGGAGAAAGAGAGGGATGAATTAATTTTGTTTTCTCGAAAATGTATTTGAGAGAGAGAGAGAGAGAGGGTACTCAAGCCATTTAACTTGGGAAAATTATTAGCCCCAAAATTGCAAGTTATTGGAATATATATAAGAGAGAGAGAGAGAGAGAGAGAGAGAGATATTTTGAGTTTTGATTTCTTTTCTGGAGAAAGAGAGGGATGAATTAGTTTTGTTTTCTCCAAAATGTATTTGAGAGAGAGAGAAAGAGAGAGAGAGAGTACTCAAGCCATTTAACTTGGGAAAATTATTAGCCCCAAAATTGCAAATTATTGGAATATTCAAGAGAGAGAGTAGAGAGAGAGAATGTGAGAGGGAGGTTTTTGAATTAATATTTTGTTCTTGTTTTCTCTCTTGTGTATTTTTTCTGTTCTACAGACTTGTTAGTTTTTCTTTCATATACCTTTATTTGTTATTGTTTTATATTTTCAATGTTTTGCTTCTGTTACTTGTTTTCCATTTTCCTTTCAACATATTCCATGTTTTAGCAACATAATTGTTGTTTTTGTAGTTCATGTGATTTGACACTTTTTCCATCTATAGCAGTGTGTGAAATTACATGTGGCACAGTGACCAGAACCCATCAGCTTTCAACCGAGCCTCAAAGCCTATAAATTTGACAGTCTGTTTTGCCTAACTTTTATACCATGTGAACCCGGATCGGGTCTGACCCAAGACTTGAAAGTGGGTAGTGACTGTTCTTTTGCCAAGCACTCGATATTACGAAATGAAAGTCACCGTTCTTTCGCATGAACAATGTCCGGTGTCACAGTGGGTTTGGCACGCTAAAAAATCCCGCTGTACAATGCCATCAGCGCAACACACAGGCAAAATTTCTGCACCTTTGCCTATAGGTGGCAACTTCTCGATATAAGTGAAATATTCTTGACTGGGACATTAAACACCATTACCCAACTTAATTATACCATGTAAATTTGCATTGATGAATTATCTTATAAAGAGTGGAGTAAAAGTGTTTTACACCCCAGTCAAGATTCTTTCGCATATTTTGGGGTGGACAGGTGGAGGAAACCACAGACCCTAAGCAAGCAAACTAAACTCAGCAACTGAGGCACCCAGGATGGTGGAGAAACTGACGTACCCGGGAAAAACTACTGACCTTATCAAGAGAACTGACAAACTTTCTCACACAAGGATCTGTCCAATTTGATGTGTAAGACCACTCTACTACTGAGGACTCTGCTACTAAGAACCCCAATGTGTAATGTGCAACATGTCCAACTGTACAGTCCAACCTGCCTTAAAGACCACCTCTGTATGAAGGCCACCTGCTTGTAAAGGCCAGTAGAATTGTATCCCAATTGTTCTCTATTCATATTATTTGAACCTGTATTAAAGGTCACCTGCGCATAAAGGCCACTTTTACTGGTTTCCTTTGGGTGGCCTTTATAGGCAGGTTTGACTGAAGATGCAAATTTGGTGAAAATTTTTATTCTTAAAAGGAGCCTTGCCAACCTGTTGTTATAGAGTTATTATTTAGACTTTTGTTCCTATATCTTTATTCAGAGGCCGCAGTGGCCTAATGGATAAGACGCCAGTCTTCAAACCCAGGGTCTCTCACTGCTGTGAGTTCAAGTCCCGCTCAGACCACATGTGGGAAAGTGAATTTCCTTACCGTTGGCCTTTACTGGTTCACCTGGTTCAGTATAATGACTGGGGGAGTGTACACTTGTCTGCAGCGTACTGACTCTGTGAGCTAGCACGTTAAAGTCGCCCGAGTGTGCGCTAGTACAAGGCAGACCATAAAACACACTCGCTCTTCATGCATACACAAAATTGTTCATTGATTAATCCATAGAGATTAAAAAAAGTTCTCATTGCGAATAGCTGAAAAATTGATGATGTGATGTTAAGCAACATTCAACAAACCAACCAAAACTATATCTTTATTATTTTATTTTTTTCAGACATTATGAAGATGATTTTGAGCCAGAGGATGAAGAAGTAATACAAGAAGACAGGAACGCTAATTTAACTGAGACTTTGAAACAGAACTCGAACATTGTCAAAAAATCTCGTAAAAATGTCCTTAAAGATGTTGATGATGACATTTATGATTTCTCAACCCAGAACTTAGGTTATTGAAATGGAAGAATTTTGAACTTTACAAAGAAGGGAAGAAGAACAAAAGGACAACTTAACCTAACTTAACTTAAGTTATCTCAAGACCCTGAAGCTCATCCATGGTGACATTTATCATACAATTTTACACAAAAACTTGGGTTACTGAATGTAAAAAAGTATTAATAGGATTCAATTTTCATGCTATGCTTAAAGTCACGCTTAAAATGATAAAAAAGTGATTATTCATGCTTCAAAGTGTTGTTTACTTAAGCCACCTGAAAGCAGCTTCTAAGGTATTTTAAAGCCACCTTGAAGCTAGGAACTGATAATATTTGTTTGTCCTTGTGATTCCCAAATAATTGTTTAATTTGTGATGAACAGAGTTTTGGATTACATGTGCTATGGTGATTTTTTGAAAAATATTTTTGTGGAGAAAGTGTTAAAGAGTTAATGATGTGAGCTTAGACAAAATATAAAGTTCTCATTTATAGAATTTAATGTTTCCATGACTACTGTCACACATTAAATTCATCAGAACTTGATTACTTCTGCACTAGTATATTTATGAATGAATCCATAAACAAAATATGAAAGTGTAGAGTAAACCATGTGATTAACACATGATATAAATATGAAAGTGTAGTAAACCATGTGATTGTCACATGATATAGATATGATGGTATAGAGTAAACCATGCGGTTGTCACATGATATAGCTATGATGGTATAGAGTAAACCATGTGATTGTCACATGATAAAGATATGGTGGTAGAGTAAACCATGTGATTGTCACATGATATAGATATGATGGTATAGAGTAAACTATGTGATTGTCACATGATATAAATATGATGGTATAGAGTAAACCATGTGATTGTCACATGATCTATATATGATGGTAGCGTAAACCATGTAATTGTCACATGATATGGTATAGCAAATCATGTGATTGATAGTTTGAATCTCAGGTATTTATATCAAGACGTTCTGTATGTAGTTGTGATTTTCTGCATCTCTTATTTCATTGGTCTTTGTATAGTTTATCATTATTCCACTAGGTTTTCACAATTGAAATGAAAAAAAAAAAATCACATTTCATCTAAAATATTGACTGATATCCAAAGATATTTTTAATTACAATAAAACCTTGGTTCACTGCCATTATTTGTTCAGTTTTATTTTGGTTTTATAAAGGGGTTTTGCAATTACTGTAAATCACTTTTATTTCGTGAGAGATTAATTTTCGCGTAAATTCGCGACTCATCCCATTCGCGAATTCATATATCACTTGAATATTTCCAGCACAAAGGTATTTGTATGTTGTATTCAATAAGATTCCAAACACGAAATCCAATATTCGCGAATAAGGCCAAGATGGTCTTGACGCAAAACTTTCTACTCGCGAAAAATAAGTGATCTACAGTACTTGAGAAGGGGCTTATAATGAAGACCTCACATCACCTATCATCTTCACACCGCTGGCACATAAGGTCCTAATACACAACATACTATAAAGCATAACATAGAAGAAATGGATTTTAGGACAAAATGGAAATGTTATTGAAGAGCATTGTAACAAGGTTTTACTGTAAAATGGTATATACTTTTTTTTTCGTGAGCACTTTATTTTCGCGATATGCGCGATCTCTTCAAGAATCACGAACATACAGTGCGTGAAAATAAATATTCTTGAATTGGGTAAAGACCAAGTAACTAGATGAACATCATATTAACATTTAAATCAGTTGTTATAAGAGAAACCTTCTTTAATTTTGGGGTTCCACATCTGATTCCGCGAAAATTTCATTTCGCAAAATTGTTTTCATTACCGGATCACGAAAAAAGGTGCCAGGAAATTAAAGTGATTTACAGTACCAGAACCAACAGTTTTAGTTTCTAAACCTCACAATTAGATGAGTATTGATGAATTTAACACATTTTTGAAGAATAATTAATTAATAATAATTAAATAATTAATTGTAATAATATTTTTTTTAAAATATATTGTGATATGATTAATTACTAGTCAGGGATTAAATATCTATTTTTTATTTCATTCCGACACGTTCATACGTAAGGTTCATGTCATGTTTGTTTATGTGCTTGCCAATCCACCCACTCACATCTAGAGATAAACGTCATTGGCGTAAAAGGAACGAATATACTGAAATTTTAATTGATACAAAAGTATATTTTAGAAAATAAATATATTCATTCTTAACTCCTAGAATAAAAAAAAAACATTAGAAATGCATTAAAACAAAATTAATTTTGGAGAATTTGGTGTCATTTTCCCAGCAAAAAGATTTCATGTTTCTAATAGGAAGACATAATGTGATTTTCTTTTGATAAAGGTATCACTTAAGTTCACCTGTTTATGTGAGAAATTAAACCCTATCTCATGAGCAGATGTGAAAAAACATAGTATTAAGAGTTGAGTAATGATGTTTAACGTCCCAGTCAAAAATATTTCGCTTATATCGAGACGTTACCAGCTATAGGTGAAGGTGCAGAAATTTTGCCTGTGCATTGCGCTGATGGCATTATACAGCAGGGTTCTTTAGCATGCTAAGCCCTCCATGACATGACACCTTGTTTTTTTTTCAAGTTCCCATCCAAAAGAACTGGATATCATTTCGTAATGCTGAGTGCTTGGCAAAAGAACAGTCACTACCTACTTTCAAGTCTTGGATTAGACCCGGCAAGGGATCGAACCCAGGACCTCCTACCGACGGAGTGAGCATTCTTACCAACTGAGCTACCGCAGTGGTATCATAGTATTAAGAATTCAAATAGATATCATCATATTTTTATTTAACATAAGAGTGCTGTTTTGTTGTGATATAATTTATTTTTCATATCGGTTATATAATGTCATTAATGGACTTGTAAATATTTGTATTTATTTATGAAATGTGTTTGTAGTTATAACAGGGAAATGTGATATTTCAAACTCTGAAAGGTACTATATCACAGCATATAAGATACTGCATCACAGTAAGTCAATATTTTTGTATCAGTTTATTTTTTTTGTAGAATTGACTGATCGCCGGCCACGCCCACAATGTTCCGACAAAGGGCCGGCATACTTAATTTACACGCAAAAAGAATAAAAACCTCGGCCTGAATTGTGCCGTTTAATGATGTCACTGACACTAGAATGCCATTATTTGCCTTGACGCTGCTTTGATAACGTGATGGCAGCCATTGTCGGAACATTGTGGGCGTGGCATGGTCGGTGAAATGTCAATAGCCCTTACAAGTTATTCACATACTTTTTATTTTTTTGTGTGTCAGTTCAAATGCAATTAAATTAAATCAAAATAAATTATTGGCGAAAGTTTGCTTTTTTTAAATGTTTTGTTTCTATTGCAAATTCACATAAAAATAATACAAATGTGAACATTTTTCATTTTACAGTATAGAGTCGTTTTTGTATGACACTGTGAATACACTAGTCACCGCCAAACCGCAAAAATTTGACACCGTGAAAAGAAAGCAATTTACAGTATGGCAACAGGGTGAAATTTGGACAGATAAAAGTTGATAATTAAAAAACTGATTTTTATTCCTTTTTCTCATCTTCACCAAAAGTTTCATAAAATTGTCACATTGGTGCGTGAATATGGCATTTTCTAGAAGCTTTAGAATTAATTTTTTTTCATTATCTAGTTTACCTTTAATAGGCCAAAATATTTAGTTTTATGTTTTGTTTTGAAGTGAACCTTTCCCTTTTTGAATTTCTCTTAACTTAAAATGTTGCTATGCTTCATCCAAATATTTTTGTACAGCGTGAAAACGCGTACATTGTTGTCACTTTCTTCCAAGATATCGAGCTTCTTTGCTATGAAATTATAAGATATGAGTACACCTGGAAATAGTGCGCCTGGTAAATGAGCGTGAAAGAAGTATATCTGTTTTATCGTGAGATATGTATTCTGAGACGGGTAATGCATTTGGTTACATATGCACATTTGGAATAAATTTTCGGAATACATTTCGGAATCTAGTAAAATATTGAGACGGGATGCACCTAATAATTTCTGCAATTTGGCGAACTGATCTCATGTTTACAATAAAAAGTAGTTCGAGAAGTTTGCGTCCTACGATGTAAAATCATAACTTTTTATGAAATGAACAGCAACGGCAGGTTGTTTAATTAATTCTTCGCGAAATCTACGGAAATTTAAATTTATTTTGAAGGTTATAACAACGTATTTTGATGTTGAGGCAATTGTGTCATATTTTAAAATGTTTATCGATTAGGTTTTACTTTCGTGAAAGGGAGATAATTCGTACAGTGTTGTGTACAGTCGTTTTACCAGTTCCGAACAGGGTTTCATATAAGCGCTGCTGCCGACGTCGTCCACAAGCAGAGGAAATAAAATTTATGTTGTGTAATAATACAAATGTTAACTGATTCCAAAATATCGACACCTGTCCTCAAAAACACGTGGTAGTATGTTTTCTTGAAAAAAGCATTTCCGTGATCACGATTTGTTTACATCGTTAAACTAGGTCACCAACAATCTGCCGACCTGTCCTGCACATACATTTAGGAAGCGGTTGAAGTTTATATTATTTAAACAATTAATGCCCATACATTCAAGTAGAAGCAAATTTAGAAAGTTATTTTGCGATTCCTTTAATTGACCGGGATTGAAATTTTAGATTATTCGGTAGTAAAAATTCGGAACTGGTATAAACAACTGTACTTCACCATTAACATGAAACGGGAATATTGTGAGTGATAATCAGCAGTGAATTAAAACCCAGATTAACAGCAAATGATCCAGTTACATACAACCGATAGAATGTACCCCCTCATAGCGACGGTAGGATCTGCAAAACTCTTTCTCTCTATCCGAAATGACAAAACGATCGGGTACAACTTTTTTAAATTTTAATTACCGATCGATTGTCTTTTTCATATATTTATGAAATTATTATTTTCTACCATTTAATTCAGCAATACATGGTTTGGTACATTGTTTCTTTTTCAAAAAAAAAAAAACCGTCGGACTATGCATTGATCGACCCCCCCCCCCCCCCCCCCCCCCCGAATTTTCGGTTATATTCTGTCTTGCCACAACACAATTTTCCCAACTACTGTACGCTGTACAACAGCACGACAGTGCTATGTTTACATAGATAGCTTAAATATATAACACTGCCATGGGAGATAACTCTATTTGATTTGCTCCATAGTTTCATTGTAGAGATTGTCACCGATTCTATCAATTTTTTGTGCTAAAATTCATACATGCTAAATGAAAACTTTCATAAGTTTGGTCAAGAAGAAATGTAAAAAACCTGGAGATTTTCCTCTTGATAATCTATGGCTTAACATGGTAAACGTATCAATATACAGTCAGACATGTCTATAAAGGCCAACCAAGGGAACCAGTAAAAGTCGCCATTATGGGCAGGTGGCCTTTATATACAGGTTAAAAAAATATGAATAAGGAACAATTGGGAGAAAAGTTTACTGTCCTTTATAAGCAGGTGGCCCTTATATAGAGGTGGCCTTTAAGGCAGGTTAGACTGTATGTCAGAAATTTTACATTTTCATTGCTTTTAATTGATGTCTTAAATCGGGGAAACACCAAAACAGTGTTAAAAAGCATGAGAACTTAAAATTGCTAATGTTATTTTGCACAACAACCTGTATATTTTAACATATCAAATGTGCCGATGGAAATAAAATAACTTGCAATAAAGTTTACCAAATGCAACATCCATTGGCACCGAAACAGTGTTTAAAAGCATGAAAAAAAATGACTTAGAATAACATTTACCATATGTGTGTGTAGTATGTGATGCATAAATGAAGCCCATAAAAATGTATGTTTTTTATTTCATTGTTTGATTCAGATTCAAAGTATAATTTTTTTTGTGTTGAAATATTAGTTTTTTAATCACTCATATATTTTTGTTAGTTAAATCATTGCTCATTCATTCACTATAATTTCAAAAATGTGTTGATGTGAGCAACGTCTGGAACGAGGAAGTAAACTACATGAGTTACATAACTTGTCGTTGTTGTTATTTCATTTAATTGAATAGTGTTGTATAGGGAAACAATTTTGACCTGTCCGTTCAACCTTTCATTAGGAATATTCATATAGGATCCACCCGATAAATAGGTAGTAGTAGGATTCAAAGTTAATCAGGTGTATACATGGTCTTTGAGTAGTGTTCGCATTTTGTAGACAAAATAAAACCACATAATCTATATACATAAATGCACTCGTCCACAATAAATATTCAAATAAAAGGTCAAGCAGACAGGTCAAAGTTGTTTACCCATAGTCCATCAGCATTATTTTGGCAGAGTCTTTATAAACTTTGAAAAATCTAAATAATGTAAAAAGGGATCATATATAAAGGTGATTGATTTATGAACGTATGAAGGTTTGAATATAAGTATATGATGCCACAGTTTAATACCTATTTGTTAAGAAAAGACTTGCCCATGTTTATGAACACTCTGCCACAATATTGCTGACAGATTATACTATTTTGTAAATTCATTTGTATGTTTTTGGGCCTCAGAAATGAGTTTAGTTGAGTAATTGTGTTTAACGCCCCAGTCAATAATATTTCACTTATATCGAGACCGCGTCAGCTATAGGCAAAAATGAAGAAATTTTGCATAAAATAGTTTTGGCACAATAAAGAACCCTGCTGTATTTATTATTCCATCAGCGCAACACACAGGCAAAATTTCTGTACCTTCGAATATAGCTGGTGACATCTCGATATAAGTGAAATATTTTTAACTGGGACATGAAACACCATTACTCAACTCAGCTCTAAAACACAATGTTTTTAAATGCCTACTTGGGCTAATAAAAAAGTTAAAATTATGAAAGGCAAATGGTTTTTCTTCTGACACTAAGCTTCCTCAACCACCCAGTAACAGACTGCCTTCCAGTCAAAATTTCTTAAGTTATATCAAGGATGTTAGTTCAGAGCCTGAAGTGCCAAGAGAACATGGTCAGCCTTCGGCAAGCAAACTTTCTCACAGAAGGTAGTGTCCTGAATGGGATTAAAACCTGAAGTTGAGAGGAGCTGTGGTCCTTAAGTGTGTGGTATAGACTACTCTGTCACCGAGGCCCATTTTAAGTAAAATGGAGTAAAACACAATTCCAACCAACCACTTTTATGCCAAGGTAACTTTATACTTAGTAACAAAATAACAATAAACTACAATAAAAATGCAACTTAATTTATTTTTATATGCGCCGCCTAATCGTCATCGTATATCAAGTATAACAAAAGAATGACACGATCCAGCAAGCTGGTATATATAAAAAAACATGACTTTATAACACATAAGTATAACATAATATACATAGACTTGATAACACTTTGTAAACAGTTTCTCTGTACTCTGTACATCACACATATTGAATACAAACATACCAGTCAATATAGTCCGTCAGCAATATTGTGGCAGAGTGTTTATAAACGCGGAAGAGTCTATATAATGTAGATAGCCTGAGATAGGGATATATAAAGGTGGAGTTGACAAATGAATGCATAAAGGCGTGAATATTCATATACGACAACAAAGTATTAATACCTATTGGAGTATAATAAACTCGCTTGTGTTTATAAACACTCTGCCACAATATCGCTGCCGATCTGTATCAAAATCACATTTTCAAAACCACAGTAAAACCTTCGAATGTGAGTAAATTAAGTCAAACATATGAACTTCCACCAGGGAAGTGAGGCCAGGTGCTCCAGTTTAGCTAGCTACACCTGTCCCTTGTATGTAAATTCAGAACTGAAAATCGTAATGTGAACCTCCACGAGGAAGTGAGGTTAGGTGTTCATGAAGGGTAAGCATCTCCTGTTTAGCTAGCTACAACTGCCATGTATGAAATCAAAATTTAGATTAAAAGGAACAGGACACCATGTGATGTCAAATGTATCTAGGATAATTTTGGAGAGACGTCATACATGTACATTCAAAGCTTCAACGACACAACATTTTAATTGTGTTAAAAACTGTTCACATTCTGACAGGATTAAACTATGCAAGAGCATTTGTCAGTGGTTTGAGAGGTCCTGGGTTTGATTATCGAGTCAGTAAGGCTTCACACGGGAGATAACTCTACCTTTATATCAAGATATGTTATAATGAATTGTCAAAGAATTTTAAAAAATTGCATTTGATAAGTTGGATTGGATCAGTAAAATTTCACAAGGGAGATAACTCTTTAAATTCGATTTGCATAAAATTGCAATTGATAAGGAGTTAGATTCATTTGATTTCAATATAAAATTGGCTTTTGTTTGTATAATATATCAAATTTTCTCACTCTAAGATCTACAGCTAAAGGAGTGAGATTCTTATGTCCCAGTCACATTCACGGATCACCTCGCTGATACCACTACGGATTAAATTTCATGGATGACCTCGGAAAAGCCAATTTCCGTAGTCTGGCACTGATCCTATACTGATGCCAAATACATAGTATAACCGCACTATTACGTAGTTAACCGTAACTAACCGTATAAATCCTTGGCTTACTGGTAAACACAGGTTAATACGGTTCAGTACGTTCTAGTTTAGTAAGTATATACTACGTTTATTTAATCTGTGGTCAAATTTTGAACATGTTAAAAAATTGTCACGGATATAGAAATACTAATATGAATGATTATGTATGACTACAGCTACGAACCACTACAGATTACCATGAGGGATGCCGGATAGTATCCATAGCTAATCCGGCGAGGTGATGAGTGATTGTGTGACTGGGCATAACCTTAGCAGTGACAGGTGCTGTGATTGGTAAACATGATCTTTTGACCACTTTAGACCACTTGGCCACGAAGGTCATTAGAAGTACAAATCTTCAAACCAAGAACCTCTTATTGAGATTAGTAAAATTTGACACACATTATAAAATAAATTGCATGCATACATGTACTTTACATGTACATTCATACTCTTAAATGATATTTTGAATAAAAATTCACAACTGTAACAATTTTAAACAATTTCTATATATTTATAAAATATAAAAAAACACAAATAATTGCATATATATAATATAATATAAATAAACCAACAATACGTATTGTGTCTATAGAGTAAAGCTAGGGTTTTTAATATATCACATAATGATTACTTGTAAATCTCATGACCATGTTTTCCGAGAAAATCCAGATTTCTCACCGAGGTTTGAATATGAAATAATAGGAATAAAATGAAAGCATAAACTGGCTTTTATCAACAATGTGCCAGTAATATTTAAAGGAAAGCATTCTTAAGACAAAATTTAGTAGGTTTGTTGGGGAAAAAAAACCCGAACAACCGATTTTCAATTTGGTGTTTTATTTGCCAATTCGGTGATTTTTAGCTGATTTCGGCGATTTGTGGGGCCCTGCTTATATATATATATCAACTTTATATGACCCCCAAATTACACAATGGATGTGTCTGTTTGAATATTCAAATTAGAGGTCAAATGGCCAGATCAATTTTGATGCACTATCCCTCAGAAATAGCAGTGTGAAAACATTAATTTCAGATTGGCATACAAGGAATTTCTTGATTCTAATTGTCATTTTGTTTGCTTAAAATTACTACCGCATAAAGGTAGTTTCTCATGGAGAAAAACGACAAAAAGTTCCCAATTTGTCCATTAAAATTCCCAAAAACAACAGTGATGCACTGAAAAATTAAATCTAGTTGTCCTTATACCTATAAAATACCAAATAGAACCACAATATAACATCTTTCCAATGAATATACTAGCTTTTGCCAGCATATCATAATTTATGAAGTTGGATAGATCTCAGAACTTTCAAATTTCCCCATCTTACAGGCAGAGGGTAGTTTTCAAAAAATGTAGCAAAAGCACTTGTATGTCATTGTGATCATATGAAAAAATCTAACTTACACCAAAAGTAAAATGTCCAAATATTGACAAAGGACATAAGAAAAAGCTAACTTCTGTGTTAAAACTTCCAAATACTTAAAACAACAATGGATTGTCAAATGGCATATGAAGTTTTTTTTCTAATTAAATTAATCTCCAAAATGGACATATTCTCTGTTACTGTAAACATGGTTATTTCCCCATTGGTGGAAATTTTTTTTATTATTTTCATGCATTGAAAATATAATCATAAAAATTACCCCTTTTATTGACATTACAGCATGTTATCAGGGCTCGCACTGTAACTCGCATTTTGCGACACTTTTTATAAGTTGCGACAAAAAAAAAAAATCTCTAAATAGAAAATATGTTCTAGAAGACTTAAAATTTCTACTTTTGTTTCAAATTTGCGACAAAAAAATTGGAGCCAGTGTGAACCCGGAGTTATGTTTTATACACAAGAATGGGTAAAATTGCAGGAAAAAAATTCCTCGCAAAATACCAACAATACTATTTCACTTGCGAAATTAACAATGTTTACATTTTTTTAATATCGGTAAAGCATGCAAAGACTACTGGTCCCACATTGATACCACTTCCACAATTGACGGGTCGTCTGCCACACCCACTATGTTCTGACATAGGGACGACATGCTTTTACACGCAAAAAGAATGAAAACTCGGCCTGAATTGTTCAGTTTAATGACGTCACTGACACTAGAACATTATTAGTTGCTGTGAAGCTGCTTTGGTACCGTAATGGCGGCCAGTGTTGGAACATTGTGGGTGTGGTCGGCAATACATCAATTTTAAGTGTGCCTTAGATTAAAATGGACTTTGCAAAATAAAAGAATAAATGTATTATAATTTGAAAATGTATCACTATGTTAAGGTATAGAATGAATTATAATATTAGGCTAGGCATGAACAGGACGAGTGTGAACTTTGATTTTGGTAGAGGTAAATTATAATGAAGGAAAGAGTGGCTATGGGTGAGGTAAATTATAACATGGGTAGGGATGAAGGCTGGTTGTATTCAGTGATGTAGTTGAGATGAATTATGAAATAGGTACAGGCAAACTGTGAATGGTTAGGGAGAAGTGAAAGGTGGCTGTATATTCAGAGATTCAGGTGTGGTGAATTATGACATGGAAGTGTGAAAAGCGAGTGGTAATTCAGCAATAGGGGATGAGGTGAATTATGAAATGGGTGAAATGGTGAATTAAATTCCTACATAAAGCAGTAACAAAATACATAATATAAAATAGGTCAGCATACATCAATGACAATACACAACCATAACAACGTTATATCACAATTATATCTGGCTTAAAATTCTATATTTTGATTGGTTCTGGTTAAGTATACATGTAATCTGATTGGTTAACTCTATGGTTAATGTAATCCAATTGGTTAACTCTATACTGTCACAAAATATCACAATGCACTGTAAACTGATTGGTTGCTTCAATACTTCAGTATACATGACATCTGATTGGTTGAAATTATGGTTAATGTAATCCGATTGGTTAACTCTATACTGTCACAAAATATCACAATGCACTGTAAACTGATTGGTTGCCTCAATGCTTCAGTATACTTGAAATCTGATTGGTTAACTCTATGGTTAATGTAATCCGATTGGTTAACTCTATACTGTCACAAAATATCACAATGCACTGTAAACTGATTGGTTGCCTCAATGCTTCAGTATAAATGAAATCTGATTAGTTAACTCTATGGTTAATGTAATCTAATTGGTTAACTCTATGGTTGATGTAATCTGATTGGTTAACTCTATGGTTAATTTAATCTGATTGGTTAACTCTATAATGTCCTTGTAAAATCATTGGACAATATTACAATGCACTGTAACCCAATTAGTTAATTCAATGCTATCCATATAAAATCCCATTGGACAATATAACAGTGCAATGCTACCTGATTGGTTAAATCTATACTGTCCTCATGAAATCTCTATGGACAGTATCACAATGCACTGTTAACTGTTTGGTCGCCCTGATGCCTAAGTATACATGAAATCTGATTGGTTAACTTAAGTTTTCCTGATAAAATCTCATTGGCAAACATTACAATACACTGTTAACTGATTGGTTGCCTCTATGCTTAAGTTTACATGAAATCTGATTGGTTAACTAAGTTTTCCAAGTAAAATCTCATTGGCCAACATTATAATACACATTTAACTGATTGGTTAAATTTAAGCTGAAGTATACATGACTTCTGATTGATTAACTCTATCAATCCAGTCCTTGTAAAAAGCTTTTAATCTTGTTGGACAATATCACAATGCACTGTTCAACCTTACACCCTGATTGGACAGTACTATAAAGCTAGTGAAAAATAATTAAACTTATTTGATAATATTATTGTATGCATGCAATTTGATTGGTTAATCATATACTTTCATTGGAAAATCTTTTAATCCCATTGGACAATATGCATGCAATTTGATTGGTTAACCCTATACTTTCATTGGAAAATCTTTTAATCTCATTGGACAATATAAAATGTACTGTTAATCTTACAGGTACATTGGACAATATTACAATGTGCTGGTAAACCTTGTACATGTATTCTGATAGGAAAACACTTCTGTCATTCTTATGTGATTGGAAAAAATACATCATCCCTCTACAGTCATACAGGTATATCCATAATTCTTAAAATCTGGTAAATTTTTGAGACTATAATGATTTTCTTGTAAAACTAGGATACTGGCTGATTAGACAATGCAATCACATTATTATTTTTGGCACATTTTCACATATGCTCACAACCTCTGTTTCTTGTCTTAGGTCCAGTATTGTAAACAACAGTATCTATGATTTAAGCTGGCATTATTCTTTGGTATTTTAAACCTTAGTCATTACCCTATGTAATGTAAAAGACAACCAAAAGCCAATTTAACACAGAAATTGTGATACTTTCAACCAATCAGATAAAAAATCTCCACTTCTGTCATTTGAAATTTGTGTCACATATTTTCAACCAATCAGAAATAAAAATCTCCATTGTTGTGATTGGTTCTGTGTCACATAATACTTTTAACCAATCAGAATTAATATCTTCATTTTTGTGATTGGATCTATATGTCACATGATAATTTCAACCAATCAGAAATAAAATTCTCCATTGTTTTATTGTATTTTGTGTCACATGATACTTTTAACCAATCAGAATAAATATCTTCATTGTTGTGATTGGCTCTTTATGTTACATGATACTTTTAACCAATCAGAAATAAAAATCTTTATTGTTATGATCGGTACTTTTATGTCACATGATACATTCAACCATTCAGAAGTACAACCTCCATTGCTGTGCAATGATTGGTTTGTTTTGTCACATGATAATTTTTAACTCTTAACCAATCGGAAACAGGAAGACAAATCATAGTTTGGAATGGATTTCAGCAATATGTCTAACTTAATAGTTGTCATGATTTTCTGGATTCTTTCTTTTGTCTTGTATTAACTTTACCAGCCCGTTCCTCAGCACGCCTGAAAGATATAATAATTTATAATCTTTGACCAAGGATGCAAAAAAGTTTATCTGAATTTTATAATTGTATAAAAGTATTGTAAGCTTTTACTAAGCATGAACAGTCATAATCCACTGACTGTCACATCAGGCATTACTGAGAAAAACCAAAGTACGACAACGATGCATAGAAATTGGAAGATTTAAATGGAGTGGAGGAATGATTTTTTTAGATTCTTCAACTTATAGCAAGGCAGTCAGTTCAAGGATGAGAAAAAGAACTGGTGTGTCTGAATAAAACAACGACCTTTGACACCAAACTTCAGCACTGATGCTAGCACAACAAAGTGATCAAAAGCACTGCTAAGCGAGGTAAAATACGCCCGCCACTATGTGAGCAGTGAAGGGAAAATATGTAAAAAGTATTATAAAATATCAATAATAGGAAAGATATATACAAGTTGTGGCCATTTTGAAATTTTAAATTAAGAAAAAATGTACATAACATCATCAAGTCATTAGTAACAGACCTGTAAAGTTTCAAAACATTTGCTTAAAAAACTGTAACAGAAGTTGGATAAACAAGCAAAAAGGTTAATGGACAGACAGACAGACAGACAGATGAATGGTATATCATGAGACATCCCATCAAGAGATAGGGGTATAAAAATGGAAACCCTTGAAAAAAGAAGCTATCATGAGCTTATACGAAAGCCAGGCTGGATTAGGAAGCTGTGGAGAAATACGAAAGCCGGGCGGGATTAAGAAGCTGTGGAGAAAACTACTTTAGTGCTTTATATATTACAACATACCTAGTTAAGTCTTCAATATCGACTAGTTTGGAGTCTTGTTCCATATGTAGTTCATCTCTGTCCATTAAAAATCTAACTAAATCTTCATTTAAATCTGAAAATTATAATTATAATAACAATGTTTATATGATCATGGCACAAGAAATAAACAAAATTGATTGCTGGATGATTTTTTAAGAAGCAATGTGGTTCCAGTTTTCAATTTAGGAATTTTTCGAGGGGAGGGGGGGGCGCATATTTTCATAAACTTCATCTAAATCAACAAGGTTCAGAATTTTTGCGTTCATGTAATGTTAAATATGGCCCACTAATTAAGTTAAAATTAAGCTTAAGACATCTCAATTAAGATTTAACATACAAACATAGATTACTTCACTATGTGTCACATGAATTTGCAGTTATCTCCCTTACATTGTCTCAGCCACAGCCATATTGGAATTATTGTGAAAGAATAATGGCTATAATGTTATTTGCTGCTGCAACAAGTGAAACCCTCTGATGTTTGTGGGAAATAAAGATTTCTATTGGATAAAGCATCTCATCAGTTTATAGTTTCCTGTAAAAACAACATTATTCTGGAAGTTTGTGATGTAATCAAAAACAAACATGTCCAAAGCACAATCCAGGAGAAAAGTAAAAACTTTAGAACTGACAAGTTAGGTTAGACACATGAACTTCCACCAGGGAAGTGAGGCCGGATGCTCTGGAAGGGTAAGCACCTTCTGTTTAGCTAGCTACACCCACAATGTGTGTAATCAAAATTGTGTGAAAGGAACATGGAACTATGGAATGTCATATACATGTATATCAAAGATACAGAGACATCAAACTTATCAACAATATTGTGATGACAACCATGAATCTTTAACCACTTTCCAAAATGTTTCATACAAATGTTAAGGGGTCTTGACACTTGGTTCAGTGGAAAACCTAATTCCAAGAACCCCTGACCCAGAACCAAAAGGATGAGACGGCCCTGATTAATGGTAGTAATTCCATGGAAGTTACATTCAATTTGTGAGTGTAATTGTTAACTACGACTGGTAACTGAGCTATGTTCATCTGGTATAGTATTTAACCAACCCCTACAAGTCCAATCCGCAGAAATCTGATGTTACTTACTTTCTATTTGGGAGTGTAAATCATTAACTACGACTTGTAACTGAGCTATATTCATCATTTATAATATTTACCAAGCCCCTACAAGCCTGTTCTACTGCAATCCAAAGTTACTTACTTTCTATTTGTGAGTGTAAATCGTTAACTACGACTTGTAACTGAGCTATGTTCATCTCATACAGTAGTTTCTTACAAAATCTTTGACCTTTTTCTAAATCATTTAAATAAGGTATGCCAACCTGAAAATGAATATAAATACAAATGTACAGTCAAACCTGTGTATAGAAGCCATCCAAGGGGATTAGTACAGTGGGCCTTTATGGACAGGTGACCCTTATATAGAGGTTTCTGATAACATGAATAAAGAGCAATTTTGATAAAAAAATATTTCTGCTCTTTAAAAGCAGTTGATCCTTATATATAGATTAAATTTAGTCAAACCTGTCTATAAAAGCAACCCAAGGGAACCAGTAAAGGTGACTTTTATGGGCAGGTGGTCTTTATAAAGAAGTTCTAATAACATGAATAAAGAGCAATTTGGATAAAATTTTACTGGTATTTCAAAGCAGGTGCCCTTACATGAATAAAGAGCCATTTGGATACCACTACTGGCGTATAAAAGGCAAATGGCCCTTATACAGAAGTGGACTTTCAGGCAGGTTTGAATGTGATTAAATTATGTAAATATCATTTTGTTCTAATCCATTCTCCAGGACGCTAATGATGTCATAATCAAGCCAACCCGGTGTTACTTAGTTATATATTCATAGGCACATTTCAATGATAACTTTTGGTAATTTAATTTGAACAAAACAAATTTGATTAGAACTATTGATTCTTATTCTCATTTGATTCATTGAGAAATGACATGAATGGCGTCTAAGCATTTGATGTATTTCTTGAAAATAATCAAAGCTTTATTGAATTTCAATTAACTCTACATTAAACCAATGCTTCTTTCTTCTAAGCTTTTTTTTTAAAAATTTTAACATAGCTTTCCAGCCTAGATTTTAATCGCACTTTAGTATAGATGCTAAAGTAAGAAAGGTTTTTTTTAGCTCACTTGCCAAATGTCAATGGTTTACTCTAGTTTCTTTCTCCACCATCTCATAACTGATTGCCTCAATATAAGTGAAAGAATCTTGACTTGGAGTGTGTAACACCATACTCCATTCTTCTCCACTCTAAATTGACAGATTGCCGGGTACGTCCACACCCACAATGTTCAGACAAAGGAGTTGAGTTGAGTTGAGTAATGGTGTTTAACGTCCCAGTCAAAAATATTTCACTTATATCGAGAAGTCGCCAGCTATAGGCGAAGATGCAGAAATTTTGCCTGTGCGTTGCGCTGATGGCATTATACAGCAGGGTTCTTTAACGTGCCAAGCCCACCGTGACACGGGACCTCGTTTTATTTTAAGATCCCATCCGAAAAACCGTGACTTTCATTATGTAATGCTGAGTGCTTGGTGAAAGAACAGTCACTACCCACTTTCAAGTCTTGGGTCAGAACCGGCCGGGGTTCCAACCCACAACCTCCCACTTACGGAGCGAGCACTCTACCGACTGAGCTACCGTAGTGGTTTCAGACAAAGGACCAGCATGCTTGAATTACACATCCAAAAAAAAAAAAAATGAAAACTCTGTCTGAATTATACGTCACTGACACTAGTAACTGTATGTCATTAGTTGTCATGACGCTGCTTTGGTACCATGATGGCGGTCAATGTCAGAACATAGGATAGGCTTGAGCGGAGAAACATCAATTCCTTAATTTCTTAAAGTGGAGTGGAGTAATGGAGTTTTACACCCTAAAAAGATTTTTTCACTTATATGAAGGTGGTCAGTTCAGAGATGGTGAAGGAAACTGGAGTGCCCAAAGAAAATTACTGCTCTTCGGAAAGTGAACTGACAAAATTACACTAGGATTTGAGCTGCATGGGATTTTAAGAACTAAGGCGTCAGGCACGGGTTTCACAATCATTTCTTAGCTAAGATTTTCCTTAACTTTAATCTTGCAAAATTTCCATCCTTTATAATTTTGTTAATTTTGAAGATATTCAGGATTTTTAGGTGTCAATCTTAAGATATTTTCTAGATTAAAGCATTTGCATTAAGTTTTGACAAAAATATTCATCAGTAGTTCCAAAAATGATTACCAAAATTTGCTAAATTTAAGTTAAGAAAAATCTTAGCTAAGGAATGATTGTGAAACCAGGGCCAGAAGGCACTGTGATCCATAAGTGCCTGCTTTAAACCACTTGGTCACTGAAGCTCCCCCTATTACTCATAAAGGGAGATAATTTATATCAACGTACCACATCTACTATAGGCGACTTTTTCTTTAAATTTTTTTCTACTTCTAACTGCATATGTGCCATTGTACTAGCCTGAAAAATAAACAGAAATACTTTGAAATATGTTGTATGTGTGAAAAATAAACCCGAGTAAACTATACTGAAATCTGTCTAAACTGTATAACCTGTGAAAAACTAGAACTGTCTCTTGAGAGCCAAATACCCCACACCCCAAACATCTACAAGGGATTATTGTTTTCCCTCCACCTAGACCTTTCTGATATGACCTTGGTTAATGGTCATGATACATCTTTTGACCATGAAGATTATTATTCAAGTGAAGTTTAATCACAGTCTTCCAAAGCAATTATGGGATATGGCCCAGAAACAATTTTAGACAGACTGACTATTTCTAAGTCCCAAAATCTACTTCTAAGTTTTTCTTTAGCATCAAACCATTTTTCACTAATCCCCTTAACAATGCCAAAATTTGACCAACCAAATGATGGCTATTAATCAAGGTTTTACTGTGGTACATCTAACCACTTTATAAAGCCAAAAATTAAACTGAAGAAATGGTGGCAATGAAATGAGGTTTTACTGTATAAATAATCTGATGTCTTACAAAAAGATTGTATCATTGAAATAGGCATTATATATTCATGCATTGATCTGTTTTTAAACAGGATCTAACTCATATAGAACTCTCATAACTGTTGAATGACATTTTGCCAAAGGTGGGTGGATTTCTCCAAGGAATCTTGTACCTATTCAGGCATTCATCTACTTAATAAACATCCTATAGCTTAGCAATTATACTTTGCTAAAGGTTGGTGGTTTTCTCTGAGGAACTCAGTTTCCTCTACCATCCTAGATCAGGACTGTGTAACTAGAATCTATATCTTTGCAGTTACAAATATCATATCATCATGTATTATATAGACATTAAGTTTTCCTAACTTGATTTGCTAAAGGTGTTTGGTTTTTCTTCGAGGAATCAGGTTTCCTCAACCATCCCAGAACTAGACTGTGTAACTTGAATAAATCTAAGCAGTTATGAATATCAAATGATCATGTATTGCATAGGCATTTAAGTTTTCCTAGCTTGATTTGCTAAAGGTGTGTGGTTTTTCTCTGAGGAATCAGGTTTCCTCCACCATCCCAGAACTGAGTTGTTTAACTCGATTCCATCATAGCAGTTCTGAATCAGAATACTACAAGGCCATTTTATACAGGCATTGAAGTTGTAAATGCTAAGCTAATTTCAACTGACCCAGTCCGGAATGCTTCATTATAAGTGACAAAATCTAGACTGGTGTGTTTATATTGAAAGAATTGAATATACCACTACACTAGCTCAGTTGATGTTTTTGCTTGATTGGTAGGGTGCTCCCTCTGTATGTTGGAGGTTGAGGTTCGAACCCTGGACGGGTCTGAGCAAGTGGTTACCCCACTACATAATTAACTTTTGCCTTACTGAGTCATGAAAAGTATATAATGTTGATTAACATAAAAGCTTAATGAAACATAATATTTTGCCATTAAAATTCCCGAGACAATGATTAACATTAAATTGATAGTAATCACTCTTCATGTTACCGAAGGAGGAAACTAAATCTAAAATCGCAAAAAAACTATCCAAAATTACTGAAAACATTATAAATTTATCCAGATGGAAAGAATATCGGAAATCGAAAAACTATTCGAAATTATTAAAAGCAATTATTATTAACATTACCGACTTGAAAACAATATCTAAAATTGTAAAAAAAAAAACTATCCAAAATTACTGAAAGTGTTATAAATTTATCAAGGGAGAAAAGAATATCAGAAATAAAAAATCTAACCATTATCATTTAAAAGCAATAATTATAAACATTACAGACTTAGTAACAATATCTAAAATTGTAAAAATTATCCAAAATTGCTGAAAACGTTATAAATTTATTGAGGTGCAAAGAATATTGGAAATCGAAAAACTATTCAAAATTATTTCAAGCACTAAAAATTAATGACTTGGAAATAACATCCAGAATTATAAAAACTTTTCAAAATTACTGAAAAACATAAATTTATCGAGGTGGAAAAATATCTGAAATCGAAAAATTTAACCAAAATTATTAAAAGCATTTTACATTAACGATTTGGAAATAACATCCAAAATTGTAAAAACTATTTAAAATTACTGAAAATGTTATAAATTTATCGAAGTGGAAAGAATATCTGAAATAAAGAAAAACTAACAAAAAATTATTAAAAGCACTTTACATTAACAACTTTGAAATAACATCCAAAAAAGAAATTACTTAAGGTGTCACATTCACTTGTATAAAAAGAAACTTTTTTAAATCAATGAACCTGCGGTGTTTCCAATTGCAGTCATTCTTTTATGCCTGCTCAAATTTGAATTGTCACATTTACTGATAAAAACCCATTTAGTATTATAAAAGGGAACTTTTAAAGCATCAAACATGCAGTGTTTCCAACAGTGGCCATTATGTCATGCATGCTCAAATTTTAATATTGCATTTACTTACGTAAACCCATTTAAAAGACAACTGAAATTTTTTGAGCATGAAACCTGGAGGAAATTAGAAATTGATTTCCGACTGGGGTTTTATTTTATAATGATTTCCCCAAGGATTGAGTTATACAATCAAAGTACTGATAGTGCTGTAACCGCTGACATGAAAAGTTTATTGGGGTCTGTATAGCATTAAATCTCATTACAAGGTGATATTGATCAGCACGATAGTTAAATTACATACAGGGCCTCCAGAAAAAATAGTCAGGACTTCTTGCAAATCACATGATAGTTAAACTACAGTGTTCCAAAATAAAATGTTCAGGGCCTATATCCAGATAAAAAAAAGTAAGGGCTCATTAAATAGAGACTGATTAATTTGAATGAATGAATGAATGAATGATTGATGATTGATTGATTGATTGATTGATTGATTGATTGATTGATTGATTGATTGAAAGGGGTTTTACACCCCAGTCAAGACTATTTCATTTATATTGAGACATCATCAGCTAAAGGCCAAGTGGCTAAAGTTTGGATCATTGCAGTGCCCTCAGTGTATGTGCAGCGAGTGTTCTTAAGCATGCTACCTCTGTTGTGACAAGGGTTTTTTGTTTTTAAGGTCTCTTCTAAAAGGACCTGAGACTTTCATTTCTAAACGCTACATGCTTGGCAAAAGAACAGTCACTACATTTATCAAGTCTTGGTCAGATCCGGTGGGTGTCCATTCCCCGACCTCCGAGTCAGCACCTTACTAAATTTTTTATTTAATCTCATGATAGACCTGCATTGTTGTATTACCTGAGCTAAAGCTATTTTGGCTTCTCGTTGTAATCTGGCCTGTCGTTTGAAGAAGTCGCCATCATCTTGTTTTTGCATCTGGTCATCAGATAGCGGTACACTGTTACCGTTCTTCACGTCACTTTTACTGACGTCATTCTTATTTACATCACTTTGTGTGTCTTTAGCTGCTGCTAGTGGCTGAGGATAGAAATAGAAGTCTGTATATTCTGTGTGGAATCGTGGGAAGGGGGAGGGGGACTGGTGGGTACCCTGTTTCCAATTTTCACACCACTTTTACTGACATCATTCTTAATTACATCACTTTGCATGTCTTTAGCTGCCGCTAGTGGCTGATGATAGAAACAGACTTTTACCCTGTATATTTCTGTGTGGAATAGTGGTGAAGGAGAGGGTTTTTTCACGTCACTTTTACACCATGAACATTCTTATTTACATAATTTGGGGGTGGATGGGAGGGGTTGGGGTTGGTAGTGTGGTGTGTAATAAGGAGAACTTTGACCCAGTGGTCTAAAGCATGCACTTACGTGTGATCTTTCACAGCCTAAGGGTCCAATTTCACTCAAGACAGATCCTAGTGTGAGATACAGTCGAACCTGTATTAAAGGCCAACTCTATATATGGGCTATCTGCTTATAAAGGCCAGTAGAATTTTTCCCAATTGCTCTTTATCCATATTTTTTAGCCTGTATATAAGAGCCACTTGCCTATAAAGAGGTCAATTTTATAGGTTCCCCTGTATTGGGTGGCAATTATAGACAGGTTTGACAGTAGTTTGTCAGTTTGCTTGCCAAAGGTAAGTGGTTGGACTCTGGTTTCCTTCACCATCCCTCAACTGACTGTATGTGTGAGTATCTGCAGTTGGTGTACATATGTGTGGTTTGTGTACATGTGCATCATCTATACATATATATATATATTAGACATGCTTACCTTAAGTTCACTTTTTAAATCGAGTTCATTAGATATTTTATCCTGTGTCAAGTTCTGATCTTCACCGGGAGATTCATTCATAAAACAGATCTGTAGGTTCATACCAGTTTGTAATCTGGATGATAAATTAGGTTTTTTATTATAAGAAGTCCGTTCACTACTGAAATAATCCTCGTCCACTCCACTACCCATCGCCAGCTTACGTCGGATTTCCTCACGGTCATTGCGCTGAGCCTGCAACAGGAAAATAAAAATTTTATAAATATGATAGGTCTTTAATGAACACCAATAAAAGAAGCAATACAATCTCTGAAGAAATGAAGCGAAAAATTAAAATGAACGTGATGAAATTCACAATTTTATGAGTAAAAGAACACTGTCATTCCATAAACAAGAGTGCTGCTAGGCAACCAATATACACTTTTGCCATTCATTGTTACCATATCTATATATTCTTTTAAGACAGGTTTCATTGTTTTTAAACACAATATAAAATATAAAGTCAAAACAATAATATCAAAGAAAATTAAACTTCAGTAAAAAGAGACTACTCTATGTCCAAGAACTTTGACATTATTAAAGGGAGACTACTCTATGTCCAAGAACTTTGCCATTATTAAAGGGAGACTACTCTATGTCCAAGAACTTTGCCATTATTAAAGGGAAACAACTCTTATAATGTCCAAGAACTTCAACAACTCTATCTGACTTATTTCTATTTGCTCCTACCATGCCTATAGCATCGGAAAGTGAGATAGAAAAGTAATGGAAGGTCATTAAAACCTTTATATATAAAGGTAAAAATTCTGCACATTAACAAGGCAATTATAAGAAGGTTAAAATTATATACATATAAACAGCTTTTTATCTTAAATGAATAATTACTGAACTCGCTTGTCTATGTCTAAAGTGCATTTAAATTAATAATTATCTCAATTAAATATGGGAAATGTAAAAAAGGAAATCTTTAATGGAAACACGCCACAAGTTATCCTTCCTCCAGGAGAGTAGATAAATACTATCTTTAAGTGGAGAGAGAAAAAATAATCATCTTAAGAGAGAAGACAGTTATCTGAACATGTAAATATTTCATATGTAATATCATGTTATATGTGGGTGGACATCTATAAATTGGAGGCCAAAAATACTGACTCTCAACAAAAAATGTTTCCGCCCAAAATAAAAATTCTGTGTTTTAACAGTCTTTTCCATTTAAGAGTAGATTGATTCACTGAATGGAGTTTGCATCTTATTCATAATATTTCATTTATATCAAGCTGTCACCAGCTAATAGGTGAATTTAAGTACCATACATTTTTATCTTTGCCATGCTCTCACGGCAATGTGCAGGGACTTTCTCTACCTTGCCACACCTACTGTGATACCGAACATAGATGTTTAAGGTCTTTTCTGAAGAACCCAATGACTTTCAAATTCATTTCTAAATGAAAAGTGTTGGCAAAATAAAAGTTGCTACCCATTTTCAAATCTTAGTCAGACCCCTGCCAGGGTTGGAACCCCAGACCTCACACCTATGGAACAAGCACTCTATCAACTGAGCTACATTAGTGGTTGGTTAATCTTTAATGGAAATCAACCAGAATTATTCATCCAGCTGAGTAGATAAATTTTCTGTCAGAAAAATATTATCATCTCCAGAGTGGAGACATGTTATCTAAATATATCTCATAATAATACAATTTTCTCTTGTAGGTGGGTGGACATCTACATTAAATGGAGAAAACTATTTTAGGCCAAATACTGAACTTAAACAAAAAATATTTTCTGCCCAAAAATTTATTTTTTGCATTTTTATAATAATTTAAGCCACCCTAGAGAAGAGAAATTTGATCCAACAATGTATTACATGTATTTTGATTTTTTTAATAGGTAGGTGTCCACATATACAAAAAATAAATGTCAATATTACAGAAAGTCCAAAAGGAAAACTTTGTCCTGTTTACCATCTCTAAAGTTATTTTAATTTCATTTAATACACAGTAATGGAATATTCCATTTTTAATTGGGTGCATTGTTGTCAAATGCGGCTACTAATGATCCATATCAGAGCGCCAAAGGACTAAAACTTGATGTTTTCTTTTTGATCCTTAAGCTATTTTTACATTTATTCAATAATGTATTTGTGATATTTTATTTTCATGTAGGTGGTTGCATCAACATCAATAACAAATTGACCAAAACAATTTGACCTTTTCTTTACGAACCCCAAAACCTATTTTAACATTATTTTATATCCTAATATTTCATTTTTAATTGGGTAGATACATGTCTTCAGATGCAGAAACCAAACACCGGTACCAAAGTGCCCAAAAACAAAAAAATCATTTTTATGGTCCCTAGAGCTATTTTAACATTATTTACTGGTAATATTCCCATGTATTATAAAGTGGCTGCATGAATGCAGAAAATAAACAGCACTATCAAATTGACCATAAACCAATAATTCAGTTTTTCTTTATAAACACTATATAACTGGTTTAATATTATCTAATAGGTTGTGTTGAGATGAGCAATGTATGTCCCAGTCAAGAATAAGTATATAGAGCCATCACCAGTTATAGGTGAAGGATCAGAAATTTTGCCTGTGTGTTGCACTTAATTTAATGGCACTATAAAGCAGGGTTCTTAATCATAATTTGCCTACCATGTCACTGGACTTCATGTATATTAAGTTCCCATCCGAAAAACCGTGACTTTCATTTCATAATGACGAGTGCTTGGCAAAAGAACAGTCACTACCCACTTTCATGTCTCGGGTCAGATACAGTAAAACATTACTATGATGGCCCTGAAAAAGTATGCCACCTTGCTTATCACCAAGCTATGTTAAGCCTCAGAATTTATTTCTTCTTTATCTATCTTTTATATGTCTCTCTTTACCTATCACAAAAAACTCTTTATAACATATAAACCGCTATGGTAGCTCAGTGGTAGAGTGCTGGCTCTGTATGTGGGAGGTTGTGGATTCAAAGCCCGACCAAGTCTGATCCAAGACTTAAAAGTGGGAAATGACCTCGTTTTTTTCAACAAACACTTGGTATTACGAAATGAAAGTCACCATTCTTTTGAATGGTTTCTTAAAATAAACGAGGTCTAATGTCATGGACATGGCAGGCATGGCACAATAAAGAACCCTGCTGTATAGTGCCATCAGCGAAACTCACAGTCAAAATTTCTGCACCTTCGCCTATAGCTTGCAATGTCATGATATAAGTGAAATATTCTAGACTGGGATGTTAAACACTATTACTCAACTCCAAACTCTTTATAAAGGAAACCAAAATTTTACTGAACACAGGGCTGTGTTAATTCAAGGTTTTACTGCATATTTATTTCAAATTTAAGTGGGTGGACGTCTGCAGATGCAAGAAATTATAGATCAATATCAAAATGACCAAAAAAACAAAAGTTTTATTCTTCTCTTCCGACCCTAGGGTAATTAAGCGTTATTTAACAATGTAATATTTCTTGTTTTAAGTGGGTGGATGTCTGCAAAATGGAAAAATAAAAGTGACAAATATTCTGACTGAGTAATGCTAGAGCCCGAGAGTTTAAAACAAATGTGCTATTTTGTTGATCAATAATACAGAAACATATAGGTAAACAACATTGACCTGTCCGTTTGACCTTTCATTACGAATATTCACATAGAAAGATCCATCCAATAAATGGGTAATAGTAGGATTCACTGTTAATAGTACCGGTATGTACTCAAGATACATGATTAGTGTTCACATTTTGTAGACAAATTAAACATCTGTGGTCCGTATACATGGATTTACTTGGTGATAAATATTTAAATCAAAGGTCAAGCGGACAGGTCAAAGTTGTTTGCCTATAAAACAAAAAGCTATGTATAGGCAAACAACATTGACCTGTCCGTTTGACCTATTGATATTCATATAGGAGGATCCACCCAATACATAGGTAGCGTTAGGATCCCAAGTTAATACATTGCCCATGATTAGTGTTCACATCAATAGATGAAATATACACGCTTGATCCCTATTACTTAAATTTACCTGTCCATAATGAATATTTAAATCGAAGGTGAAGTGGACAGGTCAATGTTGTTTACCTATATATGTTGCATTTATAAATCAATTCATTAAACAGGGTAATGTATTTTAAAATGCCAGTCATTAGCTTTTTCCATTTATATTGAGTTATCACCAGCTACAGGCTATTTTTACATAGATTGAAATACCGAAGTGTAGTTTTTATTTGCAATGTACTAATTTTCGCTTATTTTGCGGTTGAAAATGTAATATGAAAAATACTTATATATATTTTTTTTTTGGGTTGTATTAATTTTCACTTATTTCGCTGTCGTTTGTTTTACACGAAAATTAATACCGCGCGAAAACTATATCATGCTTATTGTATTATGGTGCATATTTCCTTCGAATTCGTCTTAATTTCCTAAACCGCAAAAATAAATACACGCGAAATTAAATAAGTTTACAGAAGAAAATCAGGGTTCAACACAATGTTTTTAAAGACCAGACCGGTCTGGCTAGTTCTGAGAATTTTTATTAGCCATGGCTGGGTAACTCGAAGCTCTCTTAGCAGTTACGAACACTTAATGCCTATATAACACAACGTAGTTAAGTGTTCGGAAATGCTAAGAGAGCTTCGAGTTACCCAGCCCATGAACTTAATTCTACTAGCCCTTAACACTCATAATAAATGTGTTTTATCTTATCATTTTACATACTTCAATGATTCAAATTTTGGCCAGCTAAACAGGAGGTGCTTAACCTTCCAGAGCACCTAGCCTCACTTCCCTGGTGCAAGTTTGATGTTGCTAAAGCAAGTGTTTGCATCTTAATCATATGGGCGCTTGAGTAGATAGTAAACTTGCATAAAGTGCCAAAATGACTTGATCCGATTGTATTTATTTTCAACTCCCGGTATTATAGCTGTTTTATTAAGGTAAAGACCACACAAGTTTCATTCGGAAATAAAACAAATCGATGTGAAATTAATTCATCCCAGACTAACACGACAAGACAAGTCGGGCTAGTCAGCAAAATTTTCACACGCCTGGACCAAGGTTTTTCTAAACATTGTCGGTCAGATGTAGATTAATGTTGAACCCTGTAAATTAATATATATTCTCTATCTTATAATCAATTTTAGAGATCTGTGAATATTGCATCCTGCCGAAAGTACAAGATTGTGAAAAATTGAACTTGTGAAATTAAATACATTTAAAGTAGTTTGTGACATAAAAAGAGAAGTCTAACCATTTAATTTCCACATACTTCATTTTTGTACATCATAAGAAAATGAATATCATGAAAGTCTAGTGTTAGCATAGTTCTCCTCTATGGTGGTGAGACATGGAAGCTGACCAGAAGTGAGGAACAAAAACTGTTATATATATAAATAATGTCAAAATCTGATGCAACAAATGGTGATGAAAAATTGAGATTTACGGTAACAGTCTACATAAATGACGAAATTCAGGACAACATGAAAGAAGTATTTCCTTATTTACCAAAGACATTTTATATCTTCAAGAGCCAATGTAAATAATTGATGGTCTTAAATTGGGAAATGTCTGCGTTTTTGAATTATTTCAATATTTGATGTATGATATTGGCTAGCGATTATGTCTAAATTAAAAATACAAGAAAACAGAACAGTCTCTGTAATGATTTATCAACAATATACTGTAAATCAGGAATTTAATGCGTCATGAAATTAATGCGAATTGCCGATTTTGCTGTAAAATGCGTATTTAAATTAATGCGATTTTTTTTAAATTCCAAAAATTACTTTTGCCATTTTTAATCTTGAAAAAATAACAAAAAATGTTGAATTATTGCCTCATGACTGGTTATTATTCCATAAACATGTAATAATTATACACTTCGGCACCACAAAGAAATTCGTTTGGTGCATAAGAAGAATGTCCCGTTTCACTGTAAATCATTGTGTTTTAAACATGGCAATGTGAAAGTTTGTGACGAAAAAAGTCTTACTTATATCGCTAAATTTTGGACAATTTATGAAGAGATTAATAATACTTTATACCAGAACTAGAGAATTATCGTCATGAGTTCTAATAAATGACCCACGATTACAACTTCCGGTTCAAAGGAGATAAATCATTTTACATTGAACTTTTGGAAATCGGAAAATTAATGCGACAAGAAATTAATGCGATGAAACGGGCCTCGCATTTTTCGCATTAATTTCTTGCTCGCATTAATTTCTTGATTTACAGTATTGCATGATAAGATAATGGGTTTGGTTTTCTTTAAGGAAAATATGAAACTGGCAAATCAATCATGAAATGTTTTATCTAACATTAGACTAGTTTTTCTATCTGATTTGACAAAATACAAGTTTTATCGAACACGCATGATACAGAATCTTGTATCAACACACTGTGGTGATACAACATTGGCGGTAAAGTGCACGTGCACTTTCTCATTGTGACGTCACGTCATGTCAAATGTCATAACATAGTTTAGTGGTTTTCTATGGGAAAATGTAATATTTTCACATAAAGTATTGTTTTTTTTTATTATTTTAAATAACCTAATTGGAAATGTTAGATAAAAATATCATATACACAATGTGTATGTACAACCCTTCGTATCAGGTCTCGTCCTTTTTCGTAGCTGTAGCACTACTCATCGCGCTAGCGCGACTCGTAGTGATACGGCTACGAAAAAAGGACTCGACCAAAACGGAGGGTTGTACATACACACTGTGTATATAATATGTATTTATCCACAATGTGTCGAGTTTGACCTGACCATTTGACCTTTAATTTGAATACTCAAACAGGCATATCAATTGAATAATTTAGGGACTACATAAATTAAGTTGATATATAACGATAGGTGATATAGGTAAACAACTTTGACCTGTCTGTTTGACCTTTAGTTTAAATATTTATCATGGACGACTGCATTTAAATATAGGAATCACACGGGTGTATTTTGTATACACAGTGAGAACACTAATCACTTATCTTCTGTATACAGTATTAACTGCGAATCCTACTACTACCTATGTATAGGATGGACTCTTCTTTATGAATATTCCTCATGAAAGGTCAAATGAACAGGTCAATGTTGTTTGCCTATATTAATACTGGATATCGAATGTTTATGGTAACAAAAAACATGCTGTCTCACCTAAATCACAATCTTTAAGCCCGATCTAATATTCAAATTAAAGGTCAAACAGCCAGGTCAAACTTGACACACTATACAAGATTGGTTAGGTAAAGCATTTGATCTTTAAGTTTGATTTCCGAATAATTAATTCCTAAAACCACATTTAAAGGGGCTTTGGTGGTGTGGCCAAGAGGTCTAAAACATGTGCTTACATACACACCATCTATTGGTCACCTAAGTTCATTATACCCACTTGTGACAGATCCTTGAGCAAGTGGTCTGTCAGTTCACTTGCCAAAGGTTTGTGGATTTCTTCTAGCGCTCTAATTTCCAAGTTTCATGAAATATTGCTCCAAATTTTTGGAAAATTTGTGCAAAAATCAATAAGTCACCCCAACTCTGTTGGATGTGACTTAATAATCAACATATCATTATGAAATTGATAGTTTTATTACAATGTTTATTAATTGACGAAATTTTATTCATTTTCGATAATTTCAACATTAATTTAACAATATATCTGAAATTTAACAAAATTAAAATTTTGACTAATCAACTGATTAAACTAATCAAGCCTCAAACATCTGGACCCAGTTGTTCGAAGCTTGATTAGTTTAATCAGTGATTAACGAAAAATTAAAACACCAACAAAAATGAAAATATCATTTTTAAATTGATTTTCAATTTTAATTTCCCAACATATCAGAAATTATGCAAAAATCAAATTTCAACTAATTACTGGTTAAACTAATGTAAAGTTTCGAACAACTGGGGCCAGTTGCACAAAGGTTGATTAGTTTAATCAATTGATTGGTCAAAATTAGAATTTCTTATAATTTCAGATCTGTTGTGAAATTAAAGTTGAAAATGTTGAAAATAAATAGAATTCCATCAAACTTAACCATACCATTATAAAACTACCAATTTGATAATGTTACATTGATTTTATTGTCTTTTTAATTTTTTGTTAATCATTGATCAAACTAATCAAGCGTCGAACAACTGGGGTCCTGGTCCCTGATAAAAAAAAGACTTACCGTAATTATAATTCATTAGTTTTAATATATAGATCAAGTATGTAAATCTATAAGTTCTAATACTTTACCTGGTGTTTAGAAGCAGAAAAGTCCGTTTTTTCCAGAAAATGTCCCAAAAAGCATGTAAAAACAACTTACCCAAACATGTTGAAAAATCCTCATAATAAGTATACTGTAAATCACCTTTTTTTTGCTAGCACTTTATTTTTGCGATATTCCCGATCTGTTCAAGAATCTCGAAATAAAGTTCGCGAAAATAAAAATTCATTAATTGGGTAAAGGCCAAGTAGCTAGATGAACGTCATATTAACATTTAAATCAGTTGCTATAAGAAAAACCTTCTTTAATTTAGGGGTTTCGACATGGGATATCGGGAAAATTTCATGTTCCAAAATTGTTTTCATCGCGGAATCGCGAAAAAAAGGTGCCGCGAAATTAAAGTGATTTACAGTAACTGATTCCAGAATATTTCCAAAATTCATGAAAAACTTACCAAATTGGATAACATGCTTTAAATAACATTAATATATCCCCATATCATCCTTATTGAATTACAAATGTATGTACATTTAATTAGAGTTACCGGGTATTTTAATTTCAATGCCATTGCTTTTACAAATACAACTGCACAGATTCTCAGAAAAATGTCCTGAAAATCATGAATAAAACCAACCAAACTTACCCAAACAGAACACGTGTTAAAATATCCCCATATCATCCTGACCATGTATAAACCGATAGTAACATGTAAAGATTCACAAAAAATGTCCAAAAAAATCATGAAATTAAAAAAAAACTTACGTAAACAGAACACATGTTAAAATATCCCATATTATCCTGACCATGTATAAACCGATAGTAACATGTATAGATTCCAAATAAAAATGTCCCAAAAAATCATGAAAAAAACTTACCCAAACAGAACACATGTTAAAATATCCCCATATCATCCTGACCATGTATAAACCGATAGTAACATGTGAAGATTAACAAAAAAAATGTCTCAAAAAATCATGAAAAAAACTTACCCAAACAGAACACATGTTAAAATATCCCCATATCATCCTGACCATGTATAACTGATAATCACTAATATAGACTAATAGTACAGAGTTGATGAGAAATTTCCTGATTTTCTGCGATTATCTTGTAACCAATTACACTTAATTAGATCAGAAAATTAAACTGTTCCACAACATTTCCTCCTGATAACTGTCACATCCCAACACTAAAATTCCAATTTATCTTAGATACAATTCAGTAATAACATTTGGCCTACTTCAAAATATGGATTGATACAGCAGCGTGGACTAATTCAATTGATACAGCAGCGTGTACTACTTCAAAATATGGATTTACTCAGTTGGGCTAGATACAATTCAGTAATAACATTTGGCCTACTTCAAAATATGGATTTACTTTGCTGGCTGGCTAACATCCTCGGTCTACTTCAAAATGCAGATTGATATAACAGCATATGGACTTTATTGCTATGGATTTACTTTGCTGTCTGGCTAACAAGTATGCTACTAACAAGGCCTACTTAAAAATATGGATTTACTTTGCTGGCTGGCTAACATCCTTGGTCTACTGCAAAATGCAGATTGATATAACAGCATATGGACTTTATTGCTATGGATTTACTTTGCTGTCTGGCTAACAAGTATGCTACAAACAATGCCTACTTAAAAATATGCATTTTCTTAGCTGGCTGGCTGAATAGTATGGCTAAAAGTATGCTTCTACAAGGCCTACTTCAAAACATGGATTTACTTTGCTGGATGGCTAACAAGTATGCTACAAACAGGGCTTACTTAAAAATATGAATTTACTTTGCTGGATGGCTAACAAGTATGCTACAAATAGGGCTACTTAAAAATGTGGATTTACTTTGCTGGATGGCTAACAAGTATGCTACAAACAGGGCCTACTTAAAAACATGGATTTACTTTGCTGGATGGCTAACGAGCATGCTACTAACAAGGCCTTCATCAAAATATGGCTTTACTTTGCTGAATGCTAACAAGTAGGCTACAAAGAAGGCCTACTTCAAAACATGGATTTACTTTAACGTTTGATGGTCAAGTAACGTCTAACGTTAAAGTAATGCCACATCCTCAACTATACCACCAAGGCCTACTTTAAAATATGGATTGGTAATGCTGGTTTTTGTAAAAGAGCATGGACTACTACAAAACATGGATTTACTTGGCTGGCTGTTTTACAAGCAAATTGTCATTTCTTTAACCGTTTTTTCTAACAACACGGAATAATTCAAAATATGGATTTAGCAAACAAGCTAGTAAGCAATGTCACATCACTGATAAAAGAATAGTCAGTTTCTTGTTTCAAGTCTTAGTCAGACCCAACCAGAGTTTGAGCCCGGATCTACCAAATACAGAGTGAGCACTATACCAACTGAGAAACAATGATGCCAGCTGGATATAATTTTAACTAGATTCTGATACATATTCCGAAAATTTATTCCAAATGTGCATATGTAACCAAATGCATTACCCATCTCAGAATACATATCTCATGATAAAACAGATAATATATTTCTTTCACGATCATTTACCAGGGGCACTATCTCCATGCGTACTCATTTCATACCATTTCATAGTAAAGAAACCCTATCTTGGCAGAAAGCGATAGCAATGTACGCTTTCACTGTCGTGAATGCCGTACAAAAAATCCCATAAATCTGAATTGCATGGATACCAAAATATGGCAGAATCTATTTTCACAATTCAATATAAAATTAATTTGGAATCATATCATTTTGACTGATTGTCAAGGTAACAATTCAAGCTATGAATCTATTTTCACAATTCACATCTTAAAATTAATAAAATTGATTTGAAATCATATCCTTTTTCACTGATTATCAAGGTAACAATTCAAGCTTGTGACAGTGAATATAAAGGATTGTTTTTCTGCAATTTGATGTCAGAGAACAAACACGGTCTCTATTTTCCTTGATCGGTAAATCAATTATTTTGTGGTTTTACTTGAAACCATTCTTCACAATTCACATCTTAAAATTAATAAAATTGATTTGAAATCATATTCTTTTTCACCCATTGTCAAGGTAACAATTCAAGCTATTTTGTGACAGTAAATAGAAAGGATTGTTTTTCTGCAATTTGATGTCGGAGAACAAACACTGTCTCTATTTTCCTTGATCGGTAAATCAATTATTTTGTGGTTTTACTTGAAACCATTATTCACAATTCACATCTTAAAATTAATAAAATTGATTTGAAATCATATCCTTTTTCACTGATTATCAAGGTAACAATTGAAGCTTGTGACAGTGAATATAAAGGATTGTTTTCTGCAATTTGATGTCGGAGAACAAACACTGTCTCTATTTTCCTTGATCGGTAAATCAATTATTTTGTGGTTTTACTTGAAACCATTATTCACAATTCACATCTTAAAATTAATAAAATTGATTTGAAATCATATTCTTTTTCACCTATTGTCAAGGTAACAATTCAAGCTATTTTGTAACAGTAAATACAAAGGATTGTTTTTCTGCAATTTGATGTCGGAGTACAAACACTGTCTCGAGTTTCCTCGATCGGTGAATCAATTATTTTGTGGTTTTACTTGAAGCCATTCTATTTGTCTCCAATACTGCCATAGCCTGAATTATAGACACATTTATTAGTGATGTTGTATTGTTGTTTAACATTGCATCAGCAAATTTTAAGCTATATTTAACAAGATCATGCATTATCATTTTCTATGGATTAATCCAGTACAATACAGTTTAAGAACGAGATGTGCCAGTGTGTTTTATGGTCTGTCTTGTACCAGCACAAACTTTAAAGGTCTAGCTCACAGAGTCAGTTTGCAATAGATGAGCACATCACACTCCCCCAGTCACATCATACTAACACCAGGTGAACCAGTTGATACCATTTGCTCATAATACCGAGCACAAGGATGCAGTACCTCAAACCTTAAAGTATAATGTATGACCCTACCAGGAATTGAACCCAAAACCTCCTCTTCTCAAGAGATATTTACCACTGAAACCACGGAAATGCTTACACATTTATCAAAAATAATCATACTCTAAATAATACATCGACCATATAATTAACATTGATCATTTTTATTTTGTGTGTATTGAGGTATATGAAATTTAAAATATATCCAAGAAGTTTTCCTTTTTTTTTTTTTAATATGCACTGTAACACAATAAGGTTTCTGTATAGATTTTCGCAGATCTAGAAAACAAACAACCGCAAAATAAGCGAAAAAATTTATACACCAGGAAAAGTAATATGTTTACAGTGGATCTTTTTACACTATCAGAGAAAGCAAATTGTTAAATTCTGGTCCTGGTACGGCAAACATCTCTATTTCAATAAGTATCACTGATAAATCTATATTTCCAATACAGAAATCTCAATTAAGGCCATATAAAATTAATGCCTAGATTTTCATCGTTTTTTTTCCAAAATTGGGGTGGGGTGGGGTGGGGTGGGGTGGGGTGGGGTGGGGGTGTGGTATTTTATTCTTGATTATTTTATTTTCAGATTCAAAAGAAATAACAGTAATGACAACAAAAGTGCCTGAAAGAAATTTTATTAAAGAACACAACAGAAATAAACAAATGTAAGATTCCCGGGGCGGACCGAAAAAAGTGGTGCAAGCAGAGATGAAAATCTAGGAATTAATTTTATATGGCCCAAGCGATACAGGTACACAAATACAATTAACTGAAACAGCAGGGGGCATTAATAAGTAAAATTACTATAGCCAGGATGAGATGAAATAATGCCTGATGTGGCTTTCCTCAATAACTGAAATTGCAATAGTCCCAAACAGCTGAAATAATGAGGATGCGGCTTTGAACAATAACTCATTCACTGACACTGAACACCAATAACGACATCAGGAAATTAACTATTTTGTGAAGCATAATAAACAGGGAACAACTATTTTGTGTAACATAAAACTCTGGAACAACTATTTTGTGTAACATAAAACTCTGGAACGACTAATTTGTGTAGCATTAACTGCTTCCATTATCAGTTAAAATGGATGTTTTTATCTTTGGAGTGTCTTTCTCATTCAGCATTCCATTACATGATTTTATTGAATATAAAACTTTTTTTTTTATTACCATAATAAAACCATTTTATCAGACACAACAGAATGACCTAGTTGCCAATATGTGACCCGATTTTACTTCAGCTAATACATCCTGTCCTGATTACCCGATAAGATACAACAGAGGACAATTAAATGTTACAATATTAAAACATAAATCTATCATTTTATAACAAAACATGTCATGGATTTGCAAATAAATTCCATAAAATCAATACCCAGGGCATTATTAAAATTTCAAATATTCTTTATGGGGCCAATAATCATGACTGTTTAATATGCAAAGCAGTTTTAATGAGAAACAATGGCATTCAGTTGTCAATTTCATGGAAACATTTATCAGTTATCTCCCTTGATAGTTATCTCCCCTGATATTACAAATCTTGCAGTAATATGGTATTTGGAGGTAATCTCTGTAAAATCAATTATTAAAATTTAAAGGACAAATATTCATGAATTTTTTCTCATGCAAGGCAGTTTTAATGAGAAACAATGGCATTCAGTTGTCAATTTCATGGAACATGTTTTTCTATTATCTCCCCTGATTAATACATATCTTGGGGTAATGTTATTTGCAGATAAAATCTGTAAAATCAATATATCAAAATTTTAAGGAAAATATTCATGATTGTTTAACATGCAAGGCAGTTTTAATGAGAAATAATGGCATTCAGTTGTCAATTTAATGGAAGAGATTTATCAGTTATCTCCCTTGATATTTGTTTTCCCTTATATTTACAGACGTTGCTATGACAATTTAGTTGATTTAAACTAAAAACATATTGTATATAGCTCTATATGGAGCAATTAATATCATAAACGATACTCGACATGCTGGCTTGTTTTAATCACAACACAAACAATTTTTGAATTTTTTCACATGCAAGGCAGTTTCAATGAGAAACAATGGCATTCAGTTGTCAATTTTCATGGAAACATTTATCAGTTATCTCCCTTGAAAGTTATCTCCCCTGATTATTACATATCTTGGGGTAATATGTTATTCGACATGCTGGCTTGTTTTAATCAAACACACCCATATCAGCCCATGTCCAAATTACAATCGAAAAAGCAAAGTAAACAAGCAAATTCGTTTGCATTTATGTTCAAAGGGCCATAACTCTGCGGAAAATAAGCAAACCAACTCGAGTTAATGGTATGTGCATCGCCTATCAATGTAGATGCTTTGCACTAAGTTTTGTGAAATAGTGGTTCAAAGTTTTGAAGAATTTGCCCAGACAAGAATATTTGAATGGATGTATTCTTGAATTTAATATCCCTGCTTTCTTCAAAAGAAGGAGGGTAAAAATTTGAAACTGGCAACACTTGATCTTCCAACAGGGCAGTGAAACTGGGGGCTCTAGAAGGGGCAAGCATCTCCTGTATTTTTAAAACTCCATTTTAGATTTTAAGATTTTATGCCCATTTATACGGTACTAAAGCAGTCTTCTTTAGAGACAAATACCTCTAACCTCGACACTGACAACAATATACATGCCAGATATGGAGAGGACCAACGGGTGGATGGTTGCTAGTTCAAAACAGGTACATTCATAAGTTGCTGCCAGTCACCAAACGTCATAATTACCACAAAGATCTACTCAGTTATTGAAAGAAGACAGAGTTGAATTAACTTGAGTAATGGTTTTTAAGCCCTGGTCTAAATTCTTTCACTTATATCAAGATATCAAGATGATCAGATTAAGGCTGTTGGAGTGTAGTAATGTTTTACACCTAAGACAAGATTTTTTCACATAAATTCTAGTGACAAGTTAACAAATGGTGGAAGAAACTAGAGTGTCCAAAGAAAGCCACCAACCTACTGCAAGTACATTGACAAACTTTCTCATACAAGAATTTGCCCTGAGTGGGATTCAAACCTACTCAGTTATTGAAAAAAGATGGAGAACATTATGTTTTCAGATAATATCCACAGAATCAATATCTACAACACATTAGAATTTTAACTAGCATTACTACAGAGTTAATTACTTTTTGATTTCTCATTGTTACATGGGATCAACCAGTACATTTTATTTGTAAGCTTGTAAGAGCATGTAATAGCCTCATATTTTATAAATATTGAAGTACCATCGGTACACATGCACCCAAAATACAATTATGGGATAAGAGTTGAGTAATGGTGTTTCACGTCCCAGTCAAGAATATTTCACTTATATCGAGACATTGTCAGTTATAGGAGTAGGTACTGAAATTTTGCCTTTGCAGTGCGCTGATGACATTATACAGCAGGGTTCTTTATTGCCACACCTATAGTGACACAGGACCTCGTTTAATTTAAATTCCCATCTGAAAAAACTAACATTTATTGTGTAATGCCAAGTGCTTGGCGAAATAACAGTCACTACCAGCTTTCAAGTTTTGGTTCAGAGCCGGTCAGGGTTTGAACCCATGACCTACCACTTACAGAGCGAGCACTCTATCAACTGAGCTACCATAGTGGCCAATTAAGGGATAAAAGAAAAAATTCTACACAAAATATCATTGATAAATGGTTAATTACCCTGTAAATACAGCCAAACCTGTCTATACTGGTCACTTAAGGGAATCAGCAAAAGTGGCCTTTATGGGCAGGTGGTTCTTTATGGCAGGTGGTATTTAAATACAGATTTAAATAACATGAATAAAGAACCATTGGGATAAAATTAGCCTTTATCAGCAGGAATCCCTTATGAATTAAAAGATGGCTTTTAAGGCAGGTGTGGCTGCATAAAACAAAGTTTGTATGCATGTGGCAAGAGGCACTCATGCTCCATAAGCAAACACTTTTGACCAACTTGGTCACTGATGCCCACAAACATGTAATGGAGAGACGGAAGACTTGGATGAATAATAATGAATTGGAGTTTAAGTCAATAAACTGCTTTCGAGCGATTCAACATGTATTGCTGTCTGATGAGTTAGTTATTATTCATTTCACAAAACAAAACTTATATTGAGACATGACCAGTTAAATGTGAAATGGCAAAATTTTTTACATTTGCAGTGCACTCAGGATAATGTGGGGAGGGTGTGCCATGCCTGCTGTGACACAGGACACCAGCTTTTATGATCTCTTTCGAAGGACCCTGTAACTTTTTATTTCTAATCAAGAATAGTCACTTTCTATCCTCAAGTCTTAGTTGGACCCTGTGGGAGTTCAAACCCTGACCTTCCACGTACCAAGCAAGCACTATACCAACTTAGCTACAATAGCAGATTACCATGTAAATAACATTATAAGTGTCTGCAGACAACGAAAACACAAAGTCATTTCACAGAGTCTATACATCTGATTACGAAAACTGTCATTACAGACCAGGAAACCTGAAAGCCGCCTCGCCAAAATCAATTCCTGGCAGAGAATCACGTCATGCATTCCGTTTCCGACCAATCCCACTTAAACCCAAAAGACAAAATGTAATTACATTTCTATGACAAAACGAAATCCCTTAAGATACAGTATCTACATGAAATTATTCTTTTCATTCATTCTTAAATAGAATAATAATAGATTTCCTCTATCAAAGTATCTAAGAATAATAATGTTGCGGAAATCACGAATCAATATTCTTAGTCATTCAGACTCTTGAATCAGTTGATCACAGCAGAACACATGCATCATTTTATTTTAATAAGACATATTTTTTACTCTTATGTCTGGGTTTTTAAGGACAGAAATAATTTTTTATTTAGATCTTTCAAGTCTAAATTGATATTTTGTTCATATTATTCTATCTTCTTTGTTTTTTTCTTGATAATACAATCTTAACCAAATCACTGGATTTGTTGAGAGAGAGAGAGTGTGTATTTTCATCACACCACTTGATTTGAGGGGAGAGAGAGAGAGAGAGAGAGTGTGTATTTTCATCACACCACTTGATTTGAGGGAGAGAGAGAGAGAGAGAGAGAGAGAGAGAGAGTGTGTATTTTCATCACACCACTTGATTTGAGGGAGAGAGAGAGAGTGTGTGTTTTCATCACACCACTTGATTTGAGAGAGAGAGATAGATAGAGAGAGAGAGAGAGAGAGAGAGAGAGAGAGAGAGAGAGAGAGAGAGAGAGTTTTTCATCACACCACTTGATCTGAGAGAGAGAGTGTGTGTTTTCATCACACCACTGGATTTGAGAGATAGAGACCACTGGATTTAATTTGAGAGAGAGAGAGAGAAAGAGAGAGAGGCTGAGTGGACATTATAGACAGGTGGTTTTTCATATAAAGGTTTAATTTGGTTGAATAATGTGTAATAAGACTGGTCTTAATGGACATGTGGTCTTGATTTATATAGAGAAGGTCACAATATCAGATTTTAGTCTAAGAATTTTGAAAGCAAAGTGTAATATCTTTGGAATTTTTTTTGAAGTTGAACTCTCGATAGCCAAAAGGCATTCGACATTGTTGATCATGAAATTCTGTCTTACCATGTATACAAACAAGGAATAAATCTACAGTCGTGGAAAGTGCTAAAAAACTTATATACAGGCTTAACAACTAGAATAAAGTGGAAAAATAATCTGAGCGAACCATTCAAAATTTTACAAGGTGTTCGACAAGGAGGAATTCTATCAACATTTTTATACAAAACATATATTAACAACTTACTAGAAGAGCTACAACAACAAGGGGTTGGATTATCCATTGGAACGTGTTATACTGGAAACCCTACCTGTGCTGATGACGTTGCACTTCTGTCACATGACGAAATTGATCTACAAGTAATGATAAATACCGTACATAGATACTCTACAAAGCTCCGATATAATATTAACGCCGACAAGAGCGGGATAATGCGACAGAACTCTAGTGCTAGCAAGCAAGATAAAGAAAACATCAATACCTGGAAATTAGGAGGAATTAATCTACCTGTACAACACAAGATTCAACATCTAGGCATAGTCAGAAGCAGTAAAAAGGAAGCAACAGTCAACATAGAAGAAAAAATCTCACTCTGTAGAAGAACTTTATATGCTTTAATTAATGTTGGCGTTCATGGTTCAAATGGAATTAAACCGACAACTTCTTTTCGAATATACAATACTTATGTGTTACCAAGATTATTATATGGTCTAGAAATAATTCCGCTGAACAAAGACCAGTTACTCGAGTTGGAGAGATTTCACCTATCAACCCTGCGTAATATCCAATCATTGCCACAAAGGACTGCAAACTGTGCTGTTCTACTATTACTCGGAGCACTCCCGATTGGAGCTGAAATTCACAGGAAACAACTTTCTCTACTTTATGCCATCATTGTTTCAAAAAACAGGACTCTCACGGATTTAATGGCCCGTCAGCTGGCAGTAGGAAATGACAACAGCTTTTTTGTGACCACAAAAGCTCTACGTATACAGTATGGGCTACCGTCAATACCATACATCCAATCTACATACTACACCAAAATACAGTGGAAGAAGATGACAAAACTAGCAATCGCCAACTATTGGACTGATATATTGAAAACAGAATGTAGAATCAAATTAACTCTACAAAACTGCTCCATCGAGGAACTATCTATCGGTAAAACACATCCTGTATGGAAGAACATAAGTTTTAATCTTAAAGACGTTAGACGAGGCATAGTAAAAGTAAAATACCTAACTGGAACCATATTTCTGCAGTCTCATAAGTCAAAATTTCAACAAACCAATGCTACCTGTCCGTTATGTCAGTTAGAAGATGAAACTATATACCATCATCTCATAACTTGCTCAGCTTTATTTAGTGCCAGACAAAAAACATTTGAATCCATCAAAAACCTTGTAATTGCGTCAGTTTCACTCTCAAAATGGACTCAGATAGCATCATGTAAAGAATTACTTGTTCAACTGATTATAGACTGTAGAAAACTTGTGTATAACCAGCTGCTACCAGAAGATACAGATTTGTGTGACAATTTAGAAAACTTATCCAGGTGCTTGTGTTTTAATATTTATTCAACCAGAACTTTTCTTCTTAATGATTAAGAGTGTGACTGAGACTCGGGTTCAAGATAACCAGAACTTTTTAGTTTAACTATTTTAGTTTAAAGAAAGCAAACTTTTTAAAGTAAAACTGTGATACACCTATAGGTGGTGCCTCAATCCAGTGAGGGATTATCCAACCTGAAGAAGAAGAAGATTGTTCTCTCAAAGTGAAATAGTATAATCTCTCTCTCTCTCTCTCTCTCTCTCTCACACACACACACACACACACACACACACCAGTTCATGTTGTTTAATAAAGATTACTATTGACTTGATCATCTAGTACTGATCAAGGGGAGATAACTCTGACAGTTTTGCCTGAAATGTATCTCGTTACTTTACTGGTAATCTCTAGACACTTCAGTTTTTTTAAAGTTATGGCATGTATGAATTACATTGATTTTCCTCTCTAAGTCTTTATTGATCAAGGGGAAATAACTCTGACAGTTTTACCTGAGATGACTGCCTAAAGTTCTCTAGACACTTCAGTTTGTTAAATCTTCCCAATTTAGTTATGGCATGTATGAATTACATTTACATTTTCAAAATTTTCCTCTCTTAAGACATTACTGATCATCATCAGCACATGCCATAATTTCTTAACATTGATGAAAGTAATGGAGATATAATGATGTATTAAGGGCACCAATTATTTTCTAAATGAACAAAATGCAATTACTTAATTGCTTTTTATAGAGTTAAAATGGATAGATTTAGGATCAATTCAAGATTCAAATTAGTTTTATTGTAAAATCAGTTAGTTTCCAGAGCATCATCATTTGAAGATAATTTCATACTTTAATTTTCACGACACCTCATTGGTTGGTTGGTTGGTTGGTTGAATGTTGCTTAACATCGCATCAAGAATTTTTCAGCTATTCACGAGAACTATTTTAATAATCCCTATAGATTAATCTATGAACAATTTTGTGTATGCATGTGAAGTGCGAGTGTGTTGTACGACTTTAACATGCTAGCTCACAGAGTCAGTACGCCACAGACAAGCGTATCACTCCCCCCAGTCCATTATACTGATACCAGGTGAACCAGTAAAGGTCAACGGCAAAGAAAATTCACTTTCCGACATGTGGCCTGAGCAGGACTTGAACTCACAGCGATGAGAGACCCTGGATTTGAAGACTGACGTCTTATCCATTAGGCCACCGCTGCCTCTTTTCACCTCATTTGGTGAAGAGTCATAATGCAAATGCAAGACAATTATATTGAAACCTGTTAATATGGACCACCTGAAGGAACCAGTAAAAGTGGCCTTTTTGGACATGTGACAATTACAGTCCAACCTGCCTTAAAGGCCATCTCTATATAAGGGCCACCTGCTTGTAAAGACCAGTATAATTGTATCCCAATTGTTCTTTATTCACATTATTTGAACCTGTATATAAAGGCCACCAGCCTATAAAGACCACTTTTGGGTGGCCTTTATAGACAGGTTTGACTGTATATATACAAGTTCAAATAACATGAATAAAGAGCAGTTGGTATAAAATTTTACTGGCCTTTCAGAGCAGGCGACCCTTATATAGAGGTGGTCTTTGAGGCAGGTTTGACTGTGTATCATAAAAAATATTTGCAAAATTATCTTTTTTTTGGGCAAATTGATGTGAAAATAAAACAAACGCCAAATTTTTCCTGGTTTATATAGTATGGTAAACCAAATTTTATTCACCTGGGATTAACTTTTGCGTGTTTTGCAAGGACAAAATAATCTAAAAAGTTAAACATCACAAACTTGTTTCTGAAATGCTTATATTAAAGAAGTCAAGAATATTTCACTTATATCAAGATGTTGCCAGCTATAGGCGAAGGTGCAGAAATTTTGCCTGTGCATTGCGCTGATGGCATTATTTCCCATCCGAAAGAACCGTGACTTTCATATCGTAATGCCGATTACCCACTTTCAAGTCTTGGGTCAGACCCGGCCGGGGATGGAACCCACGACCTCCCACTTACGGAGTGAGCACTCTACCAACTGAGCTACCGCAGTGGTTGATTTTGGTAAGAGAATCATGACAGTTAATATCCAGGAATAAAAGTTGGTTTACAGTATTGTACTACTTTGTTTAAATGTGTTGCATAATACTACTTTTCTGGGTTGAAAGAAACCCAGAAAGAAAATCCGGGCAGATGGAGTTCTGAGGAAATGGTATTGCAATCGTCTATGGGAAGAAAACCCTAACAGAAAACATGAGCCTAGAGGTACTAGGTTGAGCATAAGGCTACACACCTCACCTCGGAAAAAAGACCTGATTACGGAAACCATATGGTCTGATTCTCCTCACGGAGAGACGGAAATAAGTCAAGACAATACAGCTCTTATAGCATGTGGTTTCCATGTTGTCTAAGACAAGACTGATCCTATTACAATTTTTTTCAGTTTTTTTCAGGATTTTCCTTTCTAAGACATTATATTGATTATCATCAGCAAGTGCTCATTTCCATGTGTATTATCAGCACACTGATGGTTGTAATAGCGATCTAATGACTAGGTTTTAACTCTATTTAGGGCATCAAGTATTTCCAAATGACTGAGATTCAATTGTGAATTTGTTATTTTCAGAGAGGCGTGGAGTGGAGTAATGGAGTTTTATGCCCCAGTCAAGATTCTTTAGCTTATATCAAGTGGCCAGAACAAACAGAGTGACTAAAGAAAACCAGTGACTTTCATGTAATCATGGTGTTTTATGCCCCAGTCAAGATTCTTTAGATTATATCAAGTTGGCCAGATCTGGAATGGTGGTAGAAACCAGAGTGACTGGAGAAAACCACTGACCTTCATATAATCATATAACCCCAGTCAAGATTCTTTAGCTCATATTGAGAAGGTCAGTTCAGATAAGGTGGAGAAAACTGAAGTGCCCAGAGAAAATTACCGACCTTTTTCAAGCAAACAGACAAACTTTCTCACACTAGTATCTGTACTAGGTGGGATTTTTAAGGACCTTAGGGAGGAGAGAACCCCTGTGGTTTCTAAACATGGGATTTAGACCACCAAACCGTCAAGGCTCCTCTCTGAGCATGTAGTTTTCATGTTGTCTAAGACAAAACTGATCCAATTATGCATGTTTTTTTCAGGATTTTCCTCTCTAAGACAGTATTGATTATCATCATCAACATGTGTACCTATTTTTTGCCTGATGTATCTAATGACTAGGTTTTAACTGTATTTAGGGCATCAAGTATTTCCAAATGATAGAGATGCAATTGTGAATTTGTTATTTGTTTAATGCCCCAGTCAAGATTCTTTAGCTAATATTGAGAAGGTCAGTTCAGATAAGGTAGAGGAAACTGAAGTGCCCAGTGAAAATTATCGGCCTCTTTTAAGCAAACGGACAAACTTTCTCACACTAGTATCTGTACTAGATGGGATTTTTAAGGACCTTAGGGAGGAGAGAAGCCCTATGGTCTGTAAACATGTAATTTAGACCACTAAACCATCAAGATTCCTCTCTAAGCATGTAGTTTTCATGTTGTCTAAGACAAAACTGATCCAATTATGCATGCTTTTTTCAGGATTTTCCTCTCTAAGACTATGTTTCCATTCCTGGTAGCCAAAATCGCCATTGGCTACTAATTTCTGAGGAATTCTTTCAAAAAGTAACCTATTTTAGCAAATTTGTGGAAAAATACTTTAAAAAGTACTATATTTTCACAAATTTTGGAAAGGCTACTAATTATTTTAAATTTGTGGAAACCTAGCTAAGACAGTATTGATTATCATCATTAACATGTGTACCTATTTTTTGCCTGATATATCTAATGACTGGGTTTTAACTGTATTTAGGGCATCAAGTATTTCCAAATGATAGAGATGCAATTGTGAATTTGTTATTTGTTTAATGCCCCAGTCAAGATTCTTTAGCTAATATTGAGAAGGTCAGTTCAGATAAGGTGGAGAAAACTGGAGTGCCCAGTGAAAATTATTGGCCTCTTTTAAGCAAACAGACAAACTTTCTCACACTAGTATCTGCACTGGGTGGGATTTTAGGGGCCTTAAGGTGGAGAAAAGCCCTATGGTCTGTAAACAAGTAATTTAGACCACTACACTGTCAAGGCTTCTCTAAGCATGTAATTTTCATGTTGTCTAAGACAAGATTGATCCAATTACATTTGCTTTTTCAGGATTTTAGCTCTAAGACAGTATTGATTACCATAATCAGAATGTGTGCCGTTTTTTTGCCTGCTGTATTTTTATATTGATGGATGTAATTGTCAGTTATATCTAGATGTTGATGGATGAAATATAGATCTAATTACAGGTTATAAACCTATTTAAAGCACCAAGTATTTCCCAAAATGAGTGAAATACAACTGCTATTTTGAGGCACTAAGTATTTCCCAAATGAGTAAAATACAACTGCTATTTTGAGGCACCAAGTATTTCCCAAATGAGTGAAATACAACTGCTATTTTGAGGCACCAAGTATTTTCCAAATGAGTAAAATACAACTGCTATTTTGAGGCACTAAGTATTTCCCAAATGAGTGAAATACAACTGCTATTTTGAGGCACCAAGTATTTCCCAAATGAGTAAAATACAACTGCTATTTTGAGGCACCAAGTATTTCCCAAATGAGTAAAATACAACTGCTATTTTGAGGCACCAAGTATTTCCCAAATGAGTAAAATACAACTGCTATTTTGAGGCACCAAGTATTTCCCAAATGAGTGAAATACAACTGCTATTTTGAGGCACCAAGTATTTCCCAAATGAGTAAAATACAACTGCTATTTTGAGGCACTAAGTATTTCCCAAATGAGTGAAATACAACTGCGATTTTGAGGCACCAAGTATTTTCCAAATGAGTGAAATCCAACTGCTATTTTGAGGCACCAAGTATTTCCCAAATGAGTGAAATACAACTGCTATTTTGAGGCACCAAGTATTTCCCAAATGAGTAAAATACAACTGCTATTTTGAGGCACTAAGTATTTCCCAAATGAGTAAAATACAACTGCTATTTTGAGGCACTAAGTATTTCCCAAATGAGTGAAATACAACTGCTATTTTGAGGCACCAAGTATTTCCCAAATGAGTGAAATACAACTGCTATTTTGAGGCACCAAGTATTTCCCAAATGAGTAAAATACAACTGCTATTTTGAGGCACCAAGTATTTCCCAAATAAGTGAAATACAACTGCTATTTTGAGGCACCAAGTATTTCCCAAATGAGTAAAATACAACTGCTATTTTGAGGCACCAAGTATTTCCCAAATGAGTAAAATACAACTGCTATTTTGAGGCACCAAGTATTTCCCAAATGAGTGAAATACAACTGCTATTTTGAGGCACCAAGTATTTCCCAAATGAGTAAAATACAACTGCTATTTTGAGGCACTAAGTATTTCCCAAATGAGTGAAATACAACTGCTATTTTGAGGCACCAAGTATTTCCCAAATGAGTAAAATACAACTGCTATTTTGAGGCACCAAGTATTTCCCAAATGAGTGAAATACAACTGCTATTTTGTTGTTAACAGAGATCAAATGGAGGTTTTGAATGTACAGTAAGAGCTTGTTTTATCATCATAAATAAACAAGAGGCCCATGGGCCTGATACGCTCACCTGATAACTAATGGCTAGCTGATAGATTTAAAGAAAACATAAATACTAAACCCCAATGACTTTTTTCTTTACATCATGATAACCGTTGTATCAATACCTACAACATTCTAGTATACATGCCTATACAAAAAGTTAATAGTTTTCAAGATAATTAACCATTTCAGTATTGTTTCACATCTGTGACCTTGACCTTTGAACCCATGACCTTTTTCTATACATCAAAATGATCATTGTATCAATACCTACAACATTCTAATATACATGCCTATACAAAATGTTTATAGTTTTCGAGATAATTAACCATTTCAGTATTGTTTCGCATCTGTGACCTTGACCTTTAAATCCATAACCTTTTTCTATACATCAAAATGATTGTTGTATCAAAATCTACAACATTCTAATATACATGCCTATACAAAATGTTTATAGTTTTCAAGATAATTAACCATTTCGGTATTGTTTTGCATCTGTGACCTTGACCTTTGAACACATGACCTTTTTCTATATATCAAAATGATTGTTGTATCAATACCTACAAGATTCTTATATACATGCCTATACAAAAAGTTTATAGTTTTCGAGATAATAATTATAATGAGAGGTAAAAAAAAATTAGGTCACGACCTTCACAATTGACCTTGACCTCATTTTAAAGATACTAACAAGAAGATGTCAAAACTGAAAACCCCATGTCATTATCTGGTCAAATAGTCAAGTTATAACAATTTGAAGCTATTTTACGATTTTTTCAAAATTAAACGCAAAAACGCGTAACCTATTTTTTATCACAAAATAAACAAACTATAGGCTTAAGACCCTAGAGAAGCCAAATATCACATCAGATTTTTTCTCCAATCAGTACTTTCGGAGAAGAAGATTTTTTAAGATTTTTGCACCCCTAGGTCACCTTGACCTAGTTATGGTAGCCATGGCAATGCCACGAACAAATCTGAATTGCACCGGCCCATATATACTTCTGATAAAGTTTCATTAAAAACTGTCCAGTAGTTTCAGAGTAGAAGTCGAAAATAGGTGTTAACGACGCACGCACGCACACACGCACGCACGCACACACGCATGCACACACGCACATACACACGCTGCGCTATGCCATAAGCTCACATGACCTTCGGTCAGGTGAGCTAAAAATTCCTGAGCTCTGTAAGTGGGAGGTCTTACTCAAAGTGGGTAGTGACTGTTCTTTCGCCAAGCACTCAGCATTATAAAATGAAAGTCACATTTCTTTCAGATGAACTTAAAATAAACAAGGTCTCGTGTCACAGTAGGTGTGGTACAATAATAAACCCTGCTGTATAATGCCATCAGCCCAACAAAATTTACAAAAATTGTAAATTTTTTAATAAATTTCTTAAAACAGGATACATTTTAAAAAAACTATCTAGTTTAGCAAATGTATCCGTATAGGTGTTGAAGGAATAAGCCTATTATGGTGGTGTCATAAACATGTACCCTTTTATTAATGTATTGAATGATAAAACTTAAAAAAAAATTATATGACAGGGAAGTCAGACATTGTCTGACCATAATACACCCCATTTTTAGCAACAGTTCTAGAATTGACGTTTTGCCGACCTTGCCCACAATGTTCCAACACTGGCCGCCATTACCGTACCAAAGCAGCGTCAAGGCAACTAACTAATGACGTACTAGGGCCTTTGTTGGAACATTGTGGGCGTGGCTGGTGATACGTCAATTCTTTCACACAAGAGAACATTCACCAACACTGAAATAATAAATAAAAAAAACTTTAGGAAATTCAAAAATAATTTAAAAATATTTTAAAAAATTAAATATTACCGTAGTTATACTAGCATTTACTGTGAATTTTCTTGTTACTTGTGGCATGATGTCTACATCGTTTAGCTCAAAGTCAAAAATGTCGTAATCTCGGTCAGAAAAATCCAAATTCAGCGGTTCAACATCGACGTCAAATCCCTCGGTGATTGGTCTGGACATTATCTTGTACATCAATAACTTGTTGATTGCATGCATATATGTATTCAATGCAAGGAAAATTATTCCCAAAGGCTCAGTGATTCAAAATTCTACATGATAATCCAAAAAATAAAGAGACACTGTTTGATCTTCTGATGCATGCAATTGGTTTTCAGTCACCCTTGGCTGAAATGTGACACTTGATGATGATGTCACATAGGGAAACTCTTTGACTTTCTATACATAGAAAATTTCTCGGTTCAGTCACACTGCACAGGAAAGCGAAACTTGCTTGGGATGTCACATTCACAGGCTTGATGATCCACAATTCGGTGTGATAATCCAAAAAATAACGAGATACCTTTGACCAGATGATGCTTGTAAAAAATCTTGTTTTCAGTCACCCAGCACAGGAAAGCAAAACTAAAAGCAAAAGCAAAGCTAGAGATGAAAGTGTCATACACACGCCTGGTGATTCAAAATTCTATGTGATGATCCACAAAATAAGAAGGAATTTTTTTTTTCAAAAGCTCATTTTCAGTTATAATATGTAAAATGGAAAGCCACACTTGATGATTTCACATAAGGAAACACTTTTGATGATGCTGGATGCGAAAACTCTCGTTTTCAGTCTCTCTGCACTGTAAAATGTCACTCGATGATGTCACATACGGAAACACTTTTGGCAACCTGTACTGGAAATCAACGTTTGATCATGACGTCACTTAAGGAAACCTTTTTGGCGTCAACCTGTACTGGAAATCAACACTTGATCATGATGTCACACATAAAGAAACACTTTTGGCGTCAACCTGTACTGGAAATCAACACTTGATCATGATGTCACACATAAAGAAACACTTTTGGTGTCAACCTGTACTGGAAATCAACACTTGATGATGATGTCACACATAAAGAAACACTTTTGGTGTCAACCTGTACTGGAAATCAACACTTGATGATGATGTCACATAAGGAAACACTTTTGACCAAATGATGCATGCAAAAACTCTTGTAACGCTGCACTGGAAAATGACACTTGATGATGATGTCACAAAAGGAAACACTTCTAACTTGATAATGCATACAAATATTCCCTTTTTCAGTCACCCTGCACTGGAAAGTAACACCCAATGATGAAGATGTCACATGCATGAACTCTTGTTGATTAAATCTACCCTGCATTTAAACAAATAATTGATCATTTTTCATGAAAAAAATAAGAAAAGAACTAAAAGAAAGGTTATATAGCAGAATGACATATTGAATCAATAATCGTTTTTGTTTCCGGTAAAACCGATTCGTTACATTAAGTATTGGCTCAGATGAGTAGAACTCAATATGGTATACGACGAAAATATAGATAGCATGTTTAACATGTTAATGAATGGTATTGATACAGCTGGTCTGATTATTGGAAATTAATATTTAATCGACTAATGACAGGCGGGTGCCGTGCGTCGGAGGAGGAGGTGAATATATCCAATCAGTGATTATCTATGATTCTGGTATCATAAAATATAATGAATAAATAAACGAAAAATTGTTGATTTATTACCTTAGTTTAACCTTATCTTTTTATTGCAGGAATAAGTGGAAAGGAAAAATGGTGTTTAAAGCCTCAGTGAAGATTCTTCCACTTATATCAAGGCAGTCAGTTCATTGATGGGGAGAAGAGTTGAGTTGAGTAATGGTGTTGAATGTCCCAGTAAAGAATATTTCACTTATATCGAGACGGCACCAGCTATAGATGAAGGTGCAGAAATGTTGCCTGTGCGTTGCGCTAATGGCAATTTACAGCAGGGTTCTTTATCGTCCCAAGCATACCAAGACCAGGGACCTTGCTTATTTTAAGTTCCCATCCGAAAGAACCATGACTTTCATTTTGAAATGCCGAGTGCTTGGCGAAAAAACAGTCACTACCCACTTTTAAGTCTTGGGTCAGACCCAGCCGGGGTTTGAACCCATGACCTCCCACTTACAGAGCGATCACTCTACCAACTGAGCTACCGCAGTGGTCTGATGGGGAGATGAGGAATACTAAAGTATTATGAGAAAGTCAATCAAGACTTTTTTACTTATATCAAGACAGCCAGTTTATGGATGGTTGAGGAAAATGGAATGCCTGGAGAAATATTCCAACCTGGGCTAGCGAACTGACAAGCTGTCTCACACTAGGATCTGTCCAAAGCGTGATTTGAACCTACTGTAGGAACCACTCTGTTTGTGACAGTGAAATACTCTTTATATCCATAGAAAATCAAATAATTTTGAATAAAGATTGATATTTATTTATAAATATATTTATTTATTCAATAACTTAATATTATTTATTTAAATTATTTATTTATTTATTTAAATTTATTTATTTGATAACTTAACATTATTTATTTATTTATGTATTTATTTTTTATTTATTTATCTATTTATTTATTCAAATTTATTTATTTATTTATATATTAGTATAACTATTTGTTTCTTTTCTTAAAAAAATCAACACAAACATAATTAAATGCAAACAAGTATTTCCTTATTTCCTTAAAAAAAGTTTCAAAAAGAAAAAAAATGAAAAATTAGAAAAAATACCTCTAAACAGTTACAAAAACCCAGAAAAAGCTCCTGTAAACAACCACCATTACTGCTGACATGATCATGATTATCAAGCCTCACCAGATCTATCAGTGATCAATAAGCATTTATATAGCCTAATCCTACTGTAGGGGATGACACTTTGTGTAAATTAACCACTGAAGTAAATGAAGTTAACATTCTGCCACACCAAAGAGCGTTAAATCCCCATTACTGGATATTAACATCAGTCAGTTATAATATGAATTCCCATGGTCGTGTATGAGTTCAGAAAAAAAAATTCTTATAAAGCAAGCACATATTACATTCCATTTATAACCCAACTTAAAACCAAAGTTTTGGAAAAAATAAAAAAATGAAGTATTAACATCTGAATTCCCATGGTGGTGTATAAGTTCAGAAAAAAATTCTTATAAAGCAAGCACATAATATATTCCATTTATAACCCAGCTTAAAGCCATAGTCCCTTGATAGATGATTTGGAAAAAATAAAAAAAAAAGAAGTATTAACATCTGAATTCCCATGGTGGTGTATAAGTTCAGAAAAAAATTCTTATAAAGCAAGCACATATTATATTCCATTTATAACCCAACTTAAAGCCATAGTCCCTTGATAGATGATTTGGAAAAAAATAATTCTCACTATAAAAATTTTATGCACAGAGACATTTTTTTATATTGTAAACACTCATTATTTTCATTTTATGTTAAATACAAAAGCCAAAGTCCCTTGATATATGTCGGGGGAAAAAATTCTCATACACTGAGAATTTTCTTATTTTGCTAAAATTCCATTTATATATCCAGCATAAAGTCTAGTTGTCCCTTGATATCAGTTTGGAAAAAATTCTCATACACTGAATTTTTTTTTTCTTACTTTGCTAAAATTCCATTAAATTCCATTTATAGATCCAGCATAAAGCCAGGTAGTCCCTTGATATATGTTGGGAAAAAAAATTCTCATACACTGAAAAAAAAAAAATCTTATTTTACTAAAATTACACTAAATTCCATTTATATATCCAGCATAAAGCCTAATAGTCCCTTGATATCAGTTTGGAAAAAAATCTCAACTACTGAATTTTTTTTTACATTATTAAAATTCAAACACAAATCATTTTCTATTTACATCGAGCATAAAGCACATGCATGACATTCCTTGATAAATGTTCCGGAGAAAAAAATTCTCATCCAATGATACTGCAAACATACTTTGTTTTCCGATTATATCCTGTGTAAAGCCTGAAGTTCCTTGTTAAATGTTTGGGAGAAAAAAAATTCATCCACCGGTATTGCAAACACACATTATTTTCTAAACATATCCAGTGTAATGCCTGAAGTTCCTTGATAAATGTTCCGGAGAAAAAAAAATCTCATCCACTGATAGGCCTACTGCAAACACACTTTATTTTCCGATTATATCCAGTGTAAAGCCTGGAGTTCCTTGTTAAATGTTCACACAAAAATATTCCCATGAACTGAAAGTAAAGCCTGAAGTCCCTTGATAAATCTTCACATAAAAAAATTCTCATGCACTGAAAGTATCGGTTTACAACACACTGACATGTCAACATGTATAATGACAACTGTTTGTTCTGGATATATCAACATGGTTGTAGCAGATATTTATTTTAATGTCCCTGTGGTTTTTAGGGTTTAAATGAGGCATTTTGTATTCACACATATTGGACTTATTATTTACCATTGATATATAAATTGGATATATAAATTTTTATTTATTAAAAGTACAATGCAAACTATTAAAATATTTTATCCTTTTTATATAAATTTTTGATTGGATTTTTCCGGTATTTGTGATTTATTTTTCATTGTTGCCAATAAAAATTTTATTGATTGTGTTTCTATAAAAGTGAAAATTAAATTAAAATAACAACTTAGTATTCTAATCAGGCCACACCAATTAATTTTTAGTTCTACAGATATTTAAACAAATAAAATCATAAATCAACCAGGGACTTATTTATCAGTCACAGTGGTGGAATTTGCTGAAACAACAAAGATGTGGCATGGTTTACTTACATTAATGTCTCTAACGTATTGATGATGTTGACAAATTCTATATAATATGAAAAATAGACATGAGGGGTTTAATCATAAATTCTGGACAGACTGAAAATGATTTGAAACTTTAAATTTTTCATGATTTTTAGTTTTACAGGCGAGACTGGTTTGATGAACTAAAAATAATTTTGCATGGCCTAAGTACAAATGCAATTTATTATATCCAAAAACCATCAAAATTTGAATTTATTATACCCTTTTTATGTTATGTTAGACAGTTTATTTTAAGAATGAAATACTAAACTGCTGGGATAATAATTTATATGCTTTAAACTTAATTTACAATTTTCATTTCAGGGGCAGACCTTGATGACTAAACACATGTGTTAGTGATTATGAAGTAAAAGACTGTATATTTAGCGGTAAATGAACACATGTTCCAAAAACTAAAACCTCAAGTAGAAATTTATACTGAAAATTGCATCATAACTCTGAACTACTCAGCAAAATTTTAAACAATTTTGTGACCACATTGACCAAGAGTAGACCTTATATGACCTCTCTTAGAGTTGAGTTAAGTAATGGTGTTTAACATCTCAGTCAACAATATTTCACTTATTCTCAGTCAACAATATTTCACTTATATTGAGATGTCGCCAGCTATAGGCAAAGGTGCAGAAATTTTGTTTGTGCATTGTGCTGATGCATTATACAGCAGTGTATTTTATCATGCCAAACATCGTTGACACAGGACCTAATTTTAATCCAAAAGAGCTGTGAATCATTTTATAATGCCTAGCGCTTGGCAAAAGAAAAGCTACCGCCCACTTTCAAGTCTTAAATCAGACTCAGCAGAGGTTCAAGTCCATGACTCCATCTTACAGAGGTAACAACTGAGCTACCACAGTGGTTAATCTCTAGAAGAGATACTGAATGTATGGTTGAAAGAGATTTTATACCTTCCAGTCAAGACTATTTCACTTATATCAAGAAATCACCAGAAATAGGCGAAATTTTTTACTTTTGCAGTTAATTCACTCAAGGCAATATGAAGGAAAGGGTTTTTTAGTTTTACTTTGCAATGCTGCTATGACAATTGGTGTCAGTTAAAGATCTATTTTGAAGGTTGCATGTTATTCATAGAAAGCAGTGATTCAAGTTGACAAAAACAAAAACAATCTGAAACCAAATCTAGAATTCACAGTGTTAAACGTTTTTTTTATACAAAGATTTAAAACTGAAAAATTTAATTTTGGAATAAAAAATCAAATGATATAATGTATGGAGCTTGATTTTTTTCTGATTTAGTTTCAAAATTTTTAGCTTAAAAATAAATCAATTTTTCATTTAGCTAAAAATTCAATTTTTCATTAAGTTTTAAAATTCAATCCTTTGTTAAGCTAAAAAATTCATTTTTTCATTTTGTTTAAAAATTCAAAATTTAAAGAAATTACAAAATGCAACCTTACCTTCAGTGGAAGAGAAATTCTATTTAAACAAAAATTCTAAGGTTGCACAAAGTTCTTATAATAAATAAATGAATGCGCCTTAACAGATGTGAATAACTTCATGTTTGAAATTATCGTAACCAGTCACCTGGATAATTGCGTAGACTAATTTTTTTACATTCAAAATCATTTCAAGGGTGTACATGCACATATAACTTTAAAAAAAACTTGCTGGGTAAGGAAAAGATCTTAAGACAGTTAATTCAGGGTGTACATCGATGCCTATATAACCTGGGCTCTTAAGTAGAAATTCCTGCATGGTTAATTAACTTCTAATGACAGATTAATAACGAGATCAATAAAATACCGACTTAACTAACTGACTTAAATTATCTATGACATAACGCCTGATTTAACTTTAATATCTTTAAAATATAAGATTTTATATATTAGAGTTATCTTCCCCTTGTATCAGGGGTTATCTTTTCTTAATGATTTTTTAATGTCATATTAAATTCGCAGGTGTTTTAGAATGTTTTGATGCTAATAAATGAACGACTTTAAATTATCTATGACATAATGCATGGTTAAACTTTAAGGTGAATAAAATTCTATATCAAGAGTTATCTTCCCCTTGTATCAGGGGTTATCTTTTCTTTAATGATCTTTTAATGTCATATTAAATTTGCAGGTGTTGTAGAATGTTTTGATGCTAATAAATGAAGGACTTTAAATTATCTATGACATAATACCTGATTTAACTTTAATGTAAATAAAATTCTATAACAAGAGTTATCTTTTCCTTATCTTTCCTTTAATGATCGTTTTATCTCATATCAAATTTGTGAGTATTTCAGAATGTTTTGATGTTAAATAATAAATATAAAATAAACTGACTTTAACTTGTCAATGACATAAGGCCTGGTTTAATAAAATTCTATATCAAGAGTTATCTTCTCATTGTAAAAAGGGGGAATCTTTTCTTCAATGATCTCTTAGAAAGTTTCGATGTTAAATAATGAACTTAAAATAATCTGATATTAAGTTTTGATGAGGTGGTGGAGAAAACTGAAGCACCTGGAGAAAAACACCAACCTTCAGCAAGTGAGCTGATTAACTTTTCTCACACTAGGATCGATCCAACTCCAACGTCAAAGCAGTGCTATTGTATGGAGCGGAGACCTGGAGATCCACAAAAACAACGATCGATAAGATCCAGACCTTTGTCAACCGGTGTCTACGTCTTATCCTGTCAATACGCTGGCCAGAGACCATACGGAACACTAACCTCTGGCAACAGACGAATCAGCGACCAATGGAGGAAGAAATTCTCAGAAGGAGATGGGGTTGGCTGGGACATACCTAAGAAAACCAGCAACCAACACAACCAGGCGGGCACTTACTTGGAACCCCCAGGGAAAAAGAAAGAGAGGAAGACCCCGAAATACATGGCGCCGAGACCTAGATGCAGACGTCAAGCTGACAGGAAAGACCTGGAGACAGCTGGAACAGATAGCACAAAACAGGCAGAGATGGAGGGCAGTCGTTGATGGCCTATGCTCCAGGAGGAGCGAAGGGCCTAAGTAAGTAAGAAGAAGGATCGATCCTAGAATTAGAATGTAGGCAGTCAGAGGCACAACGGTCATAACCACTGGCTTAAAATTACTAGCCCACCGAAACCTCAATCAAGTAAAGCAAATTTTAAATAAAACAAAATTCATCAAGAGTTATCTTCCCTTAATGCCCTGATGCACTTCTTCAATTCCAATCCCCGAGTGTTAAATTGTTTTGATTTTAAATTATGAATGTACCAAAATGCCTCATTTAACATTAAACATATCAAATATATCAAAAATACATGCCAAGAGTTATCTTTCCTTAGATCAGAGGAGTTCTCTGTCCTTATATCGGAGGAGTTATCATGTCTTGAATCATCTGTTATGGGTATATTATATCGAGTTCAAGAGTTTGATATTCAAATTGACAATACATGCGAGATAATGCTTGTACATGATATTACATTAAGGGTATTTAAAAGGCCACCCAAAAGGTAGAAAAAGAGTCGAACCAAATCAAATTAAAAACTTAAATTTTTATCCACACATTAAATTATTTTTCATCTTTTAAGTTGTTAAAATAGTGTTTAACTAGGGGTATTGTGATTAACTTTGAGTGACCCTGTGCCTAACTTGGGATCGGTATCTAGCTGGGGCTAAGTGCCCAACTGGGGGTCTTATGCTTAACTTGGGTTGGGATGACAAACTGGGACAGGGTGCCCAACTTTAGCTTAGAAGGCTTACTAATTTGGGCTAGGGTGCCTAACGTTGGGTGGATGCGTACCATGGGATAGAGTGCCTAACTTGGGGAATAGGTGCCCTAACTTGGAATAGGGGTGTTTAATTTGGGATGGCTTTCTAACTTGTTGAGGGTGTCTTACTTGGGACAAGTTGCTTCACTTATGATAGCTTCCTTATTTTGACTTGGGTGAGGTGACTAAATAGGGTTTAGGGGAATTTTATCCTGGTGTTACTTTATTAGTAAAACAATTTATTTTTTAATTAAGTCAACATGATACAATTTCCATTAAATCCAAGCTAACTTACTTACTTACTTAATCCTCTTCGTCTCCGATGAGACATAAGGCTGCAACTTTCTGCCTCCATTTGGGTCTGTCTTTGGCCAGTTTCTGTGCTTCTCCCCATGTCATACCACCATCCTGTAATTCTGCCGCCACAGTCCTTCTCCATGTTGTTTTAGGCCTGCCGGGTCTTCTCTTGCCAGGCGGAGTCCATCTTAAGGCAACCTTCGGGTGTCGTTGTTGCTCCATCCTGAAGACATGGCCTAGCCATTTTAATCTCCTTTCTTTTATTTCAGTGCTGATCTTCCTGCAATTGGTCTTGTTTAGGAGTTCAACGTTTGATATTTTCTGAGGCCAAAATATTTTACAGATCTTTCGCAAACAGCCATTGTAAAAACTTTCAATTTTGTTCAAGTCACTTTGGATGATTCTCCAGCACTCTGATCCGTATAATAAGACAGATTTGATGTTGCTATTAAACAGCTTAATTTTTGTTTTCAACGAGTACAAGTTGGAACTCCAAATTGGACGTAGGATTGAAAATACAGTCCTGGCTTTCCCTAACCGAGCCTTTATATCTTTCTGTGCAGCGTTGTCAGTGCTGATTAGACTCCCTAGATAGGTAAATTCTTCCACATATTCTATAGTTGTGTCATCGATTTTAAGATTGGTTGTTGAATTGCTGTTTATCTTCATGGCCTTCGTTTTCTTTGTGCTGATGTTGAGTCCTGTCTGTTTAGCATAATGTAATCCATTATTACATTGCATATATAACCCAGGTGTGTTGTTGTTTTAAATCCAAAAAACACGGCATTATAACATATTACAATGTTGTTTTACAAATTAATGTTGCCTAAACCATACTAAATCTTGGCTAACCGATCTTTCCAAATCTATATCATAAATAACTACTGTTTTATAAAAAGTTAAGCCAAGCATTAAATGAATTTAACTGCAATATCATATACCTTAACTCTTGGTTTAAAGTTGAACCTTATAATTAAGCTTGTCTTGTAAATCAGTTGTTTCGAACTTAAATTTTAAAACTGGTATCTATTTATTTAGAGAGCTTTCAGCAGTATATTTTCTACATTTTTTCTAATTCACTAATTACTGTAATTCATTTCTTTTCTGTACTCTTAATTAATAAGATTATTTTTTAAATCTAGAAAGTTTAGGTTTTTTTTTAGAAAGGTTTAAGTTCAAATCGTTGTTATAAAACTTTTTTTTTCATTTATCTATTTTTTAATAATTTTTCTTAAAACTCAAATTTTATTTTATATTTTTTAAAAAAAAGATGAAATTTTAAAAAGTACCTTAATACAAAATGTCTTCTAATTTTTTATTTATTTATTTTCTATTTTATTTATAACATTTTTGTTAAAACCTAAGAAAGTTTTGTTGTAGTTTTTTTTTTAAAAAAAAGGAGAGAAAAAAAAGAAATTCAGATGAAGAAAAAAGAAGTACTGCCTTACCCAATGTCTTCAAATAAATGTTCTCAATCAAAGATGTGGGATATTTTAACCAGTCAAGCTGACTCAATTTATTTAATATATCATAATCTTACAAGGATAAACTTTGATAAATTTATCAGAAACACAAACTAAATCAAAGTATTTATAGGCAATATAAGATAAACAACAAACAAACAAAAGAGGATTAACTTTGATAAAATAAATATGATGAAGACCCAATTGATCACTACATTACATGGGAATTGGGTCCCAAATTCAACAGATTGACAGCCCTCTTGTCACAGACGTATTATTACAGTACAGGCCTGCCAAAAGTTGAACACAATCATATCAAAAAAGTTTCAAATCCTCAGTTCATCTGATTCCTTCTTTAGCCATATTTCAACATCTTTTCAGCTATCGCTCGGGAGCTTTTTTAAGTCACTAGCTATCCATATCTCGGTTACTTGGCATCTGAGCTTCTACCCCTCCTCGTTAGCTCAGTGTTAAACTTTCACATGTCTGTACTGTAGCTATACATCTGTGACAAGGTTCATTTACACCAGGGCTGTCAATCTGTTAAATTTGGGACCGAAAATAGACCCAATAGATAATAGAAATGCAAAATTTAACATAACTTAGTGCCGGATCATCAGTTATCTCATCCCTTCGTTAGTCATGTCAATTCCCATGATTAAAAACTTTTTCCCAAATATTTAGGTTGTTTTTTTTTCAAATTTTAATAAATCTAAGAACAAAATTGTAAATTTTGTATTTCTTTTATGTATTTTCCCTCTAAATTCGATAAAATGATACTTATATTTCCATACTTATTTTATTTAGTTCCAATCATGTTAAAAGAATCTATCACTACTGGCCATATGAGAGAAATCTCAACCCAAGGTCTTTTATATTTGTTTAAGAACAAGGCTTGATTCTTTTTCTCACACCTTATTCCATTAAAAATCCATTAAAAGCTTCTAGGAACACAGAAAGCAGCTGTTTATTTAGGTGTAGCGTGTTACGCCTGCTTCAACCCTAGGGTGAGGCGAGGAAATCCCACATTTGTAAAAACAAGGAATTTCCATGTCACATCTGGTGTGAGAATAATGGATCCCAAAGTATTTTATTCAAGATGTCTCTTAAATGTCAACAGATCCAATACATATCTGATGATTCATATCACAAAACAGAATAGATATGTATTCCATTCACATTCATTTTAAATGCACATACCCGGTACACTATTTCCGATGCACATTTATTTCATGGTGAGCTGAACTTCCAGCCAAATCAAAGTGACAGCAATGTAACATATCTGCTGTGCTAATGCTAATACAAAAATCCATACTAATATTAACATGAATCTATTTTCAAATTTTTCAATTTTTATTTGTCAACAGAAATTGAAAATTCCAGTTAAATTAAACTTAACATTTCCATTCTAACTCAAAAATAAAAAGATCCAGTTACATTAAACCAGACATTTCCACTCTAACTCAACAATATGAAATATATATTCAATAAATCAATTGAAAAACAAAGGTGACAACGGATCTCCCTGTTTGACACCATGTTTTATGTAAAGTCTTTTAAGATTGTAATATGATATAATATCAACACTGACAAAATCAATAGAAACTGCACAACTTAAATCTATATTTACATTTTAATGAACAGTTAATGAAGAGGAAGTGATGATCAATATTTTACTGGTTAAAATGAGTACTGCTAAATTTGTTCAAACAATGACATATCATTTAGTCTATAATTCATTTCATATGGTTCTAATTCAAGTGCATATATACATGTATATATCATGTATATATATGTTTTAAATAGAATGTAAATAAAATATAAAAATATAAATAAAATAAAATAAAATAAAATAAAATAAAATAAAATAAAATAAAATAAATAAATAAATAAATAAATAAATAAATAAATAAATAAATAAATAAAATGACATTCCTCCCTTTTCTCAATTGAAACCACCATGTTCCACCCTCTTGGTCAGCCATTTTCCAGGTTGAGACAATCCCCCAACTAGCCAACTAAAACCTTCCTAATACTAGTGGGATGATATACTAACTGAACTTCAAAGCAATCCATTATACCCAGTCCACCACATTCCTACCTTTGTCTTTTTTTTTAAATTTAACTACCTTGAATTGAAACCATTTTAATTTAACTACCTTGAATTGAAACCATCAGATTCCATCCTGTTAGTTGCCCACTTCAAAGGGTTGGACAAGCCCCCAAATCTAACAGGAAAGGGAGAAAATGCAGCCACCAAACTTGGACTCCAACCTAGGACCTTACCTATACTATTGGGAGGCTCTAAAAACTGAACTACTTGTTCATCCACCGAGCCTGGTCCATCTCATTTATATCCTCCAAGATTTTATTAGTTGGACATTTTCCAGGTTCAGCAGCCAAAGCAGGAGTTTAACTTAAGAACATTTCCAATTCTAGAGGGAGACCTACCAACTGAGCCACATGGCTACCCATTTTACATGAAATTAACATGAATTTCACTTAAAAATTTTATGTGAAATTAGTGTGAATTGAGCTTATATGTGAAATTCATAAGAAAATTTTATATTAAATCCACATGAAATTCATGTGAACAAAATTTGGCTTACAGTGTACTCCCCCCCCCCCCTTCAAGAAAAGAAACCTTTTGTATTGAATATCAAAGTTGTGCTAGCATTACTGTAGGACATTGAGTGATAATGTATCTTAGTTTTTGCTATTGTAGGTTATAATTTACCCGAGTTAAAGACAGAACCAGTAATATACAATTTACTCTAATTACAGGGCCTAGCTCTCTCTCAATACGATCAGCTGTCTGAGATGACGAAATTATTGGCAAAGACAAGTTAAAGTGGTTAAAATAAACCAACACTTGTGTAATGATAATGTGTGCATATACAGACATATGTGCTAACACACATATATATATACAAATTACACATATCATCTTTCTTGCATATGCATGATATTTTGCAGTGGTTCCAGAGAGAGAGAGAGAGAGAGAGAGAGAAAGACAGGATCTTAGAGACAGTAAGTAAGCCCAAGTACCATGTATTACCTATTAACACTAAAATCATATATTTAATCACACAAGGCCATAACACCTACCCTTAATAATACATATATATGTACAAACAGTGACAGGGAGGGAGTCAAGATCTAAATCTACAAATATCAGGAGTTTTTTGTTGCCTATACACAAATACAAAAAATCTTAAATCATGGGTAATGATCTGGACTTTAATACAAAGGAAACTAAACTTTTTCACATATTAAAGTTACATTTTATTCCATTTTTTCAGCTAGATCTAAATCTGTTTTTTTAAAGTCACATAAATCATGTTTCTTTTCTTGTGTTTCAATGATAATTGTGCTGACTTAAGCATGTTATAAACATTACTGGTGAATTTGTTGCTTTTTTTTATTATATACCAATTTTCTCTAGGTGAACTATTTTTTGACATCTTTCTAAATCATTTATGTGATCTGGTTTCTGCATACTGTTATTACTCTTTATGAATTACCCAGTTAGTCTAATTTTATAGAAAGGGAGATAACTCTACATAAACACAAGCTAAATTCCACATGAAAATGAATGATATTTTCTTCCGGTGTATGATATCAAACAGTTAGTCTATTTTCACGAGTGGGGTGAAGTAATGGTGTTTTATGCCAAAGTCACTTATATCAAGACAGTCAGTTCATGGATTATGAGGGAACCAGAGTGCCTGGCATAAAAAAACCACTGACCTTTGGCAAGAGAACTAACAAACTTTCTCACACTAGGATCTGTGCCAAGTGGGATTAGAACCTAGGTGGTGAGAGGTGCTGTGATATGTAAACAAACACTATAGATCCCTCACCTATAGTGTGTCAAGTTTGACCTGGTCGTTTGACCTTAAATTTGAATATTATATTAAGCTAATGGACTGTGTAATTTAGGTAAGACAGCATGATTCATTACTATAAACAACTGGTACCCAGTATTACTATCATCTATTGTTATAATTATATCAACTTTATAGCGCCCCTAAACAGACCTGTTTACCCTTTTTTTTTGACGAAGTGTAATCGGAGAGGAAAATCTCTAAAATAAGTGTAATTTTTGGGCTGAAAGTGTAATGCATTAAACATTCTCTGGAAATGATAATTTTACTACTAATAATATAAATTTGAGTAAATCGTTTATTATATAGTCATTAAAGACATGGAAAAACAGAACTGTATTGTATACATACACGTATAATCAATTCACAAATTAATTCACACATTTTTATTTTTGGTTTCGGCAGCCGTCACCTGCCTTCTAAATGTTTTTTTTTCACTGGATTCTTTGTTATCGATCTTCTCAAACATATTTTTATCGAATTCTGACTCAGTTTTGTTGTTTTTTTAAAAATCCTTGTGCAATTTCGTCTGGATCTGTTTTCTAGTAATACTTTCGCGAGTGGGCGCAGGAAAAGTCGGAATTATACATAGCACAGTGAACATAACTTTCGCCCTTCGCAGATGGTCCTAAAAATGGCCATAGCGCATTATATTCAGTCTTGTACCGTTGCTTTGTATAGATACATTGTCTTTTATTATCTTGTTCTTCAACATGAAGTTCATCCTCATGTGCACGTTTTTCAGCCATTGTTAAACACTAATCAACGTAAATTTAGTCGCAATTGACCATTTTTACACACAGTACATGTATAAGATCAAGGGCAGTAACTCAAGGAATGTCTAGTATGACAATTGGAAACGAAAACGGGTAAAATTTCCGGATTTTGTTTAGGAGCGTAATATGGTGCTGGCGTGCGTAATAGCGTATTTTAGACATGAAAAGTGTAGAAATTACGCCAAAATCGTAATAGTAAACAGGTCTGCCTAAATTACAATGAATATGCAATTTAAATATTCAAGTTAGGGTCAAATGACCAGGTCAAACTTGACATACTATACAAAGTGATATTTCTGATATTTCTGGCTAAACAAGAAAATGCAATGCATTGCTACTCTCCCTCCCACTTATAAGATACAAATTTAGAATTCTTCTTAGAATCAAGAAAAAAAGTTTCCAGACTGTTTCCATGGTAACATTCTCAATGACACTAATCAAACAAGACATCATATTTGGGTTTATTCTCCAAATTTGAAAAATTTCATTATTATATCGGACTCTGAAAAATTGCATAGAACTATCTCTATAAAAGTCTTAATTTCATTACAGAGTTAAGGAAGGCAATAAGCTATGTTTGTAAAAGTCTAAAATTAAGTTACAAGCTGACAATAAGTGAAGTAAACTTCTTCGTTTATATCTCTAAATAGACGATGACAGATTTTGTGTATTCAATTACACTGTATTATATGTATTCTGTTGGGGCAAATTCCATTTATAAATCTATAATTCAATTTTGATTTTTCCGTTCCAAGCATTTTGAGAATTTACGACAGCAAAAATTTCCCGATCTGAGTTAAGTCTTCCTCGGCAAATCAGGGTCTCTAAATCGCTCGGCTAATAGCATTATGAAGTAAGCCAACGATAATATCGAAGTCATTTATTGGTTTGATGCTGTGACTCTGTACTGATGGCAGTATATTCCAGACTGAATCAATGACTGCTCAGTGATACTCCAAACGCATCAAGAAAGGAAAGTCAATGGTTCCAACCCTGGCCTGGTCAGGTAATTCATAAAAAATTAAAATTTGAGATGCTGCCTCCTTGCCTGACTTTTGGTATTGAAAGACAGAGTATTCACTCAGGTGTCAGTATACCGGTAATAGGTCTGAGGTAGTGGTACGTATGTTTTTGTCTGTGGCATACTAACTCTGTGAGCTAGCACTTTAAAGTTGACTTGAATGAACAGTAGCCCAAGGCAGACTGTAGTCGATGTAGCACATCTCATACATACATCACCTTGTTCATATATTAGTCCTTAGAAGACATTAATTATTGTCACCCTTCAAAGAAATTTTTCGCATAGCAATTGGTTAAATTGCCAGGATACATAAAACTATGTTCGGAAATCTGCCAGGGTACATGAACTCACACGGCATTTAGCGGTAAAAGGGAAGTAACTTGCACATTGCTGACGTCTAGTTACATGGCGACACTGTACGCAAGTCACACAAAATACGAAATGGAAGTTAAAAAGATTCAACTGGTTATGCTTTGAAGGGTGACAAAAATGTTAAACAGGGTTTTGGCAGGTTACATGGCCCGATGTACCCCGTCAAAGATGAATGTACCCTTCGCCTGTGGCTCAGGGTACATAATTCTTTGACAGGGTACATGGGGCTGTGTAACCTGCCAAAGCCCTGTATAACTTATAATAAACTTTCTATCTTCACAAATATCTGAAAGACTGCTGACAACATGTTAAACAACTTTACCACAGCATCAAAAATTAAATCCCAGAGCAATGAGTGAACCTTGTTACCTACTCATAACAACATTTACAGTGCAACTCTATACAGTCAAACCTGTCTATAAAGGCCACCCAAGGGAACCCGTAAAAGTGACCTTTAAGGGCAGGTGGTCTTTATATACAGGTTCAAATAATATGAAAAAAGAACAATTAAGATACATTTCTACTGGCCTTGATAAGCAGGTGTCCCTTATATAGAGATGGCCTTTAAGGCAGGTTGGACTGTATTTATTTATAATAGTGTTAAGTTTGCATTTCAATTTACTGAGTAAACCACAAAAATTACCAGTATATTCAAAGATGTCATTTATTATTTAAGTAATGATGATGATAGTTGCATTTGTTCCTGTCTCAGAGCGAAACCCGAACTCTGTCACCTACTGTTAAAAGCTTTCATGTAAGATTAACTGTGCAACTCATATATATTTATGTCATATACTGATGATCCATAGTTGTAATCAAGTCTGTGTCTACCTTCCCATGAGCCAGCAAGTTGTAACTAAATCTGCGTTTACAGTCCCTCGAGCCAAGGATGAACTGCAAATGTTGTGTGAACCGACTTACCTTGTGGTTGGTTTTATTGATCGTCATGGTTACGATCAATCAATCAAGGGTTTTCTAATCTGACAGTGGCATGCAAATATAATTATAGTCTACTATATATTTTCTATTTTGAGGATCAACAGACTTAAAATACAAACAGAAATCAATAAAGACAATTATGATGAAGAAAATATGGGATCTTTATAGAGTGCTAACAAATCTAAACTTGGAACATCTAGATTTTTAGTCAGGTAAAAGCTGTGGGGCAATCAAATTTGATTTAGTCAGGTTAAACTATTATGGACTGCAGGAAAAAATGAATAACAATCTATTTAGACAGCGCTAAAAATCCAAACTTGGAACATTTAGATACCTAGTCAGGTCAAGCTGCTATGGGACAACAAAATCTGATTCAGTCAGGTTAAGCTATCATTAGACTGCAGGAAAAAAATAAAATATTTTAAATGCCTAATTTTGTCTTTACAATTTTTATTTTGCCCTGAACTATACCAACTTACAGTTTCCGGTTTGAATGTTTACATCAGAAACGTTTGTCAGTCAACAGTCAACAGAAGGGGGAAAAATTTGGAAAATGATCTACTCATGTAATTTACGCAACCCTCAAACTTCACCTTTATTTTTTTAGAAAAAAACTGTGTAAATTCTAGTAAAAACTGTGTAAATTACATGGGTTTTTACAGCAATAACAATCTATTCAGACACTTCTTTGGTCCAAATGCTCAAGGCCCAAAGAATTTCTTTCCAGTGCTAAAAGATCTAAAGAAAAAAATGAACAAACAAACAAAATTATGTCTATTGAGGGGAAAAACTAAAGTCTGGAAATCACAATCAAATTACGGATAATTTTGCAAAATTAAAATATTTTAAATGCCTAATTTTGTCTTTACATTTTTATTTTGTCCTGAACTATACCAACTTCAGGTTTCCGGTTTGAATGTTTACATCAGAAACGTTTGTCAGTCAACAGTCAACAGAAGGGGGAAAAATTTGGAAAATGATCTACTCATGTAATTTACGCAACCCTCAAACTTCAATTTTATTTTTACTAAAAAAAACTGTGTAAATTACATGGGTTTTACAGTAAATAACAATCTATTCAGACACTTATTTGGTCCAAATGCTGAAAGCCCAAAGAATCTCTTTCCAATGCTGAAAGATACAAAGATTCTGAAAGCTGTCAAGGCTGTGGAACAAATTTCATAGAAATATGAACAAACAAACAAAATTATGTCTATTGAGGGGGAAATAAAGTTACGTCTATTGAGGGGGAAAAACTAAAGTCTGGAAATCACAATCAAATTTCAGATAATTCCACAAAATTATCTCATCAGATACACAAGTTATTATTTACAAATTTGAGGACAGACAGACAGACACTGGGACATGAGTATATCCCCTCCACATCCTTGCAGGGCATGCAGGGGGGGATAATAAAAATGTAACTATACTAAAATACTTACCCACTCATAATAATCCACACAGGATTCCCACGTATACATAATCATAATGATTCGTTAAATAAGGTGATCATCAAGGTGTCCTCAGGATGCCATCCAAAAGTTTGTAAATACAAGTAATATGATAAAACAAACATCCAAGCCGATAACACAGTCCAGGAATTCCATTTGACACTGTATCAAGTGGCCCCATCAAGACCATCTTTGAAGTTATCTTAATTTGTATTCAATCACTAAATTTCAAGTTTACAAGTCAACAAGTCTTCTTAATTTTGAAAAAGCAAATATCATTTTAAAGACTGTCTAAAATAATAAACTTTACCGCATACCTGCAATTCCATTTACCACTATATCAAGTGGCGTCATTAAGGCCATCTTTGAATTCATCTAAATTTGTATTCAATCACATCATTTCAAGTTTTTAAGTCTTCTTAATATTGAAAAGCAATTACTAGTATCATTTTTAAAGACTGTCTTAAAATAATAAACCCTACTGTAGTCCTGGAAATCCATTTACCACTGTATCAAGTGGCGCCATAAAGACCATCTTTGAATTCATCTAAATTTGTTTTCAATCACATAACTTCAAGTTTATAATTCATAGCGTCCTCTTAGCATTACCTTGAGCTAATATCATTTTAAAGACTGTCTAATAAATATTCCCATTTGAAATATTGAGTCACTCAGTGTCTCCTTCCCTTAACCATCTTTGAATTAATATAACTTTGTATTCAATTTCAAAATATTTCCATTCTGTAAATCATTAAATCCTCTTAATATTACCAAGCATATATCATTTTTTAAAATTTATTGTACCTGGTATATACTGTCTAATATTGAATAACCTAATTTAAAAATTTAAATGTCTTTCAATAAATAATAGTTCCAACTGATATCGTTTTGCGATAAAAAAAATTTGACATCTTTCATCGGATTCATCTTAACAAATCACTATTTCCATTTAAAAGTCGCCAAATTATTCTCTCACTAAAACAAACAACAAGAAAAAGATTACTGTTTAATGCTTATATTTCGCTGTGGTTTTATTTTTGCTTTGTTCGCAGGACAGTGCATTACCCGGAAAATAAAACCGCAGCAAAAATACATTGGTATTACCAGCCAATTACTAGTAATCTTGCTAGAGTCGTTTTCCTTTAATCAGATAAGACCGTGAAAATATGACACAACGAATACACTAGTCATCATCAAACCACGAAATTTAACACCATAAAAAATAAAGCATTATACAGTATCCAATTCACTTTTAAATTTGTGTACACTAAAAAATTATTTCAATCACCGGTATTATAATATATGACACAATATATCTCGATTTGTATTCAATAAAACATTATGACAACTAAATTGATGTTTCCGCCAATATTAACAGCCTGTGGAGGGAGCACACTACCGCTAGAGGAGAACCACGCAGACAATATTTATGGAATCATCTAAAGAAAACATTTAAAAATCACCAGATCTTCAGACTAAAACAAGCCATATAGAATCCATTATCTCCAAATCCCTCTAGATTTGTTCCCAATGAAAAAAATATATCTTACCTTACTGCAAAGTTAAAACAGATTTATAGTAATAATTCAACTAAAATGATGTATCTGTTCCTTTGATATCAACAACCAAGTGGATCAAGCACTCTAGCACTGATAAGAGCACAGGAGCACCTACACAAGTTACAAACATGATCTAAAGACTTTACCCAACCTGACAGACTCTGATGGTAACACCTTAATCAACACCAACAGGAATACTGTAGCACTGCTCAGAAGTTACAAACTAAACTTTATCTCATCAGAACGACTCCGAGCACTGTTGCGCATAGGGTACCATCCTTGCACCACTGCACTGTTCAGAAGTTAACAGACAAGATCCACAGACTTTACCTACCTGAAACACCTTAGCACTGACAAGAGCACAGGAGTACCATAAAGGAGTTACAAACATTACATCTCATCCAACAAACTCTGATATGTGCACTAGCAGATTGACCATAGCACTGGCTTTTCCTGATCCGACAAACTCCAAGAGTAACACCCTAACACCAACGGAAGCACTGTAGCACCATACTGGATTTAAAAACACGACAGAATTTACCTCATCAAACAGACTCCAATATGTGCACCAGCAGATTGACCACAGCACTGGCTTTTCCTGATCTGACAAATTCTAAGAGTAACACCCTATCACCAATGGTAGCACCAACAGTAGCACCATACTGGATTTACAAACATGACAGAATTTACCTCATCAAACAGACTCCAATATGTGCACCAGCAGATTGACCGTAGCACTGGCTTTTCCTGATCCGAAAAACTCTAAGAGTAACACCCTAGCACCAACGGTAGCACCGTTAACACCATACTGGATTTACAAACACGACAGAATTTACCTCATCAAACAGACTCTAATATGTGCACCAGCAAATTGACCATAGCACTAGCTTTTCCTGATCCGACAAACTCCAAGAGTAACACCCTAACACCAACGGAAGCACTGTAGCACCATACTGGATTTACAAACACGACAGAATTTACCTCATCAAACAGACTCCAATATGTGCACCAGCAGATTGACCACAGCACTGGCTTTTCCTGATCCGACAAACTCTAAGAATAACACCCTAGCACCAACGGTAGCACCGTTAACGCCATACTGGATTTACAAACACGACAGAATTTACCTCATCAAACAGACTCCAATATGTGCACCAGCAGATTGACCGTAGCACTGGCATTTCCTGATCCAACAAACTCTAAGAGTAACACCCTAGCACCAACGGAAGCACTGTAGCATCATACTGGATTTACAAACATGACAGAATTTACCTCATCAAACAGACTCTAATATATGCACCAGCAGATTGACCATAGCACTGGCTTTCCCTGATCCGACAAACTCTAAGAATAATACCCTAGCACCAACGGTAGCACCGTTAACACCATACTGGATTTACAAACACGACAGAATTTACCTGATTCGACAGACTCTGATATGTGCACCAGCTGATTGACCATAGCACTGGCTTTTCCTGATCTGACAAACTCTAAAAGTAACACCTTAACACCAAACCAAAGCACGGTAGCACCGTACTGGATTTACAAACACGACAGAATTTACCTTATCAAACAGACTCCAAATTCCAATATGTGCACCAGCAGATTGACCGTAGCACTGGCTTTTCCTGATCCGACAAACTCTAAGAGTAACACCTTAACCAAAGCATGGTAGCACCGTACTGGATTTACAAACATGGCAGACTTTACCTGACCTAATAGACTCTGATATATATATATATTTATAACAAAAAGATAAACAGATCATCTTCTCCTCTTGGCTCATCTTCATTTATTAAACATCTGTCTTTTATGTGTATTTATGGAACTTGATGAAGAAATCACAGCTGTCTATACAGACGAAAAATTCTTCAACTGATATTAATATATGTCTATGTACAGTAAAGACCTGTCAAAAGTTTAACGCTGATCTAACACGTTAGTGCACTACATTTTGGGCTTTCTTCAGCCATTCTGTATGATGCTTATATTTTGCTGTAGTTTCATTTTCTTTATATTGGCGGTCCTTCTATTACTGATATTTATATATATCTATGTACAGTACAGACCTGTCAAAAGTTTAACACAGTGCTAGTGCCTTAATGCATACTATTTCGGCCTCTTGTCAGCCATACTGTATAACGCTTATATTTTGCTGTAGTTTCATTTTCTTTATATTGCCGGTCCTTCTATTACTTTATGTACAGTACAGACCTGTCAAAAGGTTAACACTGTGCTTGTGCCTTAGTGCATCATATTTCGGCCTCTCGTCAGCCATACTGTATAATGCTTATATTTTGCTGTAGTTTTATTTTCCCTATATTGGCGGTCCTATGTATTGCATTTAAAGGTCACCGGTCACCAAAAACCGAATTTTTTTTAGTACTATTTTCCGAAAGATTACATCATAAAAAGTCGATTTAGCCTCAAATAACATTTTTTAATCATTTCTGTCCTTTTCTACGGCGTAAATTAAAGCCCTGAAACTGTTGAAAATCTGTATTATCTCCCTTTGGTAGTAAAAGGGCACAAAACCGGAAGTGACGCAGAAGGTGTTATCTAAGCTATTTAGGAAATGAAGCTTGTATAGTGAACTGCATTTATTACCCAGATTAATCGGAAATAACTTCTAGTGTTTTAATATATATATTTATTTTTTTTAGCATTGTGTATTTCCGTTTCCTTCAGCAGAAAAAAAAATATAAAAAATAAACATAATAATAGGAAATAAATCAAGAAATGTGTTTGCTCTAAGTATGATATACTATTTACTAATATTTTTACAAAACATAATTTTACATTTCTTTTGAAATTTATTTATTTATTTATTTATTTATTTATTTATTTACTTATATCTATTTATCACAACAAATAATAAAAGACACAAATTTCCGTTTTTTATTTAAAATATTGTTCACATTAATTTTTATTAATATTTAATATCATTTTAATTATCTTTACATATCTCTGATTAATTAATTAAATAATTATTTATTTATTTATTTATTTATTTATTTATTTATTTATTTATATTTTTTATCTATTTATCATAAGGAATAATAATTTTGATTCATATTTGTTTTAGAAATTGTCCCATTTTTAATTCCTTTTTAGATTAAAATCAAAGATTTATTATTATTATTATTATTATTATTATTTACCTATGTAATGAATAAAAAACACGTTTTCGGGTAGAACTGGGTTCAAGACCTGTAGTTTTTTGCACAACTAAATTATCAAAATAAAGGCTTAAAAAATAATTTGTTATTGTCTCTTATATAAAATATTTTACCCCAGTATTACATAAATATGAAATTTCAATAGCTTCCTATTTCTTATTTGCAATAATAATCATCATCATCATCATTAATGTTTCCATGATAAATAAAAAAATAAATTCATATAATAACTTTATTACGCTTAATTTTAATGGGATGAAAAGAACGTCATGAAAATGTGATACCAGTGGGATTACGCTCGACTAACTAAGAACTCAAAACTCGAGTGAAACTTTCTTTCATTTATTCACAATAAATTAATATCGTTCAAACTGTGATTTACACCCCATCACATACCAGTAATTAAGAGATTATCAATATGCTACATTGGGAAACATCCTGTTAAGAAGTATACATCTACCACCTGTAATTAACAGAGTTTACCTTACAATATGCAACATTAATTGACACGTGCGTATATCTTTATGATATACCCCGTAAATGTTATTTGTCATTTTCTATGGATTCTGAAAATAGAATAAATTAAAGTTAAATTAGATTTGTTAATTTGAACAAGACACACGTCTCTGTTTCAACTTGTGAATTTGTGAACTGATTGAATAACCGAATTAAATTAATTTTGAAAATTAAAATTGTTTAAAATCTATATATTTGACTGAATTCGTTCATAATAATTTGAATTGTCTTAAATGATTATACCACTCATATTTCCCTGACTTAATTTAATTTAAGTGTTTAATTTGAATACATTCAAAACAATTAAAAAGCTGCATGAACAGCTGTGTAAATCTGGCTTCAATTTGTTCTGAATTTTGTGGAAAAAAACATGTTCATCGGTCATTGTGATTTTGTTATATTCAAACTTCACAAAAAAATATCATTTTGACTTGAAATCAAACTTTAAAAGCCTTCAAAACACCACACAAACCAACGTGTAATATATGGATACATATAGAGGTTATGTGTCTTTCCTCAGCAGCTTAACACCATGTACGTCATCAATTAGGTCGCCGGAAAGTTACGAGCGGTGTCGGAAACTAGCGAGTATTAGCAGTTCGTTCAGGTAAGGTTTTAGTGTATTACAGGTAAATTTAAGGCGTGGGAAACCGTCAGACACATCAATATTGACTATTCTACCCATTAGAATGCAAAATACAAAATTGATAAATTTGGTGACCGGTGACCTTTAAGGCATTTAGTAAATGTTTTAGGTTCCCACACACTTCCTTCTCTTTAATAAGATAAGACCGTCAAAATTTGCAACTCCCAGAATAAAGCAATATACACAATATTCCACAGCATTTCAGTAGAAGCAATCTATGTCTTGGTAGCTTTCTTACTACAGTCAAACCTGTCTATAAAGGTCACCCGAGGGAATCAGTGAAAGTGGCCTTTACGGGCAGGTGGCCTTTATATACAGGTTCAAATATTATGAATAAAAAACAATTGGGATACAATTTTACTGGCCTTTATATGCAGGTGCCCTTTATATAGAGGTGGCCTTTAAAGTAGGTTGGACTGTATTTGCTACCTATATCTCAGTCACTTGGAGGCAGAGCTTTAACTAATTTTCGTTACCTCAGTGTTAAACTTTTGACAGGTCTGTACTATATCTATGTATAACTGTATTGTTATAATCAATCTTGTCTGTCTATGAACTATGAACACTTTTATGTTTCTGTGATTCTCTCAACAAATTGTTATCTACTAGTAAATTTTGATAACCATGAGTTGAGCTGAGTAATCATGATAATGGTATTTAATGTCAAAGTCAAGACTATTTCACTTATATCGAGACGAGACGTGATAACCTTGAAAACATTACTAAACTGTTACAAATATTGACCAAAATGCAAGTGTGGGGTGGTGGTTTATGCCCCAGTCAAGATTCTTTCACTTATATTGAGACAGGCAGCTCTGGGTTGGTGGAGGAAACTGATGTGCCTAGAAAAAGTCATTGACCTTCAGCAACCAAGCCATGAGTTGATTGAGTTCAGTAGTGACGTTTTACACCTAAGATTTTTTCACTTATATCAAGGCAGTCAGTTCTGAAATGGGAGAGGAAACTGGTGTGCCAAAATAAAACTAGAACTGTCTCTTGAAAGCCAAATAGATCTACTCTTTGCCCCCAACATCTACAAGGATTTAATGTTTTCCAATGACCATGACTTTTCCGATATGACTTTGGTTCAAGGTCATGACACATCTTTAGACAACAAAGATTATCCATGTGGAGATTTATGACAGTTGTCCAAAGCAGTTACTAGTATGAGATATGACCTGGACATGATTTACACGAACAGACAGACAGAAAGACAGACAGACATGGTAATTCCTTTATACCCTCCTTAAACTAGTTTATGGAGGTATAATAGCATACCTTCTGCAAGTTAACAGACTCGCGTTGTTCTTAAATGTCAAATTCTACAAAACATTTTTGTTAATATCCAAAAACATCAATTTGGTACAAATCCAATATTCTACAATAGTATCATTTTACCACATCATAGAAAATTTCATCTAAATTTATTTTAACAACAATCTCATAGTTTCCATACTGAATCTTAATTCAACTCTACAAATCCAACAAAAATTTCTATCTTCTATGACAATATCATTTCACCTCGTCACAAAAATTTCATTTATTTTTTTTTTTACTATCTGATATAGTTCCAATACTAAATCCAAAATCAAAATACACCTGATCAATTTTGAGCACCTGTAATCAACGATGAAACACTGCACCTGTTGAGGATAAAAGGACTACCATTTTACCTACAGGTAAACAGAATACTGATTTAGTTCCAATACTAAATCCAAAATCAAAATACACCTGATCCACTTTGAGCACCTGTAATCAATGATGAAACACTGCACCTGTTGAGGATAACGGGACTACCATTTTACCACTACAGGTAAACGGAATACTGATTTCATCCAAATTGGTATCTTGATTAAATCTCTAAATTCTTACTCCAACTGCCAAGACTACAACTTTTCCAGCTTCCAACAGACGACCAATTTCATCCAAAATAGTACCTTGATTAAATCTCTAAATTCACTTCAACTGCCAACACTACCACTTTTCCACTTTAGGTAAACACACGACCAATTTCATCCAAGATGGTACCTTGATTAAATCTTTAAAGTCTTACTCCAACTGCCAAGCCTACCACTTTAGGTAAACAGAACATCGATTATATCCAAAAATAATTCCAACTTAGTATCCCGACCTGAAATCTATAATAAAGCCTTCCTCCAACTGATGCCACTTCTGCTGTCTGCTAACACTAATCCCAGTTACACACCATTAAAATGTCAACACCTTTAGTTTTATACAGTTTTATACCAGAATCTGAATTTGAAACTCAATCAAGCAGAATGCCTAATAAATACTGACAGATAACATATGTAAATAGAGAACAGCTATTTTATCCAAAATGAATTCCAAATTGGTATTCCTGATTTATAAAGCCTTATGCTGACTTCTGTAACTTAAGATTTATAACACTAGCGATGTACCTTTGAATTGTTGACAATGAAGTTTTAAATTGTTGACTGCAGCCTTCCTTCTCCTAACACAAGAAAAGTGCACCTTTCAACTGTGAACAACTGTCACTCTAAACACTAAGTGATTCCCCTTTAAATATTTTACTACTAACACGATCGGTTCAGCCTTACATCTACCAAATACTACCTTCCTTTTCCAAACACTAATGATGCACCTTTAAATTTTTTACTAATGTCATTTCTAACAAGAGTGATTCAGTACTAAATTATTGATAACTACCTTCCTTCTCCAAACACTAGCAATACACACTATAGTCACTCCTCCTAACACTAGTAACACACCTTTGAATTGTCCACTACTGCCTAAGAATCTTTCTATCAACAGAAATGCACTTTTAAAATGTCAACTGCAGCCTTTTTGTCACTCCTCCGAACACTAGCATCAAATCTTTAAACTACCAACTACTACCTTCCTTTTCCCAACACAAGGGATACACATTTAAAATGTTGACTGCTGTCTGCTGTCACTCCTCCAGACACTAATAATGCACCTTTGAATTGTCCACTACTGCATAAGAATCTTTCTATCACCAGTAATACACTTTTAAAATGTCAACCGTAGCCTTTTTGTTACTCCTCCGAACACTAGCTACAAATCTTTAAATCTAACAACTACTACCTTCCTTATCCCAACACTAGCAACACATTTAAAATGTTGTCCGCTGTCACTCCTCCAAACACTAGTAACACACCTTTGAATTGTCCACTACTGCCAAAGAATCTTTCTATTAACAGAAATACACTTTTAACATGTCAACTGCAGCCTATTTGTCACTACTCCGAACACTAGCAACAAATCTTTAAATCTATCAACTACTACCTTTCTTCTCCCAACACTAGGGATGCACATTTAAAATGTTGACTGATGTCACTCCTCCAAACACTAGTAATGCACCTTTGAATTGTCCACTACTGCCTAAGAATCTTTCTATCAACAGTAATACTCTTTTAAAATCCCATCTGCAGCCTTTCTCTCACTCCTCGGAAAACACTAGCAACAAATCTTTAAATCTACCGATTACTACCTTCTTTCTCCAAACACTAGCAATACACATTTAAAATGTTGACTTCTGTCACTCCTCCAAACACTAGTAACGCACCTTTGAATTGTCCACTACTGCCTAAGAATCTTTCTATCAACAGAAATAAACTTTTAACATGTCAACTGCAGCCTATTTGTCACTCCTCCGAACACTAGCATTAAATCTTTAAACAACCAACTAGTACCTTCCTTCTCCCAACACTAGCAATACACATTTAAAATGTTGACTGCTGTCACTCCTCCAAACACTAGTAACACACCTTTGAGTTGTCCACTACTGCCTCACCAGTAATACACTTTTAAAACATCAACTGCAGCCTTTTTGTTACTCCTGTTAGCAACAAGTCTTTAAAACAACCAACTACTACCTTCGTTCTCCTATAACTATATCACTAATGATGCACCATTGAATTGTCCACTACTGCCTAAGAATCTTGGTTCTATCAGTAGTAATACAATTTTAAAATGTCAACTGCACCCTTTCTTCACTCTTCCGAGCACTAGCAACAAATCATTGAACTACAGACTACTACCTTCCTTCTCACAACTTTAAAATGCTGACTGCTGTCACCCTTCCAAACACTAGTAACGCACCTTTGAATTGTCCACTCCTGCTTAAGAATATTTCTATCACCAGTAATACACGTTTAACATGTCAACCGTAGCCTTTTTGTCACTCCTCCAAGCACTAGCAACAAATCTTTAAATCTATGACCAAATACTACCTTCCTTTTTCCAACACTAGCAATTATAACACATTTAAAATTTCGACTGCTGTCACTAGAGATAGATTGTTAAAATACCAACTGCAGCCTTTCTCTCACTCCTCGGAAAACACTAGCAATAAGTCTTTAAATCTACCAACTACTACCTTCCTTCTTCTAGCCATTAATAGTGATGCTCCTTGCATCATCTTCAGGTATAAAACCAGAATCTGCATTTAAAACCCAATCAAGCATAAGCCATAATAAATATTGACAGATTACGTAATGAAAACGCTCGGCAGCTCACCACAGAAACCAACCTGAAGTTGGCGATCAATGCCATACACACCTGATAAAAATGTTTCTTCCTTTAAAATATCAATACACGATATTACGTCAAAATTTCCAATCAATTTGATAAAATCACATAGCTTTCTTTTAAAATATGGGTATCAAATTTTCCCGTAAAATTTCCAATGAAATTGATAAAAAGATACAGCTTCCTTTTAAATATTGGAACAAGATTTTACGTCAAAATTTCCTATCAATTCGACAAAAACCATACAGATTCCTTTTAAATATTGGTGTAAGGTTTTCTATCAAAATTGTTGATGTTTAAAATATGCGTATATTACTTCCTTTTCAATTTCATTACCAGACATTACGTCAAAATTTCCATGGATTCAATAAAATCATGATTTTTTATCAGAAGTTCTGATCAATCCAAAAAAAAAAAAAAAAAAAAAAAAAAGATACAGATACAGAACTTCCTTTTAAAACTTCATGCAGTACAAAATTTTATGTCAAAATGTCCTGATAAACTTAATGAAAAGATATTGTTACCTTAAATAAATATAAGTAGATATTTAAGTACGAAAAGAGAAAAAATACCAATTGATGTTTGTCCAATTTTTACAGATAAAATGATGCCTGTCTCTATAAGCTAGTTTGTAGTTAATTACATCAAAAATCTTTAAGTAGCACACAAACTAATTTTGATCTGATGAAAGCTTTATATGTATATAAGCATTCAAAATAACTGCACATCCCACAATCCAAGAATTTTTGGAAGAACTGGTTACTTTTTCAATATTCTCCTATATACCACAATAGAAAATGTTGAAATTATCAAGACAGGGACTGATTGAAAATTTTGTCTAATTTTGAATATTTTGACATAAAACCTTGTACATGTACCAATATATCCAATTGATCCAAAATGTTGATGTAAAATTCTGTACTGCATGACACACACATTAGGAAATACCTCCAATTAGTATGTTAAATTATCAATATTCCAATTACTTTATGTAAAGTGTCAAATTAAAGCAACTTCAACATATGAATGGTTACAAATTGACTGCTGCTTTATCTAATCTACTCTGAATTATGTTAATTATGTAGAAAACATGACAAGATAAAACTTCTAATCTCGAAGAACTTATCTTCCCGATCTTCTTCTCCTGTGATTTCATGTATACTGGAGAGCAAAAATATAGGTACTTTGAATTCATAAATTTCTTAAAACAAATTAGTAGCAATATAATGTTTCCATAAAATTAAAATTATTAGTAACCAAATTTCCAAGTTTTTTACTCGATGAAATATGTTACTTTTAGTAACCAAATTTCCAAGTTTTTTACTTGATAAAATACGTTACTTTTGAAAATTTTGAAAAAAAATCTTTTTATAATCTCTCACTTTTGTCTTTCTGCTCACTTTAGAATTAAACTTTTTTTACTTTTAAATCCTCAATGCTTAGAACATAACTGCTACAACCGTTAAAGATTTTTTTTTTTTTTTTACAAAAATCGACAAAATGTTCAGAAAAGAAATATCAGCAATATTATCTAAATCATTGTTTTAAAAATCCATAATTTTCAATTTACACTGCTATATCTTAAATATGTAATATTCCATCAAAACTGCTACATCCTGCATGCAATATATGTATTCAATGAAAACTGCCAAACCTTCAAAACATTCACTGAAAACTGCCACATGAGAACTGCCATACCCTTCAAAATATCTATTCAAAAATAATGATACACATATACAAGTTTGACTTATCAAGACAACATATGAGGGTTGTAATTGGGGAGTTATCTTATAAATGACTTCATCTGATTGGTACAAATTAAAAAACACAAAATAACATGAAAATAAAGATTACATAAAAAACAAACATGTTTTACGGTAACTGAAACTGTATAAAACCTAATAAACTACCTTAACTCAAGTTAATTAATCAAAATGACTGAGGATTGTGTTGGACTAGGCTGCCTGTAGCTGATTAAAGAATGTGGTGGACTGGGCTTTTTTTAGTGATCATTACCTTAAATGTTTGATGTTGAGCATTAGGACTTGGCTTGCTATTTGTGCAAAGGTAGCTGACTGGGGAATATGGTGAACTTGACTTGCTAGGTGACCTGGTTGGACTGGGCTACCTGTATCCAAATAAGGGCTGTGGTGAACTGGTCTTGCTAGGTGACGTAGTGGCTGACTGTGGAATATGGTAGGCTTGGCTGACTGTAGCTGACACTAGCTTAAAGAATGTGGTAGACTTGGGGCTTTCTTTATGGCTAGGTACATAATAGGAGTGTGATGGACTGGGCTTTTTTATGAGATGGAAAGGCAAAAGAATGAAGTGGGAGAGGTTTATTAGCTTGAATATAGGAAATAATGTCCCTACACATATAGACAGAGAGATGACACAAGATTAAATGTTTGATGTAGGGTTGGGTAGTGGGAGGAATGGAGAGGATGGTCCTAATTGGCCTGTGTACAGTCAATAATACCCAAAAACAGAGATAGAGAGAAAGAGAGATAATTAAACATTAAAATGTTTGAAGTTGGGTCAGACAGTGAGGAGGAAGGAAAATGGAGTGAGGCTTATTACCCTGAATATGGTAAATAATACCAAAATACAAACAGAAACAGAGCACGATGATACAAGATAAAATATTTGATGCTTGGAATGGGTAGTTTTGGAGGAGAGAACATGGAGTGGGTGGGGCTTATTAGCCTATATACAGTAAATAATGCCAATTACATGGAAGGAAAAATGAAGTGGGTGACACTTATTAGCCTGAATATGGTAAATAATACCAAAACACAAACAGACAGATAATACAACATTAAATTGTTTGCAATGCTGTGTCAGGGAATGGGGAAGAAGGAAAATGGAGTGAGTGGGTGAAGCTTTTTTAAGCTTCTATGCAGTAAGTAATGCCAGTTACAAGGAAGTAGGTGACACTTATTAGCATGAATACGGTATATAATACCAAAACACAAACAGAAACACAGACAGATGATACAACTTTAAATGTTTGCAATGCTGTGTCAGGGAATGGGGAGGAAGGAGAATGGAGTAAGTGGGTGAGGGATTTTTTTAGCCTGTTTGCAGTAAATAATTCCAATTACAAGGATGGAAAATGAAGTGGGTGACACTTATTAGCCTGAATACGGTAAATAATACCAAAATACAAACAGACAGATGATACAACATTAAGTGTTTGATTTTATCTTTTAAATTTCACATGAGTTAGTCTTTATGATTCAGAAATGAGCTCTCTATAAACATCTAAAGTGTAACAGTCACAGGTAACAAGATAAAGTTTCTTTTTATTTCACGGTCAATTTACGGAGTTTTCTCATCAGGCCTATTACTAAGTCAGTGTGTGCTGATCTGTTTATGATAAATAACTAGATTTCATTTCTGCCAAGGTTAGACAATTAGATAAGGTTTTTATTTTTATTTTTAGTGCTAAATCTTTTGAATCAGATCTAACTTAAACAAGGGGTTGTAGTGGCTGAGTGGTTAAGGTGGTAGCCTTCAAAAGCATAAGCATTTCATCCCAATGGTTTGACATTGGTCCATCAAAATTGAAAAACTAGCCTTTACTGGTTGGCTTGGTACCAGTACAATGGCCAAAGTGGCCTGCATCATTACCAGGGGTCCTACTAGTTTTGGGGTCCAAAAATATAGGAAAAATAGGTCAATGAGGTCAATATTATTGGAGTTTTATAGGAAATTATAGGAGTTTTCACCAAAATTATAGGAATATTTTTAAAGAGTTTACACATTAAATATACATCTATGACCTCCTTTCCTCCTCTATGACACCTCATAAAACTGGCCGCAGAATGTTTGCAAGTTCAAAACATAATTAAACATGTTAATTTACATAATTCACTTGCATTTTTTACTTAATATCCCAATTCAGAGCTTTCTTAACTTTCTACAGGCTTGTTGCTAAAAGTGAAACTAAGAAGATATAATGCCCCAAACCCCTTGTATATGATACCCTTTACAGCTGGCATTTACTTCACCAATTCAAAAAACCTAATAAAGCCTATTAATTTATATATCTTATTTGCATTTTTAGTTAATACCCCCATAAAATCTGAACATATATGACTACTGATATACTAATGTCAAGAACTTATGTGCCCCTGCCCCCTTTTAATTGACATCTCTTACAACTGACCAGAAACATGTTTGCCAGTTCAAGGCCTTATAAAACCTGTTAATTAATATTTTTACATAAATTTCCTTATACAATTTAAACAGACTGATACTTATTCTATAACTTGTCCTGGACAAGAAGGTCAGTTGACCGCAGACATATTAATGTCTGTGACTCAATATCATACAGCCCGCTACACAAATTAACAAAACTGCTGATTCAGCATAAATCACAATGTCTGGTGACTCTGTCTGACGCAAGGTCTCTATAGACATGTCCGACAAGCTAAATGAGCTTGATTATGCAGTATCTCAATTTTCATTGGCGCATATAAATTCCCACGATTCCAAATTAATGCAACAGAAAACAAAACACTGATAATAAATCACCGAAGAATATGCAAATAAGTTATCCATGTCTATAGATCTAATATCTTCTAATATATGATTATGCAATCCTGCTACATGATCCCTCCGGGTAATCTGCATCACTTAAAACCTTCCAGTTATCAATTGATCAATGGATACGTTAGCAAATATATAGCATTTTACGACAACAAAACATCTATTATAGTATCAATAAATACTGATCAGATCAGAGATCCTGGATAGAGATTCCTCCTCCATTTGTGTAAGCTTAATGTATTGATTAATAAGTAGAAAACACTTTTGATACAGACCCTCATCAATTACGCCCCCATTTTCTTGATGTTCTATTTTTAAGTGTTGCGGTAACCATAGAAACCTTTTGTTTTTTCTCTTCCTTTTTTTGGTTTTATTGATGATCAATATTTTATTTTGCTCAGTTTTAAACTGTCACAAAGTAAATAGAATTTTGTTGACATTTTGTGTATTTTATATATATGTGGGTCATTGTACAGGTGAGCTAGGTAGTTTCACTATGTATTGTTAGTATAGTGGTCAGTCAGGTGTTAATAGGTACAGGTGATGGTTGTTTATGTCGTTATGCTCTGCTGTTTTAAATGGTTAAAGTGTATTGATTAATTGATTGGTCATAATAGAAGTTGTCAGTCTGATAGGGGTATTAAGAGGCTATAGTTTAATGGTCATTTATATGCAAATTTAAAAAGTATCTTGTTGTATAAGAAAGAAGTTATACTTGTGGACAGGTGGTTTGTGTGGTGTGTGTGAGAGCATGTGGAAAGTGTGCATGGGGTGTGTATATATAGGGGTGGTATGATAGTTTTACTTTAGTCTGGATTGCAAGACAGAAGTGAAGGTCATAACTGGAGCTGACACAAGAAAATAGAGATTTGTTAAAGTAAGAAGAATCTGATGTAGTACTGTGAGTAGAGAACTTAAATATTTATATAGAGAATTCTGTGTGAAAGAAGAAAAGTGAAAATAGAGACTTTTAAGAACATTATTTTGTCAGCTCCATGTTGAAGTCTTGCTTAAAATTAAATATGTTTGATTGCAAACGCAAAGAACATTTTAGAGAGCAGTCAAGGTTTTCGTAATAATGTCAAAGAGAGTATTGATTCCAAAAGTGAAAATTAAGGAGGCATAGAGGTTATGCATATTTGATAAAGAGAACATAAAGAGAAAATAAATATAAGGAGTAGAAAGAGAGATGAAGCTTGGGGTCAGATAAGGAAAAGAGGTCGGGTCAAAGGTCAAAAGAAGTGACATAAAAAGATGGTACGACAGTAAAGTTGTGACGAACGGGTGTATATAACATTTGCAGAGTAATGAAGATGTAATAATCGTGTACAATGTATATATTGTGTTTTTGTGAAAATAACAATTTCTATTTTATCTGGTGATTTATATGTTTGAAAACCGCGAAACCAAATTATCCAGGAACTGACTTTCATCTCATTTTGAAAATTTAATTAGAGTGTGCGGGGCTCTAAATATAAAGTTAATTTTGTAAATTCCTATCAACAAAGAAGATTTGATTTCAAAACAACTGGAGGACAAATTGACAATTTTGACATTCAATGACAATTAATTAATAACATGTGTTGGTGGGCAATTTAGTCGAAGGTAGCTCACAGATATTCATTTGTACATATATATGTGTTTATTTTATTTTAATAAATTGTACTATAATATGTCTTTGTATATGTTTAATTCCTGCAATTGTACTCACACACAACTAGGTTGTGACATTTGGGGGCTCGTCCGGGATATGTGAAACAAAATTTAAATTTCACGCAAAAACATGAGTGCAGTTATGGAATAAAACATGTGCATCATATAATATGTATATTTAAAAATATTTGTAAAAAAAAAAAAAAAAAATGTTGTCTAGGGAAAAGTTGATTGTAGAGGGAAAAGAATTTGGGTTAGCTGATGAGAAATTGTTAGAATATGTGCAAAATAGAGAAAAAGAATTAAGGGATATGAGAGCGCATGATAGAGAAATAGAGAAAGAGCAAAAAGAGAATGAGATAGGTATAAAAGAGAGCAGTTAGAAATAGAGAAAGCACAAGCAGAGATAGAGAGAGTAAAAGTGGAAACTGGTCTTAAATTTGAAATGGCCAAACATGGTGAGCAAGTGACTGAAGCTCATTCACAAGGTAGTAAGAGTGGTGCTAAGTTGCCCAAACTTCCTATGTTCAATGAGCAAAAAGATAACATAGATGCATATTTATTAAGATTTGAGCGGTTTGCGTTCAATGCAAAGTGGCATAAAGATACTTGGGCTAATAATTTAAGTGCACTTTTACAACAAAAAGCATTAGATGTTTATTCTCGCTTGTCACCTGATGATTCTCAAGATTATGATATTGTAAAAGATGCTTTGTTAAGGAGGTTTCAGTTGACAGAGGAAGGTTTCAGAATTAAATTGAGAACAAGTAAACCAGAGCAAGGAGAAAGTCCTTCGCAGTATATTAGTAGATTGGAAAGTTATTTGGGTAGATGGATGGAATTGGCTAAAGTTGAGTTTGATTTTGCAGGCTTATGGGATTTGATTTTGAGAGAACAATTTGTAAATAGTGTTAGTAAGTCATTAGGAATGTTTTTGAAGAAAGGAAACCTAAGGATAGGACTGTATTGGCAGATTTAGCTGAACAATATATTGAGGCTCATGGGAGATTGTCATTTACTTCAGATAAAAATGTAGGTAAAACTAGTGGTGGTGTGGTAACAGAAAGTTATGTGGGTCAAGGTGAAAAAAGTAATGGGAAAGATAAAAGGTGTTATATTTGTAATAGAGTAGGGCACATAGCTAAAGATTGTTTTAATAGGCAAAATGTAGGTAGAGGTCAAAGGGCTGCAAGTATGTTAAATACTGGTAGTTGTTGTAGTAATAGATATAGAGGTGATTTTAGAGGTAGACGGCCGTTTGGTAGGGGTCGAGGATTTAGGGGCAATTATGGTGATAGTTCTGTAAATTTGAGTCAGAATTGTAATAATAGTGAAGAAACAAGCGCTAAGACTCAGGTAGGGTCAGCTTGTGTAGAGTCGGGTGAATTAAAGGCCTGTTGTGTTCAGGGTAGTCAAGTTAAGTTAGATTGTGGTCATACTTTACCAGTTATTGGGTGTACTTGTAAACTATGTAGTAATATGCCAGTATTAAATGGTACTGTGGATGGACAAGGTTAAGGTGTTAAGGGATACTGGTTGTAGTGGGATTGTTGTGAGGTCAGGTTTAGTTAAGGATAAACAATTTACAGGTAGAATTCAGAGGTGTGTACTAATAGATGGTACAGTTAGAAAATTTAAAGAGGCAGAAGTGAATATTGATTCACCATTTTATACAGGAAGTATAAAAGCGTTGTGTATGGAAAACCCAGTTTATGATGTCATAGTTGGAAATGTTGAAGGGGTTACGGAATTAGCAGATGTTGATTTAAGTGAAATAGTTGAACCAGAGGTTGGTTCATGTTTAAAGGAAAGTAACATTGATTTGGGAGTTACTGGAGAACAGTTGAACAAGAGGTTAGCTGTGTACTAGAGGTAGGTGGTGATAAAGTAGGTAGTATTGTAGAGGTAAGTAATGATAATAAAATGGTTAATATGGAACAGGAAGTACTACAGTCAGATTTCGTTCATGGTACAGGTAAGATGAATGAAATAAATGACGAAATGGTGTTATGTCAGGCTGTGGAAACAAGAGGTCAGAAAAAGAAAAATATGGAATTTAAGAGTTTAAATGTAGCTAAGGAATTATGTAATGAGGTAAGTATTGAGGAGTTAAAGAAAGCTCAACAAGAGGATGATTCTCTGAGGAAATATAGAGAGTTAGTTAAAAGTGGAGATAGAAGAGTTACAGGTAAAGGTAATTGTACATGGTTTGAAGAGAAAAAAGGTTTGATATATAGGAAATATCAGTCACATAAGTTGGGACATAGTAAAGCAATATTTCAGTTAGTTGTGCCAGAGCAATATAGAAGTTTAGTGTTAAAGGTAGGTCATGATTGCATAATGTCAGGTCATTTGGGAGCAAAGAAAACATTGGATAGAATTTTGACACAATTTTATTGGCCAGGGGTACAATCAGATGTTACAAGATATTGTAGATCTTGTGAGGTATGTCAGAAGACATTTCCTAGAGGTAAAGTAACAAGAGTACCATTAGTTCAGATGCCATTGATTGATGTACCATTTGAGAGAGTAGCAGTAGATTTAGTGGGTCCTATTTATCCAGCGACAGATAAAGGAAATAGATACATTTTGACTTTGGTTGATTATAGTACCAGATATCCAGAGGCACTTCCATTAAAAGGTATTGAAACGGAGAGGGTTGCTGAGGCATTGGTAGAAATATTTACACGCATAGGGGTACCAAAGGAGATTTTGACGGACATGGGGGCACAATTTACATCAGGTATAATGAAAGAAGTAGGCAGGTTATTATCAATGAAACAGTTAAATACAATACCATATCATCCCCAGTGCAATGGTTTGGTTGAGAGATTTAATGGCACGTTAAAGAAAATGTTAAGAAGAATGAGTACAGAAAGACCTAAAGATTGGGATAGATATTTGCCATCATTGCTGTTCGCTTATAGGGAAGTTCCACAGGAGAGCTTAGGATTTTCACCATTCGAATTAGTTTATGGCAGATCAGTTCGGGGACCTATGGCAATATTAAGAGAGTTGTGGACAAATGAGGAGAGTACACCGGAAGTAAAGAGTACATATCAGTATGTGTTAGACTTAAAAGATCGGCTAAGTGAAACTTGTGATATGGCTAGAAAAGAGTTGGTGAAGTCATCTAAAAGGTATGTAAAGTATTATAATAAAAAGGCAAGGTCAAGGTCATTCAAGATAGGTGACAAGGTATTAGTATTACTGCCAACCGACAACAATAAATTGCTTATGCAGTGGAAAGGTCCATATGATGTGGTTGATAGAGTGGGCTATGTAGATTATGTCATTGAGAAGAATGGGAAGCTGAAGACATTTCATGCCAATTTGTTGAAAAAGTTCATAGAAAGAGAGGAAAGGCCATCAAGAAGAGTATTAGCTAGCGCAATAATAGAAATGGATACAGATGATAGAGTAGCTACTAGGGTAAGTAAGGACAGTATAGAGTTGGTGTCATTAGAAGCTACAGAAACAATGGAAGATGTCAATATAAACGGTGAGTTGTCAGAAAAGCAAAAACAGGAAGTCAAGAGCTTGTTAAGTAAGTATAGTAGTGTGTTAACAGATTTACCTGGAAGGACTGATATAGCGCAGCATGAAATAAATTTAACAACAGATGAACCGATAAGAAACAAACCATATCAGGTTCCATATGCATTACGAGATATGGTAAGAGAGGAAGTCAGGAAAATGAAAGCAATGGATATTATTGAACCATCTGATTCTGCATATGCCAATTCAATTGTGGTTGTTAAAAAGAAAGATGGGTCCAATCGCATATGTTGTGACTTTCGTTTGCTTAACAAGTTACTGTGTTTGATGCTGAGCCGATGCCAGACCCTGAGGAAATATTTGCAAAATTGGGCAGAAGTCGATACTACACAAAAATTGACTTATCAAAAGGATATTGGCAAATACCTATGAGAGAAAAGGACAAGGATATGACATCATTTGTAACGCCAGATGGATTGTATAGGTTCAAAGTCATGGCATTTGGAATGATTAACTCTGCTGCAACATTTAATCGTATGATGAGGAAGCTGTTAAGAGGTATGAAACACACAGATGGTTTTGTGGATGACGTGTTATTACATACCGACAGTTGGAAAGATCACATGTTGGAGTTGGAGATATTATTGGAAAGATTGAATACTGCACATTTGACAGTGAGACCATCCAAGTGTTTGATTGGTTATCAGTCATTAGAATTTTTGGGACATACTGTGGGAGATGGGATGTTAAGACCTGGTGAAAGTAAGTTATTAGCAATTAAACAAGCAGAAAGGCCGGAAACAAAAAAGCAGGTAAGATCATTTATGGGATTAATTGGGTACTACAGGAAATTTATTCCAAATTTTGCAGCTATAGCAGTACCATTAACTGACCTAACAAAACAAGGTAAGCCAAATAAATGTGAATGGGGGATAGAACAGGAGAGGGCTTTTAGAAGTTTAAAGAAAATGTTGGAATGTGAACCCATACTCAGGTTGGTTGATTTTAATAAACAGATTGTTATAAGAACAGATGCGTCGAATGTTGGATTGGGTGCTATATTTCTACAGGAACATGAAGGTAAGTTACTTCCAGTAGCTTATGCTAGTAAAAAACTGAATGGAGCAGAACGCAAGTATTCTGTTATAGAAAAAGAGTGTTTAGCTATCGTATGGGCTTTACAGAAATTTCAGGCATATGTTTATGGCAGAACTTTTGTATTACAAACAGATCATCGTCCATTAGAGTATTTGCAGAAAAGTAAGGTGTCAAATGGTAGATTGATAAGATGGGCATTGCAGATGCAATCATACAATTTTAGAATGGCCTACATTTGTGAGTTATGGTTCGTTTCTTTAAAATTGGTGGCGCTGCTATCGATCCGGTCCAGCTACCGCCATTGTTTACATTGTAACGTTGAGCAGTTTTACCTTGCAGTCCTCTGAAAATGCCATTTACTTGCTGTTGCGTTCCTGGATGTTCAAACAGAGGTGGACATTCGTTTCCCAGGGATCCAAAGCTGCGGAAATTGTGGGTTATTGCCATTCGGCGGAACTCTTCCGAGCAAAAATTTAAATTGTGGGAACCCAAACAGAAACAAAATTAGCATCAGAAATAACATTTATTTGTTTTATGCTTTGCAATTTTAGGAGTTGCATTGTATCATCTAGTGCATAGACACAAGTGCAATTTTGTTTTTGTCGTTTTCATGATATTACACACTTTGGTTCTATCAAATATTTATTTAAATACCAGCAGTTTTGAATTTGATGCAATTCTTTAATGCAATGTTTACAGGCTTCAATAATTCTTTTAATATGCACCCTCATACACAAGTATTTTGTGTTGAAATATGTAGTTTGTCATCACATTAATATCAATGTTCATGTAGAATGTTTAGGAAAAATGTTTGATTAATAAGAACCAAAGCTAATGATGTAAAACAGCATACCATTTCCTGGTTGTTTTTTTTTAACATACACCAATTAGAAACATATATATTACCAACCAACAAGTTCAAATAGTTTTTATGCCCCAAAAATATTATTTCACTTGTATTGATCACCTAATCATGTTAATAATGGGACTTCCTGAAACCGGAGTGCGTGGCAAAAGAACAGTCATTACCTTTTTTCATTACTGTCAGACCTGGCCCAGTTCCAACCCCCATCTCCAACCTAACCCTTATCTCCCACATAGAGCAAGCACTATGACCTTTAAGAGTGATATGTATTGTTGTCTGTGTGCCAATGTCTCAGACCATTTTGCCATCCATGCCCTGCAAGTACTATAACTTTAACAGATTCTTTCCCCTTTCTGCCTTTACCCAAGAATAAGAAGAGTCTTGTCCACTGCAATTTCAATGACATTTATTTGATATGTGTACAAGTATTGAAAATATTGTTGCATTACTTGATATTAAAATAGACTCAAGTGTACACATATTTTACGTTATTGAAGTGTACACGTGTTTCACATTTTAATGAAGTGTACATTTTAATGAAGTGTATATATATTTTACATGTTTTTGAAGTGTACTCAGTATTCAGAGGTCCTACCAGTTTTGGGGTCCAAAATTATAGAAAAAATAGAAATATTGGGTCAAAATGTTAGGAGTTTTGTAGGAAATTATTGGAGTTTTCACTAAAATTATGAGAATATTTTTTAAAAAGTTTACATATAAAATATAAATTCATGGTCTCCTTTCCTCTCCTTTAGCCATTCCCTTTCCTCATTTAACTAACAAACTTAAAATATTGGCAAAGTGCAATGTACACTTATACTGTTAATCTTTCTTCAGATATGTAATAAATGTAAGAAAATGTCCCCGTTCTGAATTCTTGAAGCTACCAATAACAAAAATATAGAAAAGGGTCAAAATTATAGGAAATATAGGAATGGTAGGAATTCTGAGTATTATAAAGTTATATTTAGAAAACAAGAAAGCCTTCAATTTATATGTCAGAATAAGTCTATATTTGTATGCATGTACAGTTAGACATCATTGTTTTTCAATAATTTTCATAAACTCCATACCAATACAAAATACAACATAAGTATTTTTTACATTTTTAACAGAAATATCTGAAAAATAATAGTTTTAATGTACACATGTATTTATTTGTATTTAAGGACATTTTACTCTCTTAAAAATCATTCATATTGTTATTTAAAAGATTCTTAAGACAATTTTTTTTAAATTTAAAGATTTAATTCTGGTTTTTTTTCACTAAAACATTTTAGTATCTGCAGTAAAAGATGTCTAAAAACACCATACAGGCATACCCTGTATGTAACATGAAACTGTGACAATCCAATAATGGTAGGTACTTCAAAATGAATACTGATCATATTCCTTATAGAAAAATTTTTGCAGTACAGCATATTTAAAATATTTCTCATAAAACACTGTGAGTTTTGATACCATTTCATTAATGAAAGAGTCATTTCTTTTAATATTAACAATTTTTAGATCATTGAAAGTGTACACTACTAGATCACATTCAGTTTTATTTGTACAAAAAAGCTGACCTTGAATTTGATAGTAATAATCATGTGTATTACTGAGTTGTAGGTTACCCTCTATGTTTTTAAGAAAAGGAACAGTATTTTCTGAAATAATGCTGTCTTTAGCACTATAAGGGCATTTGACTTCAACAAGTTTATCAGAATTAACTACTAAAGCATCAGGGGAAGCTGCAATATATGGATGGGTTTTGCTAACATAAATACCACAGGGTTCTGTCACTACTTCGGTTTTATTGGAGTATTCATCCAAGGCAACTGACTCATATTTTCTGCCATGAATAAGCGGTGGGGTAGTTATTTTGCATACAGTAGTTAAGGATTTTGCCAAATTTGTAAAATCTGTTCTGTCAGTTGCTTTGCAAATTTTGCCAAATTTTGAGGATTGCAAACGTTTGCATCGCTCTGAAAACCATTTATTATTTTTATTTTGCCCGGTTGTTGCAACTTGAATGTCTTCGATGTCTTTGTCAGAAATATCTGAAATCTTAGCCAGTTTGAGCCATTTTTCTGAGAGTTTTTCTTGACAGTAATCATGGTCTAGATCTAAAGCATAAGGATTAGCTGGAGGGAAAAGCTGTGCTATTGGCATACTGTTTACTGTTGGATGGTTTATACATGTGTTTCTAAAAAAATGAGTGTATTGAGGTGTGTTTCTATATTGCTCTGGCCTAGGGTCAAAATTAACATCAATGCTTGCATTAGCAAGTGGTAAATTAACTGACTTAATAGGACTACCAGTGTATGGTTTTACTTGATGAAAAGTTTGTAATCTTTGGGTACAGGTCTCTTCTGTGAGCATTTCACCTGACGAACAAAATTTATATAAGGAAAGTAAAACTGCACATACATGCTTGCAGTGAGCATAAGGACCCATACCTGCTCCACACTCGCATTGAGCTTCATGGACAGAGCCAGATTTATCTAAACAGATATCAATTTTATATAACACTTTCTTTTTCATTTGTGCACGACACTGTGACTGAACATAAAATTTGTCATTTTCAGAAGAAGACCTTACAAATTTCAAAAATCTATGATTATATAAATAAGTAGCATCATTATCAATGCATTTATCATATAGTCCCAAATATGATTCAATTGAAGAGTATTTCATTTCCACGAAATTAGCATCTTCATTCAAGTCTTTGTAAGTTCTTAAATCTGGTATAATCATATTCCAGTCTTCTGCCATAGTTTCTTTCCCAAAATCTTTATTCCTATCATATGCTTCTAATCTGAAACAGGACCTAACATTGTTACTAAGGTGAACATACTTTCCATATGCATGCATTTAAAAATACTGAAGTGTAGTTATTATGAAGTAGCATTCCATCTACTGGGAAACTACTTACGAAATAATATTTGAAATCTGATTTTTTTCCCCCAAAGAAAACACAAATTTATGGAGTCAGTGTCATACACAAATGATATTAATAAACTTATGCATTTTTAATTATAATGGGCTTTTTAGTAATACTGTGTATGATAAAAATGCATTCTGATTAAACATTTAAATCACGGTAATAAATGTCAAAATGTATATAGTCTTTTTAGTCTTATTGTTATTTAATATATTGGTTATTGATTGTTCATTAATATTTCACTTATATCAAGATGTAAATAATTGCCAAGTGATCTAAAGTGCTGTTTTAAGATGCCTCTCATAGCTAGTTCAAATCCAAATCAGAAAGCTCCTTGTCCAGGAGTATGTCAGTTTGTTTGCTTGCATGTGAGTGGTTTTCTCCAGGCACTCAGATTTCCCCACCATCCCAAATTTTTGACTGTCTAGATATAAGGAAGACATTCTTGACTTCCTCCCGGGCGAGCGTTCTACCACAAGGCTAAAAAGTCTGGCAGTAAATCACTCCATCTACTACATGTACATGTACACAACACAATAATACCACGGCTAGCTCAGTCCCGCTACACTTGTTACTGTTATTTTTTAACCACCAAAATATTGTGTGTAGTAGCCAAGATTACAGTTGTTATTATTTTCAATGTTTTAATCGTAACAATGCGTCTATAGTTCCTGGCATAAAGTGAAAGTAGAAAGGGGAAGATGTATGCTATGCATCAATGCCTAGACATTGTTAATGGATTATTTTGTCATGTCCCGGGATATGGTAACAAAACCTGTCGTTTATTTGAATTATCTACCACAATGGCACATGCAACGACACACGATAATCTTGACATATCGTTTCATAGAAAAATATATTCAATTTCGTTACACGAGACCAAGCCCTGTGGCAAGGGAGAACGTTCGACGAATCGCGAAAGTGTACCTCTCTATTAATTCCACTTTTCGACCCGAAACTCTCGCACCACGCTTTTTTAGTTCTTCTTTTAACGCAGGAAGACCCCATGACCCATAGTCGATATAATTGCTAGCCATCGCTGTATTAACGCAAGCTGAATCAGTGTATAAACAACAGTGTACAAGGTCAATGACATTAACCTAGGACCGGATCGATTCGTACGCCACCTGGATTCAAGGGGACATAACTCGGTACGTAAAACTACAAATGTTTCCCATTGAGGCCATTAAAGGTGTGGAAAATGTAGGTGCAGATTTTTTGAGTCGTCATGCTATTTAGTCTGGATGCAAAATGATTATTTTTGCACTTAAGAGGGGAGGTAATGTCACAAAGTAAATAGAATTTTGTTGACATTTTGTGTATTTTATATATATGTGGGTCATTGTACAGGTGAGCTAGGTAGTTTCACTATGTATTGTTAGTATAGTGGTCAGTCAGGTGTTAATAGGTACAGGTGATGGTTGTTTATGTCGTTATGCTCTGCTGGTTTTAAATGGTTAAAGTGTATTGATTAATTGATTGGTCATATAATAGAAGTTGTCAGTCTGATAGGGGTATTAAGAGGCTATAGTTTAATGGTCATTTATATGCAAATTTAAAAAGTATCTTGTTGTATAAGAAAGAAGTTATACTTGTGGATAGGTGGTTTGTGTGGTGTGTGTGAGAGCATGTGGAAAGTGTGCATGGGGTGTGTATATATAGGGGTGGTATGATAGTTTTATTTTAGTCTGGGTTTTGCAAGACAGAAGTGAAGGTCATAACTGGAGCTGACACAAGAAAATAGAGATTTGTTCAAAGTAAGAAGAATCTGATGTAGTGCTGTGAGTAGAGAACTTAAATAATTTATATAGAGAATTCTGTGTGAAAGAAGAAAAGTGAAAATAGAGACTTTTAAGAACATTATTTTGTCAGCTCCATGTTGAAGTCTTGCTTAAAATTAAATATGTTTGATTGCAAACGCAAAGAACATTTTAGAGAGCAGTCAAGGTTTTCGTAATAATGTCAAAGAGAGTATTGATTCCAAAAGTGAAAATTAAGGAGGCATAGAGGTTATGCATATTTGATAAAGAGAACATAAAGAGAAAATAAATATAAGGAGTAGAAAGAGAGATGAAGCTTGGGGTCAGATAAGGAAAAAGAGGTCGGGTCAAAGGTCAAAAGAAGTGACATAAAAAGATGGTACGACAGTAAAGTTGTGACGAACGGGTGTATATAACATTTGCAGAGTAATGAAGATGTAATAATCGTGTACAATGTATATATTGTGTTTTTGTGAAAATAACAATTTCTATTTTATCTGGTGATTTATATCTGTTTGAAAACCGCGAAACCAAATTATCCAGGAACTGACTTTCATCTCATTTTGAAAATTTAATTAGAGTGTGCGGGGCTCTAAATATAAAAGTTAATTTTGTAAATTCCTATCAACAAAGAAGATTTGATTTCAAAACAACTGGAGGGCAAATTGACAATTTTGACATTCAATGACAATTAATTAATAACATGTGTTGGTGGGCAATTTAGTCGAGGTAGCTCACAGACATTCATTTGTACATATATATGTGTTTATTTTATTTTAATAAATTGTACTATAATATGTCTTTGTATATGTTTAATTCCTGCAATTGTACTCACACACAACTAGGTTGTGACATAAACCACTGTAATTACTGTGAAAAGGATTGATTATATTTCTACATTGATAAAATTAAGTTCAATACTGTTCTAACCACCACCCCCTCCCTTTTTTTATTCTGCAGTTACCATGGTAACAAGTAACTTCTTTTCTTCTTTTTGCTTAATTTTAAACATCTTTGTTACAGTGAAAATATTGATTATATTACTGAAATGGTAAATTTGTTAAATATTTTCTTATAAATACCACCCTCCCATTTTATATGTGCAGCTGCAGTTACCATAGTAACAACTGAACTTATTTTTGTTAAATTCTAAACTGCTTAGTTACTCTGAAAAGCATTGATTATATTTCTACATTGATAAAATGAAGTTCAATACTGTTCTAACCACCACCCCCTCCCCTTTTTATTCTGCAGTTACCATAGTAACAAGTAACTTCTTTTTGTTTCATTTTAACTCCTTAGTTACTGTGAAAAAATATTGATTACGTTACTAATGTGGTAAAATGATGTCCAATATGTTCATCTAAAGTCCCCTTCCATTTTCACATTTTGCAACTGCAGTTACCATAGTAACAATTACGTAACTAGAACTAATTTTCTTAATCTTAAACATGCTTAGTTACGGCAAGAAAAATGAATTATTATTCTCATTTGATAAAATAATGTTCAATATATTTTTCTAACCCCCCCCCCCCCATTTTATAGCAGCAGTTACCATGGAAACATGTAACTGAACTTCATATCCCAGTGATAGAGCAATGTGCTATAATACACAGATTTTTACTTTTTTTTAACTGTTGCAGTAGCTATGGAAACAATCTTTTATTGCTTTGTTTAAAATGATTAAGAAAATCTCAGGGATCAGAAAGTTTTTTTTCAAACTTGGGACCGTTACTGGGATGTTTCAACTCTGTCAGGTGGCATTGCTTTATCTGGGGCTCAAGTCTATAACATTACATAAGAGGGTTTAAATATTTTTAGAAATTTAGAGACAGGACATTTTTTATCAACTCTACAGCAAAAATTCATTGACATTGCCCACATCCATCTTAAATCTTTAGACCTATTATTCTATTTCTTTCTGTATCTTAGAAAACAATATCTTTCCTGTGATCTTTTGTGTACTTTCTCCCTATTAGTTTGGGACACCATATTCCTCAGACTTTCTTCTGTTACTTGCTGTAACTGCCTCCTTTTTACCTAGAGTACCAATTTCAAAACAAAGCAATAACACTAAATTTACCTCTGGCCATTTCTTATATTCTTCTGTTGCTTGCTGTAACTTCCTCCAGTTTGTCTGAAGAACCAAGTACCGATACAAAACACAACACAAAACAACAACAAATCTTACCTCTGAGCATTTCTTTTATTCTTCTGTCACTTGCTGTAACTCCTTCCAGTTTGTCAAGAGTGCCATCTACAACACAAAACAACAATAACAAATCTTACCTCCGATCGTTTCTTTTGCTCTTCTGAAGCTTGCTGTAACTGTTTCTCAAGTCCTTCCCAATCCATCTGGGGCATCGCAGTTTCAATATTAAATACATCAAAATCACCTTCTTTTTCACCGGGAGTCCTATCACACTGCTTATCATCCACACTTTGAGTATTTTTTCTGGGACTATTTTTTGGACTAGTATTCTGTAAGTCATTCCTGTTTACGATAGAATCTGTCACATTTTTGTCACAAGTGTTTGTCCCGGAATGAATTGTGTTGCTATTTAAATCCGTGTCTGCTAGACTGTTACAGTTCTTCATGTTTTCAAACGAAACTGTTGTGTCAACAGGGGTATTCATTTCTGATGATATTGCAGAATTTGATGCCGAGCTTGAAGCACTGGGACTACTTTCATCAGTCTGACCTTGAATGTTATGAAGGTCAAGAGGTAGAGCATTCACATTAATTTTTTTTAATTCCGCAAATTCCTGAGCTATGCTAAGTAAATTAATCTTCCGAAGTCGTCTGCTATATTCCTCATCTGATTCACCTGGCTGTTTTTCAACTGTTATCGACGACTTTTGCACACTAGATTCCGATTTCTGAGAATTTTGACCTCCGCCGTCCAATTTCTGAAGTTCGGCTTCAGCAATGTCTCTAAGAGGAGCTGAACCTCGGAATAATCAGAAGACAAGGATTCAGTGTCGGCTCTATTTCACTCCGAAACTTTTGTAGAACACTGTTTTTATTTTGACAACTAATTCTGTCATCTGGGGTAGACTCTCTACTTATAGATCGAATGTTTTCAAGTGAATTCGAAATTTCTAATTTTTCAGAATTTTTAATTTCTCGGGGACTTCTAGAGATTCCTGTCTGATTGTATTTCCGACACATCAGAGCACTCTGGATTTTTCTGACTAAGTTTGGCTTGTTTTCTTTTACATAAGATTTCCAGGCTCGTTGTATTCTGTAAAATAAAATGAAACGTGAAAAATTAAGGTATTAGTACATATACAGTAAAACCTCATTATAATGTCCCTCCATAGCTGTTCCACCACAATTATTTGTAGTCTTAAACGTAATAGACAGATCACCAGCCACATCAACAATGTTCAGACAAAGGCCCGGCATGTTGGATTGTGCTGTGTAATGATGTTACTGACACTAGTACGTCATAAATTATTTTGACGCTGCTTTGGTTCTGTGATGGTGGCCAGTGTCGAACATTGTGGGCATGGTTGGCAAAACGTCAATTTCTTCCATGGCCTCCTTGATTTATTGCTAAATCCCTTTTATAATGCCAAGATTTGACAAAACATATGGTTCACAAATTGAGGTTGTATTTGTATTAACTTTTACATCTTAGTCGAGTGCTACAGTACGCATAAATAATAAATAAATAAATAAATAAATAAATAAATAAATAAATAAATCAATTGATTAATAAAACAATGTAGGCTAATAAAAACTGAAAGTTCACACAGTGTTATCTGCGACAAAATTATTTTCTCTCAATTTTAATATATTAATCTTTATTAGAAACGAGAGACCAAAATTCAAATTATGCTATCTGGGTAAACCAGGGACTTTTGATGGATTAGTGTCTGGTTAACCAGGCCCATATGGAGTCTGATTCTGTTGATTTAAGACCTGCTGGCTCCAAGAAGATATTGATTATTTACTGGAAGTTAATCTGAGGTAATTCATCTTGAGTACTTTAACATTACATAATGGAATGCATTAAATAATAAATTCATATAGGGAAAGGGAAATAACTCTAGTAAGCTTGTATTCGATCTTAAAAGTGTTGGTTGAATTTTGCAGCAATTTTTCAGCTAATCGCGACAAGAACTTTTTTATCAATCTCATGGATTTATCTATGAACAATTTTGTTGTATACATGTGAAGTGTGAGTGTGTTGTATGGTCTGCCTTGTACTAGCGCACACTCAGGGCGACTTTAACGTGCTAGGTCACAGAGTCAGTATGCTGCAGACAAGCGTACCACTCCCCTAGTACATTATACTGATACCAGGTGAATCAGTAAAGACCAATGGCAAGGAAAATCCCCACATGTTGTCTGAGTGGGACTCAAACTCACAGCAGTGAGAGACCATGGATTTGTAGACTGACATCTTATCGATTAGGCCACCACAGCCACTCATCTTGAAAGTGGTATCATGACATGTAATCAAATAATACTATTTGACTAATGTGTAAAGTTAAGAATTCTGTATATTTTGTTTTGTCACCAACCTCACAGGCAAAATTGTTTATCATGAAAAATACACAAATTTTTCATAAAAAATTTAAAATGTGGTAAAATATATTTTTCAATTTGAGATACTGCTTCCTCGTCTAGCACTCGGTATTAAGACGGCAAAATACCAAATGATTGGTCCAGTGTCAGGATAAGATGACTGGGAGAGTGGTTTTCTTGTCTGTGGTGTATTGACTCGGAGCAAGCACCTTAAAGTCCCCCACAGTGTGTGCTAGTCCAAGGTACACCATAAGACACACACACTCCTCACACAAAAATGAACTTGCTCTTAGATTATTAATCCTTAGAGATTAATAAATTTGCTCTTATCATGAATAGCTGAAAAATTCCTGATGTGAAGTTACACACGATGCAGCAACAAAGCAGTGCATAGTGTGACAAATAAAGGTAGTTTCCCCTAGAGAAAAATGACTCAATATTCCCAGTTTGTTCACTAAAATTCCCCAAAACACAACAGTGATGCATTGAAAATATAAAACTAGTTGTCTTTATCCACAAAATATCAGATACATGCAGTGCCATAATAATATTATAGTGTCTTTAATGTAATAGAGGTACTAGCTATTGCCAGCACACCATAATGCAGTTTGCTAGATCTCAGAACTTCAATTTTCCCAATTTTAAAGGCAGAAAAAATAGTTTTCAAATAATGTAACAATATCACTGGTAATTTCTGAATATCAGTAGTTGTATGACATGTCAAGTACAATCACCTCATAAGAATCGCGACAGACAATTTCTAATTTGATTCAAAATGAAATTCTATCGTCTAAAATCAATGACAAAACCCACAATGCTCATGTTACTAATGTACAGTCATGATTGTATTCAGCTGTTGCTAGGATACTGATTTTTGATGAACCAAATCAAACACTTGACAGACATTGACATTAAACATTCAACAGACTAAGATTAATCAACCACAGATGAATCAGATTTTTATAGGTTGTTGATGTTGTAAAAATATTTCTGTTATTAATTTTTTATTACATATTTATATGAAGGTTGTCTCAATGTCTGATCAGGTTAGCCTCATACATCAAGGAAAATAAGACCAGAAACAAAATATCATGATAATGGATTCCAGAAAGCTTTATTTTCATTACATCTGTTGCTATGGTAACAAAGAAATGTGACACACTGACACTGTCAATTGTTACTGAATTAAGGTTTGAATCTATTTGATCTTAATAATGCATTATATGGATGAAATCATGATGACAGTTTGTAGACCTCTGTATATACCGGTATATCAGGATTAAGAGACATCATCTTATGAGAGAAAATGCAGATGATTCAGCCACTTTGTTTAAGAAAGGACGTTCTGCTCATGGTATTTCAAAGGGTAATGCAAGATAGTGTGGCGAGTGCCAAATTCGATGAAGGGCAAACCCCTTCATTTTGAATTTGGCATGCGCCACACTATCTTGCATTACCCCTTGAAATACCATGAGCAGAATGTCATTTCTTATATTTACAATTTTTTCTTTAATAAATATTTTGTACCTTGGTGCTATTTCTTCCATATCTGCTCGCGTGAGAAAGGGTTTTAGCCATGCAAGATCGGCGTGTTTTGCATCACCACGTGACCCCCCTGTGTGGGACATGACGTAATATTGCGGGAAAATCGATACACATCAAGGGTCATGACCCTAACTGTCTTTCATGGGAATTGCAATACAATTGCTTCTGCATGTTTCATCGAAGAGAGATACAGTGACATTGTAAATATAAATGTATGAATGAAGTGGAGAGATTCTTTCACTTATTTCGAGGCAGTCTGTTCTGGTAATATGGAGTGGAGTAATGGTATTTTATATACCGATTGTTTCACTTATATCGTGGTGATCGTTTCTGAGATGGTGGACTGTAGTGGACTAATGGTGTATTATGACCCAGTCAAGATTCTTTCACTTATTTCGAGGCAGTCTGTTCTGGTAATATGGAGTGGAGTAATGGTATTTTATATACCGATTGTTTCACTTATATCGTGGTGATCGTTTCTGAGATGGTGGACTGTAGTGGACCAATGGTGTATTATGACCCTGTCAAGATTCTTTTACTTATTTTGAGGCAGTCTGTTCTGGGAATATGGAGTAAAGTAACGAAATCTTATGTACTGATTGTTTCACTTATATCGTGGTGATCAGTTCTGATATGGTGGACTGGAGAGGACCAATGGTGTATTATGACCCAGTCAAGATTCTTTTACTTATTTTGAGGCAGTCTGTTCTGGGAATATGGAGTGGAGTAATGGTATTTTATATACCGATTGTTTCACTTATATCATGGTGATCAGTTCTGATATGGTGGACTGGAGAGGACCAATGGTGTATTATGACCCAGTCAAGATTCTTTTACTTATTTCGAGTTAGTCTGTTCTGGTAATATGGAGTGGAGTAATGGTATTTTATATACAGATTGTTTCACTTATATCGTGGTGATCGTTTCTGAGATGGTGGACTGTAGTGGACCAATGGTGTATTATGACCCAGTCAAGATTCTTTTACTTATTTCGAGTTAGTCTGTTCTGGTAATATGGAATGGAGCAATGGTATTTTATATACCGATTGTTTCACTTATATCGTGGTGATCAGTTCTGATATGGTGGACTGGAGTGGACTAATGGTGTATTATGACCCAGTCAAGATTCTTTTACTTATTTCGAGTTAGTCTGTTCTGGTAATATGGAATGGAGCAATGGTATTTTATATACCGATTGTTTCACTTATATCGTGGTGATCAGTTCTGATATGGTGGACTGGAGTGGACCAATGGTGTATTATGACCCAGTCAAGATTCTTTTACTTATTTTGAGGTAGTCTGTTCTGGTAATATGGAATGGAGTAATGGTATTTTATATACCGATTGTTTCACTTATATCATGGTGATCAGTTCTGATATGGTGGACTGTAGTGGACCAATGGTGTATTATGACCCAGTCAAGATTCTTTCACTTATTTCGAGGTAGTCTGTTCTGGTAATATGGAGTGGAGTAATGGTATTTTATATACCGATTGTTTCACTTATATCATGGTGATCAGTTCTGTTATGGTGGACTGTAGTGGACCAATGGTGTATTATGACCCAGTCAAGATTATTTTACTTATTTCGAGTTAGTCTGTTCTGGTAATATGGAATGGAGTATTGGTATTTTATATACCGATTGTTTCACTTATATCATGGTGATCGTTTCTGAGATGGTGGACTGTAGTGGACCAATGGTGTATTATGACCCAGTCAAGATTCTTTTACTTATTTCGAGTTAGTCTGTTCTGGTAATATGGAATGGAGTAATGGTATTTTATATACCGATTGTTTCACTTATATCGTGGTGATCGTTTCTGAGATGGTGGACTGTAGTGGACCAATGGTGTATTATGACCCAGTCAAGATTCTTTTACTTATTTTGAGGCAGTCTGTTCTGGGAATATGGAATAGTCAGTTATGGAGTTTTACATACCAGTTAAGATCCTTTCACTTAACGGTATATCATGGTAGTCAGTTCTGAAATGATGGAGTTGAGTGGAATATAATTGTTTTATGCAACATTCAAGATATTTTTTCACTTATATCGAGACAATGTGTTCAGGGATGGTACAGTGGATTAATATTGTTTTATGCAACAGTCAAGATTTTTTTCACTTATATCGAGGCAGTCTGTTCTGGGGTAGTGGAGTAGGGTGGACCAATTGAGTATGTTTTATGCACCAATAAAGATGCCAGTACTTACCGGTAGATCAAGGCGTACAGTTCTTGGATGGTGGGTTGGGGTAATATTATTTTAATTATATTGAGGCAGTCATTTCAGGGATGGTGAAAGAAACCAAACATCTTGGAGAAAACCAGTGACCAAGTGGAATTCAATCCTACTGTAGGAACCACTCTGTTTGTGACAGTGAAATATTCTTTATATCTATAGAAAATCAAATAAATTTGAATAAAGATTGATATTTTTCACTTACTTGTACCTTAAGTCGTAACAGAAAATCTGTATGCCCGATTAGCCCAGAATATATCTGCACAGGGTAAAATGTTGGCGCTATGGGGATTTAACATGTTGAAAAATCAGGCAAATGCTGGATTCTGTTGCCCATATGATGTAAAATGTCACAAAGGACATCACTTCCGGTGTAAACTTCGCCATTTTCGCCATGTAAAATCCCCATAAAGCTAACATTTTGCTTTCTACAGACATACTTTATGACAATCTCGGATGTACATACAGATTTCCTGTTACGACTAGGTACAAGTAAGGGAATAATATCAATCTTTATTAAAACTTATTTGATTTTCTATGGATATGATGAGTATTTCACTGTCACAAACAGAATGATTCCAACAGCAAGTGGTTGTATTGTGAGTTGGCACTTTAGCTTACTCAGCCAACAAACCTAAACCTAAATTCTTAATAGCAAGCCAAGTTTGGCACACTTTAACAAATTTGGACATGCAGATATATCAACACTTTGCATGAAATGCCCAGTCTGTAAAACACCCAACCTCCTTATTCAGTAAATAATTTAGCAGATCTAAAGCAAATGATGTACACAAAAAGTTTTATTACTGCATGTGTGTATGGGACAAATGACAAAAGGATGAATGATCAAAATGAAGATAGAGAGAAGAATGGAATGGATGTGGATGAAAGGCCCAGATGGAGAGAAGATATGGAATGGATATGGATGAAAGTTCCAGACAGAGAGAAGATATGGAATGGATGTGGATGAAAGGACAGATAGAAAGAAGATATGGAATGGATGTGGATGTATGTAAAATGTAAAACTGCATGTGTGTAATGGGCAAATGACAAAAGGATGAATGATCATAATGAAGATAGAGAGAAGATATGGAATGGAAGTGGATGATAGGACAGATAGAGAGAAGATATTAAGATACTAATTAGGTAATACAACACTGCTGTTTTATAAGTGTTATAATTAGAACTGTCAAAAATATTGTCCTTTGTTAACAATGATGACCAATTGCATAAAACTGTTGCCCAAGGCTTGCATCCCTATACTAATATGTCAGACTGGCTATATTTCACAAAAAATATTAACAGTACATTCAGTTTAGACAGGTTAACAGAATGTTCATTCTTCACAATCAGTAGCAGTATACTGAATAAATAAATTTTGTACAACAAAACCTTGTTAAAATGTTCTCGATAATTTTTGCCATCTCGCTTATCGCCTCAATATTTTGAAATCCAAAAATTGGTTTTTTTCTCTGCTTGATTTTTCGCCAATTTTTATGATGCCAAATTTGACTGAAAAATGGTAGTGATGAATCACCTATACCATCACCATATCCACTTATAATGCCAAATTATGACTAACCAAATGATAGTACTTCATTTCAAAAATATGTTTAATTTTTACAAATACACTTGTGAAAATTGTTTGGCCTAGAAAAAAATTATTAAATATTTATCCACTTACTATCCAAACTTATGAATGAACGAATGATGGCAATGAATCAATATTTACTTTACAATCCCAAATCTCTATTAAAATGCCAAAACTTTTTGCACTTCATTTTTGAAATCAGTTTAATTTTCAGAAAAACACTTGGGAAAATGGCTTGGCCTGGAACAAAGTTATTAAATATTTCCCATTATTTTGAAGATATCTTTGTTTAGGAGTAGGGATGTTAATATTTCAATTACAACATCACAGAAACTTTATGTCTAATTTCAGATCTAATTTCCTGGTTTTTATTACATTGTTCATACAACAACACTTTCATCTACCAAAATAATTTCATAACATTTTTAATCAAAATTTTGTTGATAATTTTGTAAATGATGAACATAATTGTACAATGTATATGTATGCTATATGTATAATGGACTTTAAGGTAAAATTGTGAAGTAGTTATTCATGAGTTGCTTATGTATTTGAGAATAAAGTTTTTTGTTGCATTAATGTTCATACTATGGACTTTGAGGTAAAATTGTGAGGCGCTTATTCGTGATGTTTTTGCTTTTGTTTTATTTTTTAATTTTTAAGCTCCAGTCAAGATTTATTTTACTAATATTAAGGCGGTCGGTTCAGAAATGGTGGAGGAAGTCAGAGTGCCCATAGAAAACCAACAACCTTCTTCAAGTGAACTGACAAGCATTCTCACAATAAGAACTGTCCAGAGTGGGTTTCAAACCTAGGCAGTGAGAGGCCCTGTGATCCATAAGCATATACTTCAGTCCACTCCGCCACCAAGGCCCATTAAGAGTGAAGCAAAGACTGGCCTAAAAAAAACATTTTATATTTTTTAAGCCTACCCTTAAGGTTTTATGACAACATTTGACCTGTTAAGTTGGCATCCTTGTCCCAGCAAGGCCCATTAACAGTGAAGCAAAGATTGGCCTAAAAAAATTATTTCATATTTTTTAAGCCTACCCTTAAGGTTTTATGACAATATTTTGACGACCACTGTTAAGTTGGCATCCTTGTCCCATATGATCAATTTAAAAAAAAAAACATTTAAAAAATGCCTACCTACTGATCAATCCCAATTTTTCTAAGAATTTAAGAGGAAACATTTTTTTCTTTGGCTTAATGGCATTTTATACCTCAGTTTAAAATTATAAAATTATAATTATGTTGAGATGAACTGATGATCAGTTCTAGGATGAGGTAGGTAAACAGAGTACCTAGAAAAACAAATACTTACCTTCAGAAAGAGAATGGAGACAACCTAGGTTGGAGTTGAGTTGAGTAATGGTGTTTAATGTCCCAGTCAAGAATATTTCACTTATATCGAGACGTCGCCAGCTATAGGCGAAAGTGCAGAAATTTTGCCTGTGCGTTGCGCTGATGGCATAATACAGCAGGGTTCTTTAGCGTGCCAAGCCCACCGTGACACGGGACCTCGTTTATTTTAAGTTCCCATCCGAAAGAACTGTGACTTTCATTTCGTAATGCCGAGTGCTTGGCGAAAGAACAGTCACTACCCACTTTCAAGTCTTGGGTCAGACCCGGCCGGGGATCGAACCCACGACCTCCCACTTACGGAGCGAGCACTCTACCAACTGAGCTACCGCAGTGGTACAACCTAGGTTGGGATAGACATTACATAACAAATTTGGTGGTTTATTCAATCTCCCCCTCTGATTTGATGGTTATGAACCTGATCTCCTCTCTCTCTCTCTCTCTCTCTCTCTCTCTCTCTCTCTCTCTCTTCTTTATGTCTTTGATTTGGTGGCTATGAACTCTCAACTTTCTGTCCCAATCACTCTCTCTCTCTCTCTCTCTCTCTCTCTCTCTCTCTCTCTCTCTTCTTTCTATCTGCATTTGGTAAATAGTGTGGGGATGGAAATAAAATAACAATTTAAAAAGAATCAATTCAACCTCAAAAAACTTCATATCTTTACAATTTCCAAAATTTTTCTTAAAATTAAATAAATAAATAAAGTTCTTCATCTCTTTACAGTTTCCAAATCTTTCAAAATAAATGAATAAATGTATAAATATGAAAAATAATATGCAACTTTATCAAAAACAAAAAAAAACTAGAGGTATTTATTATAATAGTTCAAAATAGTTCACACCTGTTGGTAATTATTCATATAAAATAATTCTCCAAGGACAAACAACATACACTAATATAATACATACATAATGCATACAACATCTCTACTACCATTTTTTTCTTACCTGCCAGAAAACTGGTCCATCTTATAACAGACTAACAAGTGACTGAATGTATAACAGAATTGTGTCGAGATTTATCAATCACCGACGATGTGATTGTATACTGGACACAGTTTTGGTGTTAATGGAGAGAAGAATTAGCTTTTCTTATCATCAGCTGATATGAACTCATGTGCATCATTTTGTTATGATAAACAAATGCCTTCATATATCAATATCAACAATGAGGCTCCAAATGGGGGCCAAATTAACTAGGGAAAAATTCAGTGATATAGATTCAGAAAAATTAAGATTTTTTTCCGAAATTAAGATTTTTTTTAATGAAAATCATGTGCTTTTAAGTTAAAAAAGTGTTTTATCATGAAAAACTCTATTTTCTCACATTTTCATTAATAATTTTTTTATTTTTAAAAAAAATCCAAGAAAATATTTTTTAAGAAATTCTGTAGCATACAATTATATCATTAAGTCAAGCTGTGTATAACAATAAAAATACTGAAAAAACTTCAATATTTTAATTCCATCAAATGAATTCGACATGGAGAAAATAATTACGAATTTGTAAAGTTATTTACAGATGGCACTGCTGGTATTTTTTAAGGTACTTTTTTTAATGATGATTCACAAAAGCTTTTGTTCAGTCTTAGCTGCTTGCAGTTTGATTTCACAGAATTTTTTTTCAATAAATTTTCTAAATGAACATAAAACATTAATAACAAGAGGCCCATGGGCCTTAACGCTCACCTGAGGCTAAGTACATATCTCATGCAGAGGTCAATAACATTTATTAAAGAAAACTCCTTATTTTCAGCAGTAAGGCAGAATTAAATGCAAGGATTTTTGCAAATTAACCATACCTTGTCCCGAGAATGCTACATATAATATATATATAGTCTAGCTATTTATTTATAACAGCTAAAAAAGTAAAAACAAAAGTATAAAACTATGACCTTCATCTAGGCCATTACCTACAATATTCGAATATACATGCCTATACAAAAAGTTAATAGTTTTCGAGATAATTAACCATCTCAGTATCCTTTCCCATCTGTAACCTTGACCTTTAAACCCATGACCTTAATCTATATATCAAAATGATTGTTAAATCAACTTCTACAATATTCTAATATACATGTTTATACAAAAAGTTTATAGTTTTCGAGACAATTAACCATTTCGGTATACTTTTGCATCTGTGACCTTGACCTTTGAACCCATGGCATTAATCTATAAATCAAAATGATCGTTAAATCAAAACCTACAATATTCCAATATACATATCTATACAAAAAGTTAATAGTTTTCGAGATAATTAACCATTTTGGTATTGATTTGCATCTGTGACCTTAACCTTTGCTCACACCTTCCAGAACCAACCATAGATTGACAGCATGTTACATGTATTTGTTTTTATCAATTCCACTGTAACCAAATGTTATATCAAAATTTCTCTGCATTGTGTACTATATAGTTGCTTTTATTCACTGGGGATTTTATTTTGCTATATTTGCGGTTGACTATATAGCATGAAATTAAATACCAAGCATTTTCATGTAGCATTCATTAAACTTTGAATTCGATAATCCGTACAAAAAATTGTTTACACTGGCCACTACACCGCAAAATTTTATACCTGCGAATCAGTTCCAGTGTCTGAACTGTGAAATTTTATCCCTGCAGAATTAAACAGATATACAGTATTCTGCAAATATTGTCATACCACAAGACTAATTCTTAAAACTCATAAATTAGAATAAAAAATAAATGCACAGACAATATTGGATTTCGATTCTTTAATGTGTGCCATAAACTTGAGACAAAATTCTCTGAGTTATATGTACTCCCAGTTATATTAAAGTTCCAAAGCATAACACACAGACAACCATGGGTTTTTTTTACCAAGCTCAAATTCTGATTCTAAAACCAATATCTTTCTGAAATTTTGAGACAAAACTCTGGTGCAAATGTTGGCGTAATGTTATATTGAATTTCAAACCATAAAAAAGATGCAGTGAATTTCAAACAAAATTCTGAAATAAATGTACTGCGGGTTATATTAAAGTTTTAAACCATAAAACACCGACAGCTTTGGGGTTTTTTTCCAAGCTTAAATTCTGATTCTAAAACCAATATCTTTCTGACTTGGAGCTAGACATTAATAGGTACATAATGTCACAGTTTGTTTTAGCTTTATATATATCAAATTGCTTTACAATAAGTCTGTTTGAGATATCACTTGAAGGCAATTTGAATGTATATCAAGCTTTGTATTTTTAAAGTTATAATATTGCCTTCAAGTAAATTTTCCGTTTCCCTAGAAACCACCTGTATACATCCTCCTCTCTTACCCCCCACCCGAACAAGAAAGCACAACTTATTTTATAACATATGACAAGTAATGTCATGCTTTGTTTTTTCTTGTTATAAATCTGTCCACAATTAAAACTTAAGTTGACTTAGCAACCCATCCCCTCTTACCCCCCCCCCCCACACACACACACACACACTTGCCCCAAACAAAACAGCACTACTTAAGTTATTACATATGACAAGTTATGTTCTTTTATAAATTTGTTTTCAAGTAAAACTTAAGATTACTAAGAAACCCCTTGTACCTTCAACCCCTCCCCCTCTTCCGCCAACAACTCTCCACCCCATCCCCCACCCCTCAAAAACAAAAAAGCACAACTTACGTTATAACATAAGACAAGTAATGTCTGGCTTTGTTTTTCTTATTATAAATCAGTCTTCAAGTAAGACCCCCTATCCCTCCCCCTCCTCCCTATAAACACACTTCTCCCCCCCCTCCCCCACCCCCACCCCCATAAAAAAAGCAAAACAACAAAACTTACGTTATAACATATGATAAGTAATGCCTTGCTTTGTTTCTTCTCGTTGTAATATTATCTTCAAGTAAAACCTCCAACTGGTGACTGAAAATAAAATTAATTAAATTAAAACAAAATTAAAATTGAAATGTTAATTAAGGCCATAAACTCTCACATAGCTGATGTATTTTTCATGCAATTAAAATCCTTATATCTGAATTCCTAAAGCTAATAGTCATTTTCACATAATTATATAGTGTGTTAAGTTTGACCTGGCTGTTTAACCTTTAAACTTTGAAAATTAGAATGGGCTAACAAACTGTATGATTAAGGTAAGACAGCATGTTGCATTACCATAAACACCCGGTACCCAGTATTACTATCACCTATCCTTATATAGCCTCTTTATATAACCCCTAATTACACAATAGGTATATCCCTTCAAATTTTCAAATTAAAGGTCAAACAGCCAGGTCAAACTTGACACACTATACCTTATGTCCTTAATGCATATACTTAACAAAACAATAACAGTCGTTAAGACTCGGTTCCTTAATTAAAACGATGATGTCACCATTAACCTCCAGTCTCAGATGTGAAGACTATAAAACATATACAAGGAAGAAAATTCTAGTTATTATTTTGGATATAATCTTGGAAATAATTCCACTTGTACAAACAAAGTTTAGGGGGGTATATAGGAATCACCCTGTCTGTCTGTCTGTCTGGTTGTCCATCCCAATATCGTGTCTGCTCCATATCTTCCATGTCTATGGATGGATTTTGATCAAACTTAGCACAAATGTAAACCAACAAGAGACAATGTGTTACATACCAAATTTATGTGTATGAGTCAAAGGTCACAAAGGTCAATGTTAGGGTGTGGGGGGGGGGGGTATTTTGCTCTCAAGAAATAATTCTAGTTTCGGCAGTTTTTTATCAACTGGGTATTGACACAACAATTAACAATCTGGCTCTGAAGAGACAGTTCTAGTTTTGACTAAAAAAACGCAAATAACTGAATCAAGTCATTTTGAAGAAAACCATCTACCTTCAGCAAGAAACCTGAAAAACTTTCTCAGATTAGAATCTGTCCTGTATTGCAGATAGAGGCTCTGTGATACATAAGTGTACACTTTACAACACTCAGACAACGAAGCCCCCTGTTAAGCGGTTGGGATGTTATTTTATGTCATATCAGCAGTTTTTTATCAACTGGGTATTGACGCAACAATTAACAACCTGTAGATCTGCCTGAATAGAAAATGTCTCCAAAAAAAAATGTACTCTTTGGGAGAAATTGAAAGTGAAGATCATTTTCTTATGCTTTGTAAAATGACTTGTATACGTGAATCGGATACAAGGAAAAATATGCTCAACAGAAAAAAATTAAACATTATATAATTTTGTAGAATACAATCAAAAACAAACATACTAATCCATATCCGAATCACAATCCAGAAGCAAAGTAAAAACTTTGGAACTGACAAGTTAGGTTATACACGTGAACTTCCACCAGGGAAGTGAGGCCGGGTGTATAAATCATATTATTTCATCTTTGCATTCTCGTAATTTTTTTTAATGAGTTTTGACTTCATGCACAAAAAATTTTCATCACTTGAAAAAGGAAGAAAATAATTGAACACAATACAGATGGATTAAATTTTTTTTTTTTTTTTTGTTGTTGAGTATATATCAATCTTACCATGACCAGCACTTGATATGATGAATTCATTAATTAATATGTTTTCCAAAACAAACTTATGAATTAAAATTTCTAGCTACTTAGTAAGCCTAAAAATCCCGTTTTTGTTGAAATCTTTTCAACTTTCTATTCTAAGAGCATAGAGTAATTTTCCAAAAAGAAATTTATTGAATAGTATTAATTTCATAAAACAAACTCCTATTTTGTAAAATGTGTTAAGTTTCCATTTCTATATAATTATATGTCATTTTCTTATTTCTTCACATGAAATTTACACATGTAGTTTCCAATTTCTACATAAGAATATTACACATCTTTTTTTCCATTTCTACATAGAATATTACAGATGTCATTTTTCCATTTCTACATAGAATATTTCACATGTCATTTTTCTATTTCTACATAGAATATTTCACATGTCATTTTCCCATTTCTAAATAGAATTTTACATGTCATTTTCTCATTTCTACATAGAATATTACACATGTCACTTTTCCATTTCTACATAGAATATTTCACGTCATTTTCCCATTTCTATATAGAATTTTACATGTCATTTTCTCATTTCTACATAGAATATTACACATGTCACTTTTCCATTTCTACATAGAATATTTTACATGTCATTTCCAATTTCTATAAAGAATATTTTACTTGTCATTTCTACATAAGATATTACAAATATCAACTTTCAATTTCTACACAAAATATAACACACATCTTTTTGATTTCTACACATATTACACACGTAAATTCTCCCTTTTACTTTTAGATATTACACATAACATTCTTTCATATACACACAAGATATTACACATGTCAATTTTCCTTTTCTTAATTAGACATTACACATGTCATTTTCCCATTTCTACACAAAATATTTCACATGCCCATGCATGTTCTTTTTTACACAGGAAATAACACATGTGAATTCTTTATTCCTACACAGAATATTACACATCACTTTTCCATTTCTACAAAAATATTACCGTACACATATGAATTTTCGATTTTTACACATGAATTTGCACACGTCTATTTCCCATTTTTACACATCAACTTTCAGTTTTACAATGAGTCAAGGAGCCTTTAGACTTTATACCATATTACAAACACATATCAGAATGCACATCAAGTTATGTAAATGCAGTAATTTGCGATTCATCTGCATGCTGCACACGTTTATACGGAAGTCAATATTTTCTCTGCATGTAGCATGTGCCTGAGCATAAAGTCAATACCGCATGCTCCCGTATGGACAAAAGTAATTTTATCTGCATGTTGCATGCGTCTATATGCCTGTCGGAGAAAATTGCTTCATTGAACAAATTCAGTAACTAAGTTGCTTTTAATCAATAAGTTGCCATGCGATCACAGGCGTTTTAAAGATTCCGGAATTAGACATATCCCATTAGATTCAAGAATTAAGACATATCCAAGACAATGTATCCAAGACTTCAAACTTAGACAAATCCAAGATTCTGGATTAAGACATATCCAAGAATCCAGAATTGGAGATATCCAAGACTTCAGAATTAGACAAATCCAAGATTCTGGATTAAGACATATCCAAGAATCCGGAATTAGAGATAACCAATACTATCTGAGAATTCCAAGAAAACGATTGAAACTTTACAAAAGTCTGATCACTACAGCAGCTAACTTGGTAAAATGCTCATACTGTATGTGGGAATCAGGGTTTGAACTCTGGCCAGGTTCTGGGTGAGACCTGAAAATGTATAGTGACTGTTCTTTTGCCAAGAACTTGGCAGTCAGAAATGAAAGCCATGGGCTCTGGAAGAGTCCTTAAAACTGATGCCCCATGTCAGGGTCTGGCTAAGACCTAAAAATATGTATAGTGACGGTTCTTTTGCCAAGAACTTGGCAGTCATGGGGTCTGGAAAAGACATTAAAACTGATGCTCCGTGTCATAACAGGAGTGGTAGGTTAACAAACCCTTCCCTGAACACTGCCCCGTGTATTCACAAAAGTAAAAATTTTCTGCTACTTTGCCATTAACTGGTGACATCTTGATATAAGTGAAATATTCTTGACTGGGATTTAAAAATTCATTCTATTAATGAATCACAAGTGAGAATGTGATTTAGAGTACTTGGACACAAGGGCCCAGTTCCACACAAAAGTAAATAGTTTTGCATTTTTTACACTTGGTTCATAAAATAATAACAGATTCCAAAATCCAAAAAAGCCAAAATCTATCAAATAAAGTATACTCTCCTTAAAAAATTAAAAAAAACTGCAAATAAAAAATATAATTTAAACAGCAATTTATCCAAAAACATGCAGGATAAAGTTATAACTGATAATTTCCAACCATAAAACTTCCCCTGGAGCATTTTAACATAAATTAACATCAGTTATACTTTACTACATGAATATATCTATCCTGATCCTTGGGCCTTGGGGTATCATCTAAAAGCAGAATATTTAGAAGAGATAATGTTATCCTGTCAATATATTGTAGAATATCAAGCCACTATAGATTTTATATTGATGTCAGAATAAAAACATGTAAATTTTAAGAATCTAAAATCTAACTAGAATCAAAGTACTGAAAGTACTAAAATTCGCGAAAGATTAGAAAGACAGGGAGTTCAGTGTCTCCATCAATGTAGTGTCAGGTATATGAAGTTGTCAGGTAACTGAAAGGAGGTTGTTATGTTCACCTTGCATTGCTCCCAACACAACATAGCGGGTTCATGTAGTGTGCAATGTGCAGACTATGAGCATGGGGCTGTTTTAATATTCACACATTGGACCAATATTAAGGATTCATGTAGGAAATAGTTCAATCCGAATAAATGCATGTATGGAACCATCAAGGATGGTCAAAGTTACTTCCATCGTCATGGAGACCCTAATATTAAACAAGAGGTCCATGAGCCTTAATGCTCACATGCAGCTGAGTACATATCTCATGCAGAGGTTCAATGGTCATTGACATTAATTAAAGAGAATGTCCAAATAAATTTTCAGCAGTAAGGGCCAATTATATGTAAGGATTTTTTGCAAATGTATTATAACATAACTAGTCATAAGAGTGCTACATATAATATATCTGAAATCTAGCTACAATATATTGTTTATAAACAACTAAAAAGGTAAAGAAAAATTTGAACCCATGACCTTAATCTAAATATCGCAATGAATATTAGGTCAATACCTACAATTTAGAAGCCTATACAAAAAGTTTATAGTTTTTGAGATAATTAACCATGTCAGTATTTGTTTGCATCAGTGACCTTGACTTTTAAACTCATGTCCTTTATTCATATATCAAAATGATCGTTAGGCCAATACCTACAATATTTTAACATATATGCCTATACAAAAAGTTTATAGTTTTTAAGACAATTAATCATTTCAGTATTCATTTGCATCTATAACCTTGACCATTAGACCTATGACCTACATTCATATATCAAAATGAACATTGTGTAAATGCCTATAACATTCTGATATACATGCCTATAGAGAAAGTTTATCATTTTTGAGATAATTCACCATTTCAGTATTTGTTTGCATCTATGACCTTGACCTTTGAACCTATGACCTTCGTTCATATATGGAAATGACCGTAAGGCAAATGCCTACAATATTCTAATATACATGCCTACACAAAGAGTTCAAAGTTTTTGAGATAATTAACCATTTCAGTATTCGTTTACATCTATGACCTTGACCTTTGAACTTATGACCTCTATTCATATATCAAAATGACCGTTGTGCAAATGCCTACAGTATTCCAATACACATGATGATGATGCCCATACAAAAAGCTTATAGTTTTCAAATATATTGACAAATACATTAATTTTGCAATTTCCCCCTCAAGTACCTTGCCATTATCTCATTTTGGCCCCTAAAGCTACAATATGTGCAAATCTAAAACTAGGTGCCCATAGTGTTTTACATGAAATATCTAAGTTATATCTTTTGTAGGTTCAGAGCAGATGATTTTTAAAGATTTTCACAAATTTCCCCTTTATGGGGCCCCAAGGGACATAATCCTTTCATTTGTGCAAATCTGAAAACCCCTTACTTGACCATTACTGTCAAATATCATCCAATTTGGCTCTGTAGTTTTGGAGGAATTGATAAAAAATGTGAAAAGTTTATACATGACGCACATCGGACGAAGATAGATGGCAATTGCACATCTGAGCCTTTGGCTCAGGTGAGCTAAAAAGTTTATACAAGACGGATGAAGATAGATGACAATTGTTCATCTGAGCCTTTGGCTCAGGTGAGCTAATAAGCTTCTGATATCTTTCATGTCATAATTGAGGATATTTTTTAAATAAATTAATAACTTGAAAAAATTAACTATTATTTTATTATTATTTATATCACCAGAGTTGTGTTTTAAGAATTCGATAATTTTTGGAAGACTTTTTATTCCCGAGACCAGCATAATTTTAGTAAATCTTGTAAACAACAATTTTTTCAATCGGGTGGCCGTTAGGATCCCCGCTGACTGGGTTTGACAGGTGACCCCTCTACAAAGGTTCTGTACATGATAAAAATGTAGTTGACAGATGACCACTCTACAAAGTGATCGCTATCCCAGATTTCACTCTAATCAATTTAAATTTTTTAAGGATGACTTCACGGAATGCTTTGAAAAACGGGAAAAGCAGTATGATAGCACAAAATTCCAAAATTTTGTTTAATATGGGGAGACTCCTCCAATCAGCAGGGATTGAGCTTAAACTTTTCGATGAGCCATACAATGAACTGTCAAGAGTGATGGTTGATCTGAATATATCAGGCATATACATTTGGATTATTCTATCCCTTGCTTTACTTTTAATTCAACATCTGCAATTACATTGACGAATGGTTTTGCAGAAAATGTTGATCTATAGGTACTGCCAATGTCAATGACTGTATAATTTTGGCAGATTTTGATTTATTAGCAGGAACTTGTTTTGCATTACTAAAGGCTTGGGCCTGTTTGTGAGATTCAGAAATGTCATGTTTATTTACACTGTCAAGTTTATAACTAGTGCAACCCTCGGTAAATACAGATTTTTTTCCTGTCGAACTCTACACAATCGGCACACTTCATTCCGTCCTGCGTATCATACAACCAAGGCCTGCCATCTTCCCATGGCTTTTTATATGCTCCGATGCGTTTGGACTTATCATACTCTTGATAGTACTTTCGTTTTTCCGCAGGTCCTTGTTTAGCCTTTGGAGTCGATGCTCCTAAAAATTTCCACATGGCAGAAAGCCGGAAGTATCATTTTATACATAAATATCAGAAAAGGAAACGAAATGGCACCGTATTTGAATTCCGGTCGGAACACCGGTCCATTTACACTTGTTAACTATATGATACCCATTTTTCAATTTTACTATTATTGTCGCCAGTCAGAAATATAAACAGGAAATCGGTAAACGGATCGAAATGTCAAATACACCGAACTGAAAATTCTAATCGCCACCTGGCAGCCTGGGCGACCTGTGTATGATACATTTATCGCCCAGAGCGAAAAACTGGGCGCCCGTTAATCTCAATCCCTGATCGGGAGGGTTGGCAGGTATGATAAAGCGGAGAATATAGTTGGGGCGGAAAATATTAATATTGGGGCGAAACGTCCATAACCCGCATTCAAAATTTGAGTTATCTACCTTTATTTCAACTTTGAACCTACATACGAGAGAGAGTTGATTATCTGTAACGGAAGAATATTCGGGTTGAGAAATCTGCATGTAACAGCTAAATTCGAGAATGATCAAGATCATTCGCGAATAAAAACTGTAAGCCATAAGCTCACAAAAAATACCCCCTGCTCACCACCACCCCCCATAAAAAAAAATCCATCGGATCAAATTTTTAAAATAGGAGGTGCATATCTACATTATATCACAAAGATTGTGTGAAAGTTTAGGAGGAGTTGCGGATAAGAGATAGATACCCTAAGGTGTAACGGAAGGACAAAAGGATGGACAGACACACGGAAAGACAGATGGCCACACGGACAGACACCCCTATCACTATATACCCCCTACTTTTTAAGTGGGGGGGGGGGGTATAAATATTCTGTAACTGAAAGAGTCAGAATTCAGAGAAACTTGGGATCAAAATGAACAAATTAATATTTATTGTTTTGGTATCCTAACATCGCACATACACATTGGGTGTATGGGGGGGGGGGCATAATTACAAATTAGAATTCAGTTCTAAACTGCACAGAAACATTGTAGTGGTATTTCCTTTGTTTAATACAGTCTTCTCAAATTAATACAATTACATATAATACCAGTTTGAATTTTACAGCAGTGAGCACTAGACAGCTGTTTGGGAATACCTCATTAGTGATGCTTGGACCAAATTTGTGAAACCAACTTTTTTTTAAACAATGCAGGTTATGTTAAATTGTTGACCCAATTTTTGAAAATATGGCCCCTGTTATTTTCAAGACCTGGACCAGGGTGACCCCAACAACTAATATTCTGTATTGAACACTAAGGATGTATGGTGAAGATTTATATCAAGAGTCATCTCAGGCTAGAGACAACTTCTGAAAATATGGCCCGTTATTTTCAAGACCTGGACCAGGGTGACCCCAACAACTCATGTCTGTATTGAACACTAAGGATATATGGTAAAGATGTTATATCAGGAGTCACATCTCAGGCTAGAGCCAATTTTTGAAAATATGACCCCTGTTTTTTCAAGACCTGGACCAGGTGGACTCTAACAACTCATGTCTGTATTGAACACTAAGGATATATGGTAAAGATGTTATATCATGAGTCACATCTCAGGCTAGAGCCAATTTTTGAAAATATGACCCCTGTTTTTTCAAGACCTGGACCAGGTGGACTCTAACAACTCATGTCTGTATTGAACACTAAGGATATATGTTACAGATGTTATATCACATGAGTGACATCTCAGGCTAGAGCCAATTTTTGAAAATATGGCCCCTATTTTTTCAAGACCTGGACCAGGTGGTGACCCAACAACTAAATTTCTTTATTTAACACTGAGAAATGTACGGTAAAGATATTACATGTGTATATCACATGAGAGTTATCTCAGGCTAGAGCCGATTTTTGAAAATAAGGCCCCTATTTTTTCAAGATCTGGACCCAAGGTTTCTGTATATAATTGAACACTGAGTATGTACTGTTATATCAAAGATGTTATATCATATGAGTCATCTCAGACTTAGAGCCGTGCTCCCAGACAATAACTATTGATTCCTAATGTGACTTAAAATCCAAAACGCAATCTGTCTGCGGACGGACGACGATGTATCACCTGATTACAGAGTTATTTAACAAATGAGTTCCTGGATGATTGTAGCCTTGTTTTGCTGATGAGGTCCACGGTTGATTGTAGCTTCACGTCACTGATGAGGTCTAAAATATCTCAGCTCACTAATTATGTTACTTATTCGTCTGAACTAGAACTGTCAGTGAAACTGATTTATACCCCCAGATAGGTTTTGTAAAACCCTACACTATAAACACTGTATAACTTCTTTCAGTGAAAACCTTCAAGTAAAATCCCATTAATATAGAGTTTTAGTCATCTACTGCTACATTACATCTTATTGATAAACTAGTATTCAGACATATGTCTCAATTCAATTATTATAAGCCAAACCCCTGCCATCTGTACCCCCCCCCCCTTTGCCACCCCACCACCCCTTTGCCACACCCAAACATTTCATATTGCCAATCCCATCAATCTACAACAAATAATAAAAGTTTTATTATTGATAACTAGTAAAGACACACCTTACCATACATGACCGTATTACTGGTAATTTTTGCAGGTACGAAATTTTTCGCGATTTTATAGTGAAAAGCCCTATCGGAATTTTCGCAATTTTAATTTTCATGGTTGAGGGTTTAGGAGAAAAATAATATTGTATCCGTTTTCGCTCCCATGGTCTTCGTTCACATAAAACAACTACATTTGTAGTTAGGTGAAATTAGGTTTGATTGTATCTTAGTTATGTCTTCTACATGTATATAATGTATAAATTTGCTTTTTTTAATTTTCCCGGTTAAAATGTGACCGAGTATATACGCATAAATTACCTATTAAATTGTATTTAAATCATAATGGCACCCCCCACCCACACATGCACACAGAGACACCGCCTGTTTTACCACACCTATGGCCAACACCCCCCAACACACACACAGTCTGTTTAACCACACCCAACATCCCTGTGTAACTTATATTCTACCCTGTAACTTACCCCACCAAAAAAAACAATCTACCCTGAAACTTTCAAAAAATTTCAAAGTGCAATAAAAACAATCTACTGGTACTACAATTAATAAGTTTTATTATTGATAAACAAATAAAGTCATGTACACTATATCAATAATAATGGCAGCCTATCACCCACTGCTCCATACACACCACACCCCCAAGGTCTGTTTTACCACACCCTTTGGTCAACACCCCTGTGTAACTCAAATTCCATCAGAAAACTCAAAGTAAAATCACATCACATATTACTACCATATCACAATTTATGATTGATTTACACCAGGAGAGTCATAATTATATTAGTAAAATCAATATATTTCCCAACTCCACTCAACTCCATTCTGTCTTCCAACATCCCCTAGCTGTGTAACTTACCCGGCCAGAGTTCTTAAAGTAAATTTCAACTACACCAACATTGAGATTTAATCTTCTACTTACTATATATTACAAGTTAATGAAGAACTATTGAAGAATGTATCAACAAACCAATCAAATCAATAAATCACTGTCTCTCTCTCCCTCTCTCTTTCCACACTCCATCTATCAATACCTCACCTAAAACTCACCCCAGTAATAACAAAGTAAGCATATTAATCAATCTACTACCAAATTACAAGTAAATGATCAACTCATAAAAAATCTTTCTTTTCTCTCTCTCTCTCTCTCTCTCTCTCTCTCTCTAAAATCCAAATTCATTACCAAAAACTTACCCCAGTAAAAGTAAAAAATATTTCTATCTCCTATTACCATATTACATGTTACTGATAACTATCAATCTCTTTCTCTCTCTTTCTCTCTCTCCAAAATCCAAATTCATTTCCAAAAACTTACCCCAGTAAAAGTAAAAAAAAATTCTATCTCCTTTTACCATATTACATGTTACTGCTAACTCTCTCTGTCTCTCTCTCTCCAAAATCCAAATTCATCACCAAAAACTTAGTAAAAGTAAAAATATTTCAATCTTCTATTACCATATTACAATTATCTATAACTATGAAATCAATCTGAGTATCTTAATTACCAAAACCCCCTCCCTCTCTCTCTCTCTGTCTTTCCATAAATCACATTTCATCACCAAAAACTTACCCCAGTAAAAGTTAAAATATTTCAATATTTCAATATCCTATTACCAATATTACAAGTTACCGATAACTATCAACTCAACCTGTGCATCTTACTTTAATCCATAAATCCTACCGAACCCAACTATAATCCCCTATAACTAACTTACCCCTATTTTACAATCCTCATCAACACACTGTATTACAAGTTAATGATGAACTAGTAAAGAATGTGTTGACATACCTATCAATCAAATATATATATATATGTATATATATAAGTACAGTACAGACCTGTCAAAAGTTTAACACCAAGCTAACTGATCAATTCCGAATAGCAGAATAGCCATTAATTTTGGCAGCTGGTTAGTGTGACAGCTTTTCAACAGCTGTTATCTATCTCTTTTCAGCTTCTCAGAAACTGGCTACCCATATCTCTGCCATTTGTCAGTCGAGCTTTGACCCCTTTTCGTTACGCCAGTGTTAAACTTTCGACAGGCCTATACTGTATGTATTTATGTATATCCGACAGTTTATATCACAACTTCATCAACATTTACTTTTTTAATAAATACACTGCCATCCATAAATTATTACACTATCATATTGATCATATACTGTGCTCCAAAAATAACATCACAAATTTATATTTGCCATAGATTTACATTATAATCATCATATCAAAGTTTGTTGATACAATTGAAATATTAAAGTTTTTCCTCTATTTGAAGGTGATATCTTAACTTTATGATTTAAATGTATGTAATAAAGTTGTTTTTCTCGAAAATCAATTTTCTTGGAATTTTCTGAAATTTTGGGAAAATTTTTTTAAAAATTTGTGAAAATTACATTTTTTTCAAGATAAATACACTATAATTTTAGCTGAAAAGCATTCAGCTTTAGCATCAACAATTTAATTTTGTGAAGATTTTAAATCTGTTACTATATGATCAGATTTAAACATGTATAATTTATGGAGGGCAGTGTATCATTACCGACTGAAAAATCTTCACAAAATTATATCATTTTTATCATTGAAAGCAACATTCAGCTTATGCTAAGTGTTTTCAGCTAATGTTGTATTTTATCTTCAACTAAAAAAACTGTCAGCCACAAGCTCCCAAAAAATACCCCCGCTCACCCCCCCCACCCCATAAAAAAAATCCATCGAATCAAATTTTTAAATAGGAGGTACACATCTACATTATATCACAAAGATTGTGTGAAAGTTTCATAAAAATCCATTGAAGGGTTTAGGAGGAATTGCGGATAAGAGACAGGTACCCTAAGGTGTAACGGAAGGACGGAAGGACGTACACACGGACAGACACCGTTAAAACTATATACCCCCACTTTTTAAGCGGGGGGGGGGGGGGGTATAAAAATATATTTTTCCCACATTTTTATGTTTTTTTTCCACAAAATTTCAAAATATTGCAAGAATATGTTTTTTTACAAAAACAATAACTTTGTTGCACACATGGCAGGTGTAGCTAGCTAAACAGGCAGTGCTTAACCTTCCAGAGCACCCAGCCTCACTTCCATGGTGGAAGTTCATGTGTTTAACCTAATTTGCCAGTTTCGAAGTTTTACTATGCTTTGGAATTGTGATTTTTTATAAAGACTGGTATTTAAGTTTTGATTGTGTATATACATTTAGATAAATAAGTGAGGATATCACCTTCAAATACTACAAAAACATATTTAAATTCTAAACATCCCAGTTAATAGTATTTTACTTTTATCGAAATGTTGCCAGCTATAGGCGAAGGTGCAGAAATTTTGCTTGTGTGTTGCGCTAATGGCATTATACAGCAAGGTACTTTATCGTGCGATGACTACCTTGACATGGAATCTCGTTTATTTTAAGTTCCAATTCGAAAGAACTGTGACTTTCATTTTGTAACACAGAGTGCTTGGCAAAAGAACATGGCATTACCCACTTTCAAGTCTTGGGTTAGACCCGATAGGGGTTTCGAACCCAGGTCCTCCTACTTACAGAGCAAGCACTCTACCAACTGAGCTACTGCAGCGGTCACCTTAAAAAGAAGTGCACAATCCATTGACACTGAAAGCTTCAATGACAACCAACATCATAAAGTTTTAAATGAAATAGAATAAAAGTAACTGCCAAGCTTTTAAACATAGTAGATATTTTAAGCCAGCTTCCAGCTTCTATGTACATTATACTGTAAAGGGGGAAATTTCCGCGTGGGTAAAATTTTCGCTTATTTCGCGCTAAAAAAATTACCAAGAAAATTTTACCCACAAGAAAATATCTACCATACAGGTAAATATATCACATATATAGTATAATTATACACCCACTTATATTGGTTACGCGAAAAATTACACCCACGCTAAATGCGAGATTTCAGAAATCGCAAAATTTTCACCCCGCAAAAATAATCCCTTTTACAGTAACTTAATCAAACTTTTTATCTAACATTAGACTAGTGTTTCTATCTGATTTGACGAAATACAAGTTTTATCGAACACGCATAATACAGAATCTTGTATCACCACAGTGTGGTGATACAACATTGGCGGTAAAGCGCACGTGCACTTTCTCATTGTTACGTCATCAGGGAGTCTTGGATTTGTCGGCCATAACATAGTTCAGTGGTTTTCTGTGGTAAAATGTAATTTTTTCGCATAAAGTATTGTTTTTTTCATTATTTTAAATACCCTAATTGGAAATGTTAGATAAAAATATCATATACACAGTGTGTATGTACAACTCTTCGTATCAGGTCTCGTCCTTTTTTCGTACCTGTATCACTACTCGTCGCACTTGCGCGACTGGTAGTGATACGGCTACGAAAAAAGGACTCGACCTGATACTGAGAGTTGTACATACACACTGTGTATATAATATGTATGTACCATCCTCACAGACCAGAGAGAGATGTTAACAAAGAGAGACAATTCTATCCAAAAACACATAAAGACATACCTGATAGGCAAAATGTCTGTAACAGTATTTTCTTTTCAGTTTTCAATCTAAAAGGGGCCCTTGCATCATTTACTCTCCCACCCACCCCCATCCACCCCCATACAATTGTCCCAAACAATACTCTCTGTGGACCAGCCAACCCAGGCCCATCTTTTTTAAGTCCTAGTTGAGTTCCGAATAAATCTAATTCTGCATCTGTCTTGTTTAAATTTTACTTTTGACTCAATACTAATCTTGTAAGTAAAATGCCCCAAGTTTATTATGTTGATCCAACTATTTGAAAAAAGCAATACAGTATCCATTTCTACACATCATAATAAAGTATCTTACTAAATATCAATGCAATCCACTAAGTGATTCAAGAGGAGTTCAAGACATCCAGGAGCTAAGCCTTAGATTTTATTTTGTGGACATGACATTTATACTATGCAAGTAGAAACATTCATTATAAATGTTGGTAGAGTGCTTTCTAATGGAGAGGTCAGGGTTTGAACCCCCATCTGGTCTGACCAAAAAATCAAAAATAGACAGTAAAAATTCTTTTGCCCAGCAGTGGCAAGCAATTTGCGTTTAGAAATAAAAGTCTTCTGATTTTGTTTTTTTTTTTTTTTTTTATTTTAGAATTGCAACTATAAACAAATGTACTTATAGTGAAAGAGTTACACTGGACAAGTTTTCACACAAAATAATTTGAATGACACTATAACAAACCTTGTATTCTTACAGTATTATCTGATTTTGTTTTTGCCTGTGTTATCCATGCCACTTAAGATTACCCAGGCCATGGTTTGCTGTATCTGGTGGTGCTAAGTTTAGATTTTGGTGGTGACTGTGTCAATCATGCCATTTAAGATTACCCAGGTCATGGTATGCTGTACCTGGTGGCACTGAGTTTAGAATTTTGGTGGTACCTGTGTCAACCATACCACTTAAGATTACCGAGGTCATGTTATGCTGTACCTGGTGGCACTGAGTTTAGAATTTTGGTGGTACCTGTGTCAACCATGCCATTAAGATTACCAAGGCCATGTTTTGCTGCATTAGTGGTGCTGAGTTTAGATTTTGGTGGTGCCTGTATCAACCATGCCACTTAAGATTACCCAGGTCATGTTATGCTGTACCTGGTGGCACTGAGTTTAGAATTTTGCTAGTGCCAATCAAAGCCACACTAAGTTACCTGTAGCCGGATATTTCTTTCAGTGCTGAGTTGATATTTTTGTGGTGCTAGTGACAATTAAGTCTATTAAAGATTTCATATCTGAACAAGTAAATTCAGTGAATTAAGATTCCTTGCCAACAGGTTCTTTTATTGTGATTTGCATTTTTGTTCAAAGGGCAATAACTCCCAGGAAAATGAGCAAACCAACTAGGGTAACAATATGCACATCTCCTATTGATGTTGATGCTTTGCACAAGTTTCATGAAATAGTGCTTCATAGTTTTGGAGAATTTGCGCATGGACAGATGGACAAAAACTCGAATTTAATATCCCCCTCTTTCCTCGAAAATTCTGCAGGGATAACAAAAATGGTCTACTTATTTCAGGGGACCTATATAGGCCATTCACAATCAGATAGAAGAGTGTTTAACAACATGGGCGAGTCTCAACTACATTTGCAGGAACAGGTAAAAACCATGTGTAGACTATAGATAGTTCCTATGTGCCATCACACTGTCCACATTCCAGGTAAAGTAGTGGCCATTTTTGTAGGCATTAGAAATTGGGTCTTATTATTTCTTTCTAAAATAAGGTGTATAAAATTTATTGTCACATCATTAGGGACAAAAATCTTATAAAATATATCAAATCAAAGTAAAAACATTGGTAATTTCATAAATTTAAATGCTTTATTGATATCCCAATTACTTTTTGAAAAACGATAATTTAAAAATGAACAAATTTAGTTAAAATAAATAGATAAATGATATAGATTGCCTATTAAAATGGCGACCACTCTACTGAAAAATTTGTGTGCTAGAGGTCCATGAGAACTAGTTATATGTATACAGTCGGTGGCCTCACGCTATATCATGCTTTGTTTCAACAACCCTTATATTAAAATGACTCTTTGTTAACACTGCAACCAAATTGTTAACAACCTATACAACCAATACTGTTCTCATAGATATCAAAAATAGCACTGCCGTGCTGTTGTACGGCGTAGTTGGGAAAATGGTGTTGTGGCAGGACAGAATATAACCGAAAATTCGGGGGGAGGGGGTTCGATCTATGCAGTCCGACGGATGTTTTTTGGAAAAAGAAACAATGTACCAAACCATGTAATGTATTGCTAAATTAAATGGTAGAAAATAATAATTTCATAAATATATGAAAAAGACAATCAGTAATTAAAATTTAATAAAGTCGTACCCGATCGTTTTGTCATTTCGGATTAATTTAATCAACCTGCCATTGCTGTTTATTTTATAAAAAGTTATGATTTTACATCGTAGGACGCAAACTTCTCAGACTACTTTTTATTGTAAACACGAGATCAGTTTGCCAAATTGCAGAAATTATTGGATGCATCCCGTCGCAATATTTTACTAGATTCTGAAATGTATTCCGAAAATTTATTCCAAATGTGCATATGAAACCAAATGCATTACCCGATATCTTGGAAGAAAGCGATAGCAAAGTACGTGTTCACTATCGTGAAACGCCATACAATAAAAATGAAAACTAAAGTAAAGAACTTACTTTTCAATCAGGAGTTCTCCCTCTTCCACTTGTTGTACAGCCCTCTCTAGCTGTGTCTGTTCCTCCTATAAAAACAAAATATAAAAACATAACTAGAACTGTGAGTGAAGTTGACATACACCCCCCTCGAGATTTTATCATAGGGTCTGGAAACCATAATAATTCAGGGGTTCAAAATTCCCTGGCTCCAAGGCTATGGACCAACTGATTTTACATTGGGATCCTTGATATTTAAACTATAAAGGTCTGATGGACCTGCCATTTTACTAAGATAATCCTACTTTTTCTACAAGATAAAATAATTGCACATAAACTTATTTCAATGGTCATTGTACTTTCCAACCTTTGTGTTGGACATGCCAAAAAAAAAAGGCCTAGACCTACCATTACAACATATATTTTTGAATCCCTGAATAATTCTTGAAATCCAGCAAAATACATCCAATCATACTAATTATTGAAAGAGCAGGGGTTCTTATCACAAGTAATATCTGGGCGTAATTTCAGAAAACTCAATCATGCATAACTGAATAAACCTCCATACAAAATTATGTTTATCAACCGAAATAAATTGTACCAAGATCGGGAGATAAAAATCATCTAGTTTGAGAAACTGGACCTGTTAATTTTACATTACAACCATTGATATTTAATCTGTGACAGTCTGGTGGACCTGTCTTTTTTTACCAGGTTAGTACAATCACATGGACTTTTTTTTTGTTAATATTGGACTTTAAAAATTTTATTTGGGACCTGCCAAAATTAAAGACAAATGGTCCTGGATCTTTCTTTACAAAACATAATTTCAAACCCCTGAAGATGGTTATCAGGGATTTTTCTGGGTATCCACAGGGTCCAGTAAAGGGACCCATTCCCAATGCAAAAAAACATTTTCCCAATTCTGTAGTAAAAAATTCCCAATTAGCTATGTTTATCAATTTTTTTAGAAAAAAAAAATTCACAAGATCATCAACATCATATTCGGAGGATATCTCTTTCTGATACAATTTCAATCTATATTAACCCACATTTTGCTGAATGATTTATATAGAGACAAAAGAGACAGCGCTATTTCATGTATTTTTCTGTGAATGCCGTTATAATTTGTTCAATTACCAGTATTCTAGTGGTCTAGAATTTCTAAAATGTTGTTGTGATTTTTCCCAAAATTACATTTTTGTTGAGCTTTTCCCAATTTTATCCCAAGGTCCTTTTCCAAAAAAAGGTCAGAAAAATCCTTGGTTATATACATTGATCGATCATGTATGTTACTAAAGAAGACGAAGTACAACGTGGCAAGTTATTTATACAAAAATTACCATCACAAGTATATTTAATACTTAAAACTACATTAAAAAAAGGCTCAAAAGTACAATGTGGCAAGTTATTTATACAAAAATTAACATCACAAATATATTTAATACAGTCAAACCTGTCTATAAAGGTCACCCAAGGGAAGGAGTAAAAGTGGCCTTTGTGGGAGGGTGGTCTTTATATACAGGTTCAAATAATATGATTTAAGAACAATTGGGATACAATTCTACTGGCATTTATAAACAGGTGACCCTTATATAGAGGTGGCCTTTAGGGCAGGTTGGACTGTATATTTAATACTTAAAACGACATTAAAAAAAGGCCCAAAAGTCTGAATCAGTTCCATTGCAGAAGGTTGATAGTTTCCCCCAAGGCACTCATGTATCCTCCAATATCCCTGAAGGAACTGACTGGCTAAATATGTGAAAAATCTTGACTGGAGTAAGCACAATAATTACACAATCATCATATTATTTTGTCTTGTCTCAATATAAGTGATAATCTTGACTGGGGTATAATACTCCCACACTACACTTAACTCCACTCTACTTCTTAAATATGGTTATACCTTTGTAAATTGTTCATACAATAATTCTATGTATTTTTTCCTTCCCTGGTAACCACGGTAATAACGCTGTATACAAATGGCTGCTTGTTCTTCTTTACTTTTGACTTTTTTCTGAAGAAAAAAATAATATACATGTATTCTCATTAATTAAATGTTGGTGGAAGAAATGGACAAAACACTATATTTCCCCCACTGTATGGGGGTGGGGGGTGGGGGTGGGGCTTGATTATAATTTTAAATTTTTGAAAAATATCACATAGATATGATATTTAAAAGAAATAAAGTGGTGATATTTTCTCTGGGAGTATTATTTTACTTTATCATTCCAAATGAAATAATAGTATAAATTAAACCCACATTGAACCCACAACAATTGTCTCCAAATCATTGACAAGAGCACATATCTCTCTCTCTCTCTCTCTCTCCTCTCTCTGAATGTCTTACCTCAGGAAATACTGCATTGGTCATTAATGGATCAAAAGCCTACGAAACAACAAAACAAGAAATAGCATGAATATTTATTACAGACTTCAGGAAGAAAAAGGGGTAAATCAATAATTCACCCAACATATATGTTGTTGATGTTGAGGATGACTTAAAAAGGGCAATTTGCAACTTAGAGAAATGTACAATTACTTGGAAATAGCCAACACAACCAGGATTACAAAACATCACAAGTTAATGATAAAACAACTAAACAAAACAAAACAATATGACAATCAAATATTTGGACCACTTATTATAAAATTCCTGACTTTGGATGGTAAGTGGAAAAAATGCCCAGTGGTGTAGTTCAGGGCAAAAAGACTAAACAATACAGTACGTTAGTGATAAAACAATTGACATATCACCGGCTGTGCCGTTTATGTTCCGACACTGGCTGCCATCATGGTACCAAAGCAGCGTCACGGCAACTAATGACGTACTTGTGTCAGTGATGTCATTAAATGGCACGTATCATGTGGAGTTTTCATTCTTTTTGTGTGTAATTTAAGCATGCCGGGCCTTTGTCGGAACATTGTGGGCATGGCAGCCAATTTGTTGTTAATACAACAGCTGGGTATTCCCAAGTCCCAGTCATTTTTCTCCTATCAATACACTTGTTTAATTAAACACGTTGCAGTACTTAATTTTTAATAATTTTAACTGACCTGTATAAACAATTGAAAAAAAGTCTTAATTACAGAAATAAGTTATACTTATATAAAATTATGTTTTACAAATATATATATTTTTCTTTCATAGATATTTTTTATTTCAGTACAAGATTTTACACAAATTTTAGCAACAAAAATCCTCTTTCTAGGAGAGGCATGGGATAAAAAGGGACAAGTAAATTTATGAATTAGGATCCCCTGTCAGCAGGTTTTTTTTTGTGGTTTGCACTTATGTTCAAAGGGCAATAACTCCAAGGAAAATGAGAAAACCAACTTAGGTTAATAATATGCAAATCTCCTATTAATGTTGATACTTTGCACCAAGTTTCATGAAATAGTGCTTCATAGTTTTGGAGAATTTGCGCAGACAAGAATTTCAGATGGACTGACGAAAGGATGAGTTGAGTTGAGTAATGGTGTTTAACGTCCCAGTCAAGAATATTTCACTTATATCAAGACGTCGCCAGCTATAGGCAAAGGTGCAGAGATTTGGCCTGTGTGTTGCGCTGATGACATTATACAGCAGGGCTCTTTAGCGAAAGGATGGATGGAAGCTCAAATTTAACATCCCCCTCTTTCTTCTAAAGGTGGGGGGTAAAACACTTTCTTCAAAAGACGGAAATAAAAATGGATTTATCATCATCATGTTGACAGATACCTTCATAACTTCTCTGTTACGTTCAAGCCTGTCCAGTCTCAACTGCTGCATATCTGGAGGTTCCAAAGTGATTTCATGTGTGTCTGTATCTAACTCTGGATAACCTTGTTGTATTTCCTCTTCTGTCATTCTGACATCCATCTTGGCTTACACTCTAGGGATCCGATTATGTTTTCAAACTGCTTGGCAGTGTGCAAAATAATCAGGTGTTGTTAACTTGGCACCAAGTAAGTTGTAATTTAGCACTAGATGTAATTTTATTTCTGTAATTTTTTTATTTCAACATTTCAATTTCAGAATTTGTTTGAAATAAAGGATGACATCTGACAATATTTTACTTGGTACTGGTCTGAGTGTTAATAAAATTCCAGTTGTCACTGAACTGTTTCAACGCGGTAAGGGTGAGTTGCCAAGTACTTTATCCAAACTCCAGTTTTTAATTACTGATGGTACCAATCATTTTTAACAGCCTGAAGGCAACTTATATTCTCTTTCCTAAAACAGATCATACAAAACAGTTTAAATATCACTATATGTGTCATAATATTTCTGCAGCAATTTTTCAGATTAAAAGAGTGCTGCTAGGGGCAGCAATATGTACCAGTTAACAGTTGTTAACGGTTGCAAAAAAAAAAAAAAAGATTAAAATTCCAAAGGGGCAAAGCTTCGAAAAAAAATTGCACAGAGTTAACTCCTGGTCATATCTTGGTAATCATTTTAACTAATTTTAGTAGAAATGTCTTAACAATGGACAGTTTTTATGGTTGTTGTGGACAATGCCTTTCCATTTTATGTGATCGGGTCACGGTATTTACCGACCTCCTCCGACCTCCAGTACACGCCACTACGAGGTCGGTAAATACCGTGACCGATGTGATCAACATCTCTTAATGTTTGTGTGGGACGTTTTGGAAAACATTTACAAAGCAGATTTCCAAAACAATGTCCTTTTCAACGGGAAAACATGAAATAATTCGATTCCATATCCAATGGAAAAAATTGTTCCATAGAAATCCTGGAAAGGGGGGGGGGGGTGAGTGGTACAACAGCAAACCCATTTAAGGAGAAATGAAAGAGCTAAAGCTAACTTTGTCCGAGTTGGAAAAGATTACCAAGAGTAGTGGCAAAATTAGAAAACAGATATGGGGAACTAGTTTCGGGCTCATGTGCCAAAGATAGAGAACTCCGAATGGAACCAATTTCAGCCTCTGACATGTGACAATTGGAGGAAACTGGTTCGGGTCTCATGCGACAAAGACATAGAAACCAAGAAAGAGAAGCCTTTGGCCTAATATGCCAAGGACATAGACAGTTGAAGGATACTGCCTAAAGACGGAGTTACTCACTACTGGATTTAGCTTCATGTGTTGGCCCTCAGCCTCGGGCGAGACAGCGAGTCACTGACATGATTTTATTTGTGCTTTTTTCATTTCTTTTTTCAAATTATAACGAGTATTACAAGCAAATGGTTCTCAGAACTAAGCATAAAACAGTTTTTATCTTTAGAGTCAACTTCTGCACTCTTTTGTTACAGAATTGATTAAAAATCAATAAATAAACAAATACATGCCTTTCTAAGTTTCAGCTGTCAAACTCACCGGAAGTGAATCATGCCTGACTTCTTTTGTAAGTTCCTCCATTCTATAGAGCACCTAGGTTCTGGTCAGACTATCCGTAAACGCTGATTAAATTTAAATTATTGAGTCGATTTCGATCAATATCAAAACTTATTTAGGGTATATTTTTCTAATCATCCAAAATTCATTGTCATTAGACAGAGAGCAAGAATTGGATGTAAATGTTCTTGACTGGGACGTAAATCCCGATTCAATCAACTTATCAATTATGTGATCTTATTATAATTTTCAAAAGATGGATTTATATATTTTATTAATTTAATCAGCGAATGTCGCTGATTTAATTTATTAATTGGCATTTAACAATTGTTTCAGAATCCACACACGCGAGAAGAAAGACATTGTGTATAATGTGGAAATTTGGGTGCGGGTGCGGCAGTGTGACATTTTTCGAACAGAGCCCCCACCCCACACACACATAATTATATATGTTATTATATATCATTTTTATGAATAAAATATTGTTTACACTGATTTAGAATTGATTTACGAAGTTATCGTGCTAATATTGGAGTTGAAGTTTAATGACGTAAATAGGAAAAAATGTACTATGCTGTTGAAAGAGAAAAGAAAAGATGTCACTAAATTACTGTTTTTTGTTTTGTTCTTGTTTTTTTTTAATTTATTTATTTATTCATTTATTAATTTTTAATTATTTATTTATTTATTTATTTAACAGATCAAATCAACCCAATTGGATAAATAGTAGAAAATTTTTTATTTCTTTCTTTTACGACCATTCGATGGTTTTCTCCGGGAAATCCGGTTTCCTCCACCATTCATGAACTGATCGCCTCGATATAGGTGATGGCACATTGACTGAGGCTTAAAACTCCATTACTCCAATTTAACACCCTCTTCTACTCTACTTGTATTTTGTCATGTTCCTAGTTACGTTGGATGTTGCCAGGTACGCTCATACAAGTACGTGTTTTTCCGGCAGTTACAAATTGAATTATTTCCTCTATTTAAACCTTTAAAAAACAAATAAAATTGTCCAAACTTTAAACTGTGCATCCGGGTTCAAAACTTACACATACTGTTACAGTACAGACCCGTCGAAAGTTTAACACTAAGATAATGAATAAGAGCCTCATATCGACCTCTTGTCAGCTTTTCGACAGCTGTCTCCGGAGTTTTTCGACCTGACTAGCTACCCGGGCCGCATAGTTTGAAAACTTCGCAGCCGAGATTCGACTCCTTTTCGTTAAGTTCAATGTTAAACTTTCGACAGGTCTGAATAATGGCGTTTAACGTCCCAGTCAAGAATATTTCACTTATATCGACACGTCGCCAGCTATATGCGAAGGTGCAGAAATTATTCCTGTGCGTTGCACTGATGGCATTATACAGCAGGGTTCTTTAGCGTGCCAAGCGCACCGTGACATGGGACCTCGTTTATTTTAAGTTCCCATCCGAAAGAACAGTCACTACCCACTTTCAAGTCTTGAGTCAGACCCGGCCGAGATCGAACCCACAACTTCCCACTTACGGAGCGAGCACTCTACCAACTGAGCCACCGCATTGGTCTTTCGACAGGTCAGTACTGTACATGTTTTCTGACAGTTACAAATTGAATTATTTCTTCTATTTAAAATTTTACATTGTACCGTACAGACCTGTTGAAAGTTTAACACTAAGATAACGAATTTTTGCCGAATCGACAGCTCACCTCGACTCCTTGTTAGCTTATCTAGACAGCTTCTCGGCAGCTCCTACCTACAATGTATCTCTCAGCAGTTTTTCGGCTTGCTATCTACAGTCTTACCTTAAAGACCACCTCTATATAAGGGCCATCTGCTTATACAGACCAGTAAAATTTCATCCCAATCGTTCTTTATTCATATTATTTGAACATGTATGTAAAGGCCTTGTTAGCTTATCTAGACAGCTTCTCGGCAGCTCCTACCTACAATGTATCTCTCAGCAGTTTTTCGGCTTGCTATCTACAGTCTTACCTTAAAGACCACCTCTATATAAGGGCCATCTGCTTATACAGACCAGTAAAATTTCATCCCAATCGTTCTTTATTCATATTATTTGAACATGTATGTAAAGGCCTTGTTAGCTTATCTAGACAGCTTCTCGGCAGCTCCTACCTACAATGTATCTCTCAGCAGTTCTACAGTGTGATCTACCTTAAAGACAACCTCTATATAAGGGCCACCTGCTTATAAAGACCAGTAGAAATGTATCCTCATTGTTTTTATTCTTATTATTTGAACATGTATAAAGGCCACCTGCTACAGACCATTTTTACCGGTTCCATTTGGTGGCCTTTATAGACAGGTTTGACTGTACTAGCTATAGCTATCTATAACTCGACTACTTGGCAACATACCTTTAATTGACACCATTTCGTTAGTTCGACACACACACACACACACACACACACACACACACACAGGCAAACAACTTTGACCTGTCTGCTTGATCTTTCATTTAAATATTTATCACAGACCAAGTTAGACAACATTATCCATGATTTAGATTGACCCACCTGTATGAATATTCCTAATGAAAGGTCAAGCGGATAGGTCAATGTTGTTTACTTATATATGTTATCAATGTTGTTGTTTTTATCGTGATAATGAATAAAGTTGGTCAACTGAGGGGGAAGATAAAAGATGGGACACCCCGTCATTAATTATTTCTACTTTTGTATTTTAGAGCATAAAGATGAGTGGTATGGGGTTGCGTTATTGTGCTCTCCGATTATTTCACTTATATCGAGACAGTCGGTTCTGGTACATATGGAAGAGAAAACCAGATTGCCCAGAAAAAAGCACCTACCTTCGGCAAGCAAAATGACAAACTCTCTCACACAGTTAGGATCTGTCCCGAGCAGGGCTCGGAACCTAAGTGCTGTATGCAGGCGATTTATAACACTCGGTCACCATAAAAAATCGTAAAATTGGTCTTCCGAGGAGAACACATTGAAAATAATTATCAAATTGGCCGCTGTTGTCTCATGGATAAGACGTTAGTCTACAAATCCAGGATCTCTCACCACTGTGGGTTCGAGTCCCGCTCAAAACACGTGGGTAAGTAAATTTTTCTTGCCGTTGGCCTTTACTGGTTCACCTGGTATCAGTACAGTGGACTCGGGGAGTGGTACGCTTGTCTGCGGCGTACTGACTCTGTGAGCTAGCACGTTAAAGTCGCCCTGAGTGCGCGCTAGTACAAGGCAGACAATACAACACACTCACACTTCACATGCATAAACGAAATTGTTCATAGACTAATCCATAGAGATTAATAAAATAGTTCTCGTCGCGAATAGCTGAAAAAAAAAATGCTGACGCGTCGTTAAGCAACATTCAACCCAACAACCCAACTATCATCAAAAATCAAAAAATTTGACAATAATATATAGACTGTCTTATAAGCAAACAATTTGAAAAAATCAAATAACTTTTACAAGAATAATTAAACAATATTTTTCAAATACAAAAAAAAAAAAAAAAAAAAAAAAAAGGAAAGAAAACCGGTCCCTTCGGGGGAAAAACCGAATCAAACCCGACATAACTCTTTACATATAGTTAGTTATCTGGGTTCAGAATATACAGGCCTGTCGAAAGTTTAACACCAAGTTAACGTAAATATGTAACAGATCGGTTGTCAAGTGGTCGAGATATAGATAACTAGTGGCCGAAAAGCTGTCGATACAAGCAGCTATCAAAAAGCTGCCACAATGTAACTGCCATATACCAGGATCCAGTTGTTCGAAGCCCGATTAGTTTAATCAATGATTAACAAAAAATTAAAAAGACAATAAAATCAACATAACCTTATCAAATTGATAGTTTTATAATGGTATGGTTAAGTTTGATTGAATTCTATTTACTTTCAACATTTTAAACTTTAATTTCACAACAGATCTTAAATTATAAGAAATTCAAATTTTGACTAATCAATTGATTAAACTAACCAAGCTTTGAGAAACTGGCCACTTTTGAAAAAATGATATTGTCTATGTTGATGTACACCATGGTGTTCACGATCATTGTTGTTAGAGTTGTACGTGCCTCTGCATGCATGTCGATATCGATGTGGCCTTTTGGCCAATGTGCACACTGCAATATATTAAAAAAGCACGGGTTTTTTAACATATTGAAATCTGTATTGGTCCCGTGATTCTATATTATTTCAACACCTTATATAAAATGTCTGGTTTCCCAATTTTGGTCCAAGCACTACTGATGAGGAACTGTATTCCAAAATGACAGTCTAATGCTGTAAAATTAACATTGGTTTAATAATTGATTTGAAAGTTAGAAAGAAAAATTGTAAATGGCATACATGTAGAAGGACCGAGATGAGCTGCCGATACGGCATTCATTCGTTAGCTAAGTGTTAAACTTTTGACAGGTCTGTATTTTATGCTGATATACAGTACAGACCTGTCAAAAGTTTAACACTTAGCTAACAAACAGTAGTCTAAGCTCGACTACCGAATGACCGAGATATGGGTAGCTAGTGATCGAAAACGGTTGAGAGATACATGTAGATAAATGCTGCCAAAAGCTGTTGAAATTTAGCTAACGAGGGGTTTAAAAAACTGTTGAGAGATAGATAAATGCTGTCAAAAAGCTGTTGAAATTTAGCTAACGAGGGCTTGAAAAACTGTTGAGAGATAGATAAATGCTGTCAAAAAGCTGTTGAAATTTAGCTAACGAGGGCTTGAAAAACTGTTGAGAGATAGATAACAGCTGCCAAAAAGCTGTTGAAATTTAGCTAACGAGGGGCTCAAAAAACTGTTGAGAGATAGATAAATGCTGCCAAAAAGCTGTTGAAATTTAGCTAACAAGGGGCTTAAAAAACTGTTGAGAGATAGATAACAGCTGCCATAAAGCTGTTGAAATTTAGCTAACAAGGGGCTTAAAAAACTGTTGAGAGATAGATAAATGCTGCCAAAAAGCTGTTGAAATTTAGCTAACGAGGGGCTCAAAAAACTGTTGAGAGATATATAACAGCTGCCATAAAGCTGTTGAAATTTAGCTAACGAGGGCCTAAAAAAACTGTTGAGTGATAGATAACAGCTGCCAAAAAGCTGTTGAAATGTAGCTAACGAGGGGCTCGAAAAACTGTCGAGAGATAGATAACAGCTGCCAAAAAAACTGTTGAAATTTAGCTAACGAGGGGCTCGAAAAACTGTTGAGAGATAGATAAATGCTGCCAAAAAGCTGTTGAAATTTAGCTAACAAGGGGCTTAAAAAACTGTTGAGAGATAGATAAATGCTGCCAAAAAGCTGTTGAAATTTAGCTAACGAGGGCTTGAAAAACTGTTGAGAGATAGATAAATGCTGCCAAAAAGCTGTTGAAATTTAGCTAACAAGGGGCTTAAAAAACTGTTGAGAGATAGATAAATGCTGCCAAAAAGCTGTTGAAATTTAGCTAACAAGGGGCTTAAAAAACTGTTGAGAGATAGATAAATGCTGCCAAAAAGCTGTTGAAATTTAGCTAACAAGGGGCTTAAAAAACTGTTGAGAGATAGATAAATGCTGCCAAAAAGCTGTTGAAATTTAGCTAACAAGGGGCTTAAAAAACTGTTGAGAGATAGATAACAGCTGCCAAAAGGCTGTTGAAATTTAGCTAACGAGGGCCTAAAAAACTGTTGAGAGATAGATAACAGCTGCCAAAAAAACTGTTGAAATTTAGCTAACGAGGGGCTCGAAAAACCGTCGAGAGATAGATAACAGCTGCCAAAAACCTGTTGAAATGTAGCTAACGAGGGGCTCGAAAAACTGTTGAGAGATAGATAAATGCTGTGGAAATGTAGGTAACGCGGGGACGACATAAACGGTACTTATTCGTTATCTTCATGTTAAACTTTCGAAGGGTTTATACTGTACAAGAGTACACGAGTGATCGAAAAACTGTCGAGAGATAGATAACAGCTGCCAAAAAGCTGTTAATGGAGCTAACGAGGAGACGAAATAAATGGTACTAAAATCGTTATCTTAATGTTAAACTTTCGACGGGTGTGTACTGTACACATACACGACACAGGTTATCAATGTTTGTTGGTAGATAAACTAATGAAGGTCTCACCGGTCCAAATGGGTCAAAAATAGACCCCAAGGTCCCAAACTCTAGCCTAATCACAGATAACACGCAGCGTACAATACAGACATGTCGAAAAGTTTAACTCTAAGCTAACAGATAAGTGTCAAATTGGCATCTTATCTAGGTCTGTGGTTAGCTATATCTTGGCAGCTTTTCGGCAGCTGTTATCTATCTCTCGACAGTCACTAGCTATCGAAATCTCGACCACATGCGTACGGCAGTCGAGCTTCGACTCCTTTTTCGCTAGCTCAGTGTTAAACTTTAGACAGGTCTGTATTGTACGTCCGTAATAAAATGCACAAAATCTGATTGTTTAAATAAATATAACTATCGACAATGTGTACTTCTTTATTTTCCCTCTTTTTATTACTGACTGCTGTGAAAATATTTGTGGCGTCTCGTAGGTCTTTTTTTACACATGTCACGTGCACCTTACGGGCTCTAGAAAAACTTCCATTTGTACCCTCCACTAAAATTATAATTTTTACTGAAAAAAAGTTTAAAAATGACACATTCAAGCCATTTTGAACATTTCTGTGAAATATGATTTTTTAAGGGTCATTTAAGTAGGAAAATTCAAGTGAAAACCATTTGGTTGAAAAGCGTGAAAGAGGGGTATAATTATGAAATTACGTACACAAGTGTGGAGATTTATAAATAAAAATAAAGTAGGAATTGATAATTAAAGAGTTTATAAAATATTTGTTGCATTTTTAAAAGAAAATTGTGCAAAAATACACGTGTTGGGGAAAAAAGCTTACACCTTGTATAACGAATTAATTTTAAAAAAAATGAAAAGATATTAAGATAGTCAAAGTTTTAGAGCAGTCCAAAGGGGCCAGAGTTTGTTAAAAAATACGAGGTTTTTTGAAAATTCGACAATTTACGGTTGAGGTTATCTACGATTTATTTTCCTTTATAATGCGTGTACCAAGCGTGATATTTATATTCTAAGGCCACTTATAATCCAAAATACAACAGGTTACTAAAAGTGCACGGTCACACAATACTGTTCTATTTGAATTGAGGTGAATATTGTTTGGTTTGAACAATGTTGAACTATATAAAGTTGAATATGCCTCAACAATAATCAAGTAATATACAAACTTAGCTTTTATAATCCTTCCTTGGATCGTTGGTAGCCTTAGAATATGAACTATCACGCCTGGTACACGCATTTTTAAAAGGAAAACAAATCATAGAAAACCTCCACCGTAAATTGTCGAGTTTTCAAAAACCTCGTATTTCTTTAACAAACTCTGCCCTCTTTGCACTGCTCTATGATGTTGACTATCTTAATATCTTTTCATTTTTTAAAAATTAATTCGTTATACAAGGTGTAAGCTTTTTTCCCCAACATGTGTATTTTTGCACAATTTTCTTTAAAAAATGCAACAAATATTTTATAAACTTAAATTATCAATTCCTACTTTATTTTTATTTATAAATCTTCACTCTTGTGTAGGTAATTTCTTAATTATATCCCTCTTTCACGCTTTTCAACCAAACGGTTTTCACTTGAATTTTCCTTCTTACATTTTAAAATAATTTTTTGTGATATGACCCCCGTGATAAATTGCACGTGTTAGTATCCAGTACATACGTACCCGTAAGAAAAATATAGAGATGGACATTGTTCGTAATCACGGGTTACATAGATACGAAGTTTACCTGGAGATAATATCACAACAATTTATTCATCATAATCAAATTTCAGATTTGGCAAGAGGCTATGTGGATTCATTTTAAACATTTTTTCAGGTTTTGGTAATTTTTATATTTAAAATTCGCCATTCTAGGGCAAAGCAGCATTAAGGGTCATCTAAGTAGGAAAATTCAAGTGAAAACCATTTGGTTGAAAAGCGTGAAATAGGGGTATAATTATGAAATTACCTACACAAGTGTGGAGATTTTTAAATAAAAATACAGAAGGAATTGATAATTTAAGAAATTTTAAAATATTTGTTGCATGTTTTTATAAAAATTGTACAAAAATACACGTGTTGGGGAAAATAGCTTACACCTTGTATAACGAATTGATTTTAAAAATGAAAAGATATTAAGATAGTCAACGTCATAGAGCAGTGCAAAGGGGCCAGAGTTTGTTAAATAAATACGAGGAATTTGAAAACTCGACAATTTACGGTTGAGGTTATCAACGATTTATTTTCCTTTTAAAAATGCGTGTACCAGGCGTGATATTTATATTCTAAGGCCACTACTAATCCAAAATACAACAAGTCACTAAAAGTGCACGGTCACACAATACTGTTCTATTTAAATCGAGGTAAATATTGTTTGGTTTCAACAATGTTGAACTATATAAAGCCGAATATGCCTCAGCAATAATCAAGTAATATTCAAACTTAGCTTTTATAATCTTCCCTTGGATCGTTGGTAGCCTTAGAATATGAACTATCACGCCTGGTACACGCATTTTTAAAAGGAAAACAAAACATAAAAAACCTCAACCGTAAATTGTGGAGTTTCCAAAAACCTCGTATTTCTTTAACAAACTCTACCCCCTTTGCACTGCTCTATGACGTTGACTATCTTAATATCTTTTCATTTTTTAAAATCAATTCGTTATACAAGGTGTAAGCTATTTTCCCCAACACGTGTATTTTTGCACAATTTTCTTTAAAAAATGCAACAAATATTTTAAAATTTTTAAATTATCAATTCCTACTTTAATTTTATTTATAAATCTTTACACTTTTGTAAGTAATTTCATAATTATAACCCTCTTTCACGCTTTTCAACCAAATGGTTTTCACTTGAATTTTCCTACTTAAGGGTCATTTAAGTAGGAAAATTCAAGTGAAAACCATTTGGTTGAAAAGCGTGAAAGAGGGTTATAATTATGAAATTACCTACAAAAGTGTGAAGATTTATAAATAAAAATAAAGTAGGAATTGATAATTTAAGCAATTTTAAAATATTTGTTGCATTTTTTAAAGAAAATTGTGCAAAAATACACGTGTTGGGGAAAATAGCTTACACCTTGTATAACGAATTAATTTTAAAAAATGAAAAGATATTAAGATAGTCAACATCATAGAGCAGTGCAAAGGGGCCAGAGTTTGTTAAAGAAATACGAGGTTTTTTAAAACTCGACAATTTACGCTTGAGGTCATCTACGATTTATTTTCCTTTTAAAAATGCGTGTACCAGGCGTGGTAGTTCATATTCTAAGGCTACCAACGATCCAAGGGAAGATTATAAAAACTAAGTTTGAATATTACTTGATTATTGCTGAGGCATATTCGGCTTTATATAGTTCAACATTGTTGAAATCAAACAATATTTACCTCAATTTAAATAGAACAGTATTGTGTGACCGTGCACTTTTAGTGACTTGTTGTATTTTGGATTAGTAGTGGCCTTAGAATATAAATATCACGCCTGGTACACGCATTTTTAAAAGGAAAATAAATCGTAGATAACCTCAACCGTAAATTGTCGAGTTTTCAAAAATCTCGTATTTCTTTAACAAACTCTGGCCCCTTTGCACTGCTCTATGATGTTGACTATCTTAATATCTTTTCATTTTTAAAAATTAATTCGTTATACAAGGTGTAAGCTATTTTCCCCAACACGTGTTTTTTTGCACAATTTTCTTTAAAAAATGCAACAAATATTTTAAAATTGCTTAAATTATCAATTCCTTCTGTATTTTTATTTAAAAATCTCCACACTTGTGTAGGTTATTTCATAATTATACCCCTATTTCACGCTTTTTAACGAAATGGTTTTCACTTGAATTTTCCTACTTAGATGACCCTTAAATGACCCTTAAATCAACGGAATGTGGTCTCATTAGGGCTGTGTATACCGTAATAGGATGGTCAAATTGAGCCCAATATTCACCATCGCGGTTCATATTACTCTCAATGTAGATTTTACTGAAAAAGTTTGTCTGCCAATAGTAGGAACAAACAAGAGCACGACGTCACAGCCAATCAAATTTGGCTGCCGGATACTGGGACAATTTCAAGTTGCACAAAAGGAGTCAAGGCTGAGTGATCGAAATATGAATGATTATTGATGGCAGTTACTAAAAAACTGAACGAAAAGCCGGGTTGAGCTACTGATTCGGGCACTAATCGTAAATAAATTTGTTTTATTTACAACTTTTGATCCCTTCTTTACTGGATATTTATTACAAATCAATGAGGACCGCGATGGCTAACAGTGGTTAGGGCAATGAGTGTGATCCCCGATTGTAACAACATGCGTATGTGGACAGCGCGTTTCTTTTACAATTGGCACGTGTTAGTTAGCTCGGTGTCAATACAAAATGCAATGGGATGTAGTGGACTAACACTATTAAATGATGTTTAATCTGGTACAAGGCAGATTAAAACACACCCACATACAACAATCTGCACCAAATGAAACTGAATGAAGATTAATTCATAGAAGTCAATATGTTTAAAATACTTATTCGTAACGGGGAATATGCGGATAGTAAAATTGTAACCTATCAGCGATTTTGCGATTGCAGTGGCGTAGCGTACGTATAAGCCAATAATCATGCGCTTGCAGAAACTTTTTTGATAAAATGTTAAAATTTTGCAGTATGTATATTTGAAAAATAGGGACAGAAAAGGTTTGTGTGATCTAGGTGGCTCCGACTATTTCAAGAACATTTCCCCAGCTTAATTCTTTTGTCCTTGTTTGAATAAAAACGGACAAAAACGAGTCGCGACGAGTAGTGATACAGCTACGAAAAAAGGACGAGACCTGATACGAAGGGTTGTACATACACACTGTGTATATAATATTTTTATCTAACATTTCCAATTAGGTTATTTAAAATAATAAAAAAAAACAATACTTTATGTGAAAAAATTACATTTTACCACAGAAAACCACTGAACTATGTTATGACCGACAAATCTAAGACTCCCTGATGACGTAACAATGAAAAAGTGCACGTGCGCTTTACCGCCAATGTTGTATCACCACACTACAAGATTCGAGATTCTGTATCATACGTGTTCGATAAAACTTGTATTTCGTCAAATCAGATAGATAAACTAGTCCAATGTTAGATAATTCTATTTATCAATCTAATGAGTCACAGAACGTATGGGGTATCCCCCTATGGAATAAAATTACAGTTATATCTGACCTGGACAATCCCAACCGGAGATTGACCAGTCAATTGCAATGTGACATATATTACATTTCAGATAACTGAATGTCTCGTGAATAGAGTAGGATATGTTTGCACCATTTATCGTAAAAATTCATGATGCCGTATCAGTTTGTGACCTCATATTTCCGCAATAAAGAGAAAAAGACGTTGTAGTTTGACAACAGCAAAAACAAATAATATATGGATCGATACATACTGAAAGAAAAGGCTAAACAAGTGTGTGTTTTTTTCCAAGTTTTTCATTTTGGCTACGTGACACTAATCCCTTCCTACTCGAAACTAAACGGACAAACAAGTCAATACCTAATCAAAACTGTTTTTTTTTAAAGATTTTCCTTTCTACCACATTACCACAACTTCCGGCTTACCACTCCCTCCCAACTCCTAAATAAAAAAGAAAGGGTTTTTAACTTAGCAACAACCAACACAAGCCACACAAAGTAACACAAATTGATACTGAACAAAACGAACAAGCAAGAGAAGACGTAACCGATTTCGTGTTATTTTTAAGATTTTCCTTTATACCACGTAACCCACAACTCCCTCGCAACTCATAAGTAAGTAAAAAGAAAGGGTTTTGTAACTTAGCAACATCCAAACACAAGCCACACAAAGTAACAGAAATTTATACTGAACAAATCGAACAAGCAAGAGAAGACGTTACCGATTTCGTGTTATCTTTAAGATTTTCCTTCTAACCCCAACTCCCGGCTCACAACTCCCTCGCACTTCCTAAGTAAAAAAGAAAGGGTTTTGTAACTTAGCAACAACCAACACAAGCCATACAAAGTAATAAAAATGATATTGAACAATACGAACAAGCAAGAGAAGACGTAACCGATATCGTGTTTTTTTTTTTTTTTTTTTTTTTTTTTTTTTTTTTTTTTTTAAGCTTTTTTTAAGCTTTTTTTAAGCTTTTTTTCCTTTTTACCCACTCACTCTCCACCCAAAATAAATACAGGAAAAGGTTTTGTAACTTAGCAACAACCAACACAAGGAATTATTGTAATTTGATATTGAATTAAACTAACAAGCAAGAGATGTCATAACCGATTTCGTGTTCTTTTGTTTGTTTGTTTTTTAAGGTTTTTTTCCTTTTTACCCACTCGCTCTCACCCAAAATAAATACAGGAAACGCTTTTCTAACTTAGCAACAACCAGCACAAGGAATTAATGTAAATTGATATTGAATTAAACTAACAAGCAAGAGAAGACATAACCGATTTCGTGTTCTTTATTTATTTTATTTTTTATAGTTTTTTTGTTTTTTTTTCCTATTTAAGATATGAAGGTTGAAAGCATTAAACGAGACCTTTTAATGGTATCTTCAGCTTGGGTAAACATTTTCTGTTTTAAATATTAAATCGAGGCCCTATATGAATTCAGAATATAATAAAATAGAATAGTAGAAAGTGATCTGGTATTCCAGTTGTATCACTGTGTCTTTGAATAAAACGGACAACAAACATTTAAATGATCTTTTTGCTCTTTAGAATGCAGATAAATGCACCATAGTTTCCAGGGAGAGCATACACCTGAACCTTGTTGCGTGGACGCACTGGCACCCGGCTTGCACATTAATGTTTTGCTGGCTACGACACTGCCTCCTCACTCCATAAGGAGACACTCGATTGCGACAATAGATGTTATTGTGTTAATCTATAATACTACCACATAACTCGCGTCCTCGCCTAAATGGGAAACACTCGACAGCGGCAACAGGTATTGTTGTGTTAATCTAGATTTCCCCGATCCACCCGGGCACGCAACTACCTGTCCCTTCTCTACCCCAAAAGACCACTGCCGCAGCTCAATTGGTGTACTGCTTACTCCGTATGTGGAAGGTCGTGGGTTCGAACCCCGGTCGGGTCTGACAAGACTTAAAAAAAACAGTGACTGTTTTTTCGCCAAGCAATCGGCATTTAGAAATGCTAGTCGTTGGATCCTTAGAAAGAGACCTTAAAAACCGATACATCGTGCCATGACAGGCACGATACGTTAAAAAGTTTTTCTTCAAACTGCTCTGAGCACATTGCAAAGACAAAAAATTCTGACACTTTACTTATAGCTGGCGAGGTCTCGATGTAAGTGAAATATTCCTGGGACTTAAAACATCAATCAATCAATCAATCAATCAATCAATCAATCAATCAATCAACCAAAAGGATAAACAATCGACTGCGACAACAGATATTGTTGTTTATATACATTAATCATTATGACCTTGTACTGATAAAATTTTATCAGTTATTGGTATCTCGTGTGATAAATGCATAAAGTACGGTCACCTGCGCTTGCGCAATTAAATGAACTTTAATTGAACATGATAAATCTATCAACGTCGTCAAAATAAGGAAACGAAAAATTGACTCGATTGGTTTAACATGTGACGTTAAACATGGTGTATGTTGCAATCGGTGGACTATTTAAGTGATGGACCAAAATCATAAGGTATGGTTCATCAGTTCAAAGTACCCCGAGGTAGACTGATAATTCTGTATTATTAAGGATTTATTATCAAATAAGAAGTTAATATATAGATTAAGAAGGTAAGTGTAAAATGAATATTAAATCAACAAATAAATAAACACTGAAGAAATAAATAAATAACTAAATATTAAATAAATAAATTAATAAATAATAAGTAAAACAAAAAATAAAATATTAAGTAAATAAATAAATAACAGATAAATAAATAAATGAATAAATGTTTATGGAGAAATTGGCGAATATATAAAAATAAAGTAATTAAATAGATAAATGTGTATGGAGAAATGTATATAAACTAATAAATAAATAATAAGTAAATAAATATGTATGGAGGAATATCGGTGAATAAAAAAAATAAATAAATAAATAAAACAAAGTAATCAAGTAAAATAGATAAATGAGTCAATGGAAAAAAAATAATAATTAAAAAACATAGTTCCAAATCCCAATCCCAATTGCAATGTCAAACCTTTTTAAAATTAACACATTGTATGCATGCTTGGGATACTGTAAAATTATTTATTTTTGTGGGGTTTACAATTTTTGTGGAGTGGTAAATTCGTGGTTTGTCAAAGTGACCACGAAAACAAACAAAAATTGGAATACTACGAAAAATTGACAGTTATCTAAAGGGATTTGCAAGCTTAGGCTTACCAGGCCCCTCAAAAGTTTTACGGATGTGATCACAGTAATGTTGATAACTTTGATGTCTCTGTGTCCAAAATTGCCCTGAACATACTTGACGTCACATAGTTCCATGTTCCTTTCACACAATTTTGATTACACACGTTGCGGATGTAGCTAGCTATAGCAAAACAGGAGGTGCTTACCCTTCCAGACCACACTGCCTCAACTTCCCTGGTTGATGTTCACATGTTTAAATTAACTTTTCAGTTATAAAGTTCTTACTTTGTTTCTGGATTGTGATTCGGACATGGATTAGTATGTTTGTTTATATATTTTATGTCATTAAACGTGATGAAACAAACAATGCACGTTTGTTATATTTAAAACTATAAATAATAATTTGAATTTATGATTTTATCTTTGAAAAATAGAAATATCTCTATCATGTAAATAGATATTGAATCAGAAAATTATTTTTATTTAAAATCCCTTTGAATTGAATTAAGAATATTTAGAATAAGTAACTAAGCATGGTTGATATAAAGGTATTGGTCATTTAAACTTACTGTAATTGTAATTTATAGAAACTTTTATTTTTTCCCGTTATAAACATATATCATTGAGATGTTGCTACGAGTCCCAATATTATTGTTGGCGACCCAATATAATATTGTTTATTTTTTGCGGGAGAGGAGATAAGTTGATACTTTAGTTGCACAGTTTATAAATAGCGCGTTTAAATAGAGATCAAGAGGTTTTCTCACGTTTTATCTTGCGCATTATAGTAATTGTTATTTCATGTGAAAACTACTCATGTTAACATGATGTCATGCATGTTTGTTTAATGATTAAATTTAAATTCGAATAAATGTATACTATTTAGCCAACATGTAAATTTTTCATAAGTTTACATCTGAAGTATATTATACATTTACATATCAAAAACAAACAATTTTTTGTCCGAATTACAATCCAGAAACAAAGTAAAAACATTGAAACTGGTTAGACACGTGAACTTCCAACAGGGAAGTGAGGAACACCAAACTTATCAACAATACTGTCATGACGGCCTTAAAACTTTTTGAGGGCCTTGATAAGCCAAGGCTTGCAATATCCCTGAGTTCCTGTATTGTAAATTATATAGTATAATATATATTATTTAAATTTATATAGTTTTTATGTTTTATATTATTGTACATTATGTTTGATATAAAGGCATATATTGTGTTATTTAATATTTTAAAGCATAGAATGAATACATGATTATTTTTACAAATAAGTTGTTAAAAAGGATATTGCAGACCTAGGCTGATCAAGGCCCTCAGAAAATTTTAGGCCGTCATCACAGTATTGTTGATAAGTTTGATGTCTCTGTGTCCAAGATTGCCCTGAATGTATTTGACATCCTATAGTTTCATTTCCTTTTCATTCGAATTTTTGCTTACTCACGTTGCGGGTGTAGCTGGCTAAACAGGAAATGCTTACCCTCCGGGGAACCAGGCCTCACTTCTACGGCGGAACTTTACGCGTGATTAGTCTAATCTGCTGGCTTCAAAGTTTTTACTTTGCTTTTGGATTTTGGTTTGAATATGATGGATACTTTTGTGATATATTAAAAATTGACTTATCTTATATAATTGTAGATGACATATTATATTTGGTAATATGCATATAAGTTACAGAAAACGAATTTCATACTTTGCGGGTCTGTCAAAACAATGTCATTAAGACATTGATACGTTCCTCAAAATGTTATTGTCTAGGCCAAATATATAACAGCTTTATTAATAACTCAAGAGAAAAGGGGAAATTGCTACTATATTTGTACATTTTATAGATAATTATTATCAAGAGAGTTTCTCATGTCTATGGTTTTATCCCGTGTGAATAGTTTTAAGTTTTAAGTATATTCATTTCTCATAACCACCGACAATACCAAACCAGAGCATACAACAAGCCAACAAATACACCAAAACCAATTAAAACATCAGACCACCGACAATAACAAACCCAGAACAAACAACAAGCCAACAAAAACACAAAAACCAATGAAAACATCAGACCACCGACAATTACAAACCCAGAGCAAACAACAAGTCAATAAAAACACCCAAACCAATGAAAACATCAGAGCACCGACAATTACTAACCCAGAGCAAACAACAAACCGACAAAAACACAAAAAACCAATTAGAACATCAGACCACCGACTATAACAAACCCAAAGCATACAACAAGCCAACAAAAACACCAAAATTAATGAAAACATCAGACCACCGACAATTACAAACCCAGAGCAAACAACAAGCCAACAGAAACATCAAAACCAATGACAACATCAGACCACCGACAATTACAAACCCAAAGCAAACCACAAGTCAATAAAAACACCAAAATAAATGAAAACATCAGACCACCGACAATAACAAACCAAGAGCAAACAACAAGTCAATAAAAACACCAAAATAAATGAAAACATTAGACCACCGACAATAACAAACCCAGAGCAAACAACAATAAAAACACAAAAAATAATGAAAACATCAGACCACCGACGATTACAAACCCAGAGCAAACAACAAGTCAATAAAAACACCCAAACCAATGAAAACATCAGACCACCGACAATTACAAACCCAGAGCAAACAACAAACCGACAAAAACACCAAAAAACCAATTAAAACATCAGACCGCCGACAATTACAAACCCAGAGAAAACAACAAGCCAACAAAAACACCAAAATAAATAAAAACATCAGACCACCGTTAATAACAAACCCAGAGCATACAACAAGCCAACAAAAACACCAAAATCAATGATAAAACAAGACCACCGACAATAACAAACCCAAAACATACAACAAGCCAACAAAAACACCAAAAGTAATGATAAAACAAGACCCCTCCCTCGACAATAACAAACCCAGAGCAAACAGCAAGTCAACAAAAAACACCAAAATCAATGATTAGACAAGACCCCTCGACAATAACAAACCCAGGGCATACAACAAGCCAACAAAAAACACCAAAACCAATGAAAAAACAAGACCCATCGACAATAACTAACCCAAAGCAAACAACAAGCCAACAAAAACAACAAAATCAATAATTAAACAAGACCCCTCGACAATAACAAACCCAGAGCATACAACAAGCCAACAAAACACAAAAATCAATGATAAACAAGATCCCTAGACAATAACAAACCCAGGGCATACAACAAGTCAATAAAAACCACCAAACTTATTCTGGGTTTGTCCAGAGCATACAACAAGCCAAACAAAAACACCAAAATCGATGAAAAACAAGACCCCTCGACAATAACAAACCCAGAGCATACAACAAGTCAATAAAAACCACCAAAACCAACGAAAACATCAGACCAACGACAAACCCAGTAGAAACCCAGATATATGTTAACAAAAAATAAAGTTAACTAAAATAAACAAAAATTCAAAGAAAATAACAAATAAACAAACTGGATTACAAAGTATATAACTATGTATCGAATACACGGAAGTAAATATATATATATATATCCTGAATATTTTATTGGGTTTAGATCGGCCTAGTTTGAATGTTAACATGACCTTTGATCTGTTTTGGTAAAATATATCCGATTTTCAAAACTATTAACAACGTTCTGAAAAAGTGTGCTGGTAATTTCCGGCTTAGGGATGACTGTGTTGTCGGTCACTTTAAGTCTTTGGCATATCAAGGTACATTTAAGTGCATGTAAACATATCGATAGATATATTTATAACAATTGTGTCATGCCAACATTCTTCCCACTTTATATATCTCAATACACTGACAATCGTTGAAGGATATTGCGAAATCGAGATATTTATAATAAAAACATGTACCATGCAAGCACATTGCGAAATATTTTTGATTTAAAATAGAATGACTACACATTGATTTCGAAACATCTAAATTCAATATACGAGTAACTAATCTTGTGCCTTATCGTAATAACAAGTTTCATATCTCCTAAATCTTCAATGTACAAATAAATTAAATTTTAATCTTTCTAAGGATTTAAATTCTTTTTCGATTACGAAAGTTTTCTAATTATAAAGCAAATATTTTTTAAAGTGTTATACAACAATTTATCAATTACCAAACTATTGATTAACTACTCTTATATGAGACTGTTTTAATATTTTATGTATATACATTATTGAAAAATTGGAAACATATCACATATGTCACATATTTATGTAAATGTTTGTGAAATGCAGAAAAATATTTTTTTTTTAAATCTAGCTTTATATCTATAGAAACAAAATTACAAATCCAAGTTCAAATATGTTCAAGTTTATGTATATAACTTTTCAACGTTTTTTACTGGTATTTATTATATGCCCTCGCAATCGAAGATTAGGGATATTTAGAAATCAGCTTGTCTGTCCATCTTTAGACGGATTGTCTTCCGGACTATAACTTAAGAAATATTTGACCAATTTCAAGTATATTTAATATGCTTTTTTATTGTGTGAAGATAAAAATTGGCTTCGATTTTGGTGTTACTCTATTGATAATATCAGGAGTTATTGCCCTTTGATCCTACAATTTAAAAAAATTCTTAAAACGCAAAGCTCGTAGGCCAAAACTGACTTGACACAAATGTATTTGGCATCGGTAGTGTCTTAAGTATGCAACAATCAATTGCACGAATTTTCCTCCTAAAAAGTATAGACGTTTTTGTCGTTAAGTTTCTTTTAGACATAACATTGACAAATTACTCTCAGGATAATAACTTAAGAAATATTTAACCAGTTTTAATTATATGTGTTATGTAGCTTTATTATATAAAGATTAATATTGAGTTCGATTTCCGTATCATTTTTATTGATTTTTATATGATTTCTCGGCCTTTGATCACAAAATTAAAAAAACAAACTTATTTTAGAAAAGGCAAATCTGATTTGATATTTGGCATGTAGCTTTATTATATGAAGATTAATGTTGAGTTCGATTTCTGTATCATTTTTATTGATTTTTATATGATTTATCGGCTTTGATTATATAATTTGAAAAAAATTGTGGTATCGTAAACATGCAGTTTCTTATTTAAAGATCGTAAACATGAAAAACTCTATGCTTAAAACACCACAGATGACAAATATCAAGCCAGTTTTTGCCTATAAGCTTTCCAGTATTTATTTTGTATTAGCTCATTAGGATATTTGAGACTAGTTTATTTTTATATAATTGTCATTGCTCTGAAAAACAATGGAATCGCTTTCGTTTATTGAATTTGTTTGATGTCTCTGTGTCCAGGATTGTCCTGGATACATTTGACGTCCCATAGTTCCATGTTCCTTTCACAAAATTTTGATTGCACACGTGGTGGCTGAAGTTAGCTAAACAGGAGGTGCTTACCCTTCCGCAGCACCTGGCCTAAATTCCCTGGTGGAAGTTCACGTGTCTAACCTAACTTGTCAGTTCCAAAGTTTTTACTTTACTTCTTGATTGTGATTCGGACATGGATTAGTATGTTTGTTTTTGATTTTAACAAAATCCAGATGAAGTGTCTGTTGATGACGGGTCTTGGGGGTGTATTAGTCTTCTTTATAGGCGACTCTAGTGATTGTAGTTTGAACATGCACCTGTACGTTTGATTCTAATTTAATTAAAATCTTAAAATATGAATCCGCAAATTATTCCTATATATAAGTCACATAAAGCTGTACATGTATTTGCTTTAACCAGTTTTCCAAGTGCATTTTTATGTTTTTATAATCATCAGGTGATCAACATATTTTTAGATTCCCAACTTATGATTTGTAAGACGCAAGTCATTATCAACACTGTACTTTACAAGTAGATATCAGTCAGTGCACATGTGGGCATATTTGTAGTGAATAGTGGTTGCTAGAAATTGGCACGATCGACCACTGCAAAAATCTAGAAAGAAGAAAGCTTATAAAAATTTTAACAAGAATTTGCGTAAGAAAAGCACCGAAAAGGACCGTTAAGACAAGGTACTCTTTTCGAATTTGTGTTAGAAAAAGCACCAAGAAAACGAGCTAGCTTACACTTACACAGAGATTTTAAGGATAATTTATTGATTTTTAACTAAACAGTGTAATTTTTTCTCGTTTTCAGGCATCAAACGGAAGGATGAGGAAAACCATATGTGTCCTTTTTATTTTGTGTAGTCTCATGTCTGGAGTTATTTTCTTGGTGTTTCCTAGACACACCAACGTAAGTAAAACATGCTATTTATTTTGTAGGAAAACAATAAGGTGATCAAACCAGCACATGAGTAGTGGTAGGATTCGAAAGGAAGGATACATAATCAAAAACAAACATACTAATCCATGTCCAAATTACAATCCAGAAGAAAAGATAGCACTTTGGAACCAACAATTATATATTGACTTTCATGTCATTTATAATAAAAAACAAACATACTAATCCATGTCTGAATCACAATCCAGAAGCAAAAAAAAAACACTTTGGAACTAACAATTAGGTTAGACACTTTAACTTCCACAAGGGAAGTGAGGCCGGGTGCTCCGGAAGGGTAAGCACCTCCTGTTTAAACAATTCCAATCACGTAGACGTAATAAATACCTGTGTTCTGAATACATAAATGTTCTAATTCATTATAAATATTTAAATTTAATGTCAAGTGGAAAGGTCAAATTTGTTTGCATATTTTTGAATATAGTTCAATGTTAGTTTTCTTTTCGCTCGTAACTGGCAATTAAGTAACAAAACGCAGAATTCCAACAAGGAGATGAGACCGGGTGCTCCATAAGACTAGGTCTCTACTCTCTATTTAGCGACACTGACCACGTGTAAAAACATCTATTTAATCAATTATAAAAAAGAATAACATTTTTTATACTAACAGGTCTAACCAGAAAATTTGCAGATCCCCATTAATGTAGTTAAAGCGAGACACGAGATTGTCAGCTTTAACACATTTTGACATGTTTTGTCAGTGATGTTTTTAATATTTCCACACACATAAAATGCCATTTAATTAAACATAGTAACAGTTGGCGTATAAAATTACAAAATTACAAGACAGTTATCTCCCTTTAAACATGTCAAACAAAAACTTGTTGTCATTTTTGTTGTCCTTTTGCAAATAATGTTCTCAGAGATTGAGAGAAAAGCATCTTTTCAAAAACATAGCATAAAATTATTTTTCTACGTCAAATGGTACTATGAAACATCTTTTAACAGAGGAGACGTTACACAAAACAAATCTCGATACACTTATAAAAATCGGTTTTTGTTGCCTTTTTCTAAATATTTTAGAATTTGCAATAATGGACTGTAAGTTATAACAGGATGTGACTTCCTTAGATTCTATGGAACTAAGTTTATACAACGCTTTTTAATATTGTCTTATCAGTCTATCTTTAAAAATCGAATGATTTCCTAAATCTTCTCATTGATTAACCCACTAGCAGTTCACTTAAAATGCCTTTCTAGAGCATCCGCTCTCACTTTCCTGGCGTAAGTTCACCTGTTTCACCTTACTTATTAATTTCAAAGTTTTAACTTTGCTTCTGAATTGTGATTCGGACATGGGTTAGTATGTTTGTTTTTGATTTATCAATTTTCTCATTTGAAGAACATTCTTGATAGCAGATGAAAATACCTGACAAATATCAGTTAAGAAAACATTGGGTACCAAAATCGTTGTTTTACAATGCTTATATAAAGGGCCTACGAACCCGTACTTTCTGCAAACACTTTGTATCGTAGGTTTTCAGCATTGTAATTTAGTTACAAAAGAATGTAATCTCGTTGGTTGTTTTACAATGATTGTATAAGGGGTCCTTGAAATGTTCGGATTTGATCTTTACACTCCTCAGCGTCAGGTCATCAACATCTTAATTATGAACAATATTGTGATGACAGTAGTAATTTTTCAATAGTATTGGTGAGCCTAGACCTGCAATATCTCTGAGTCAATAAGAGTTTAACTCAGTATAAAGCAAGAGGAACGAGATCACTAGAAAAACCTTTATAGGTAACATTAATTAACAAACTGCAATAATAAAAAACAAATACTAATCCATGTCCGAATCACAATCAAGAAGCAAAGTAAAAGCCTTGGAACTGACAAGTTAGATTAGACACGTGAACTTCCACAAGGGAAGTGAGGCCGGGTGCTCTGGAAGGGTAAGCACCTACTGTTAAGCTAGTTACATCCGCCAGTATGTAATCAAAATTATGTGAAAGGAACATGGATTTACTTTATTTAACTAAAAAGCATTTAGACCTTGGTTTAAAAGTAATCCTAACAAGTAAAGGATTAAAAAATATTTATAGATGACGTAAAAGTCAATATATAATACTGGAAACGTATTTCATTTCGTGGTACATAAAATTTATACATAGTAGTTGTTAATTTTTTGCATTTTTTAATTTGCACCATAACATTATGAGCATATAATAATTTTCGCTCGTTATTTATTTGCGCAATAAACAAACGACCGCTAAATAAGTGACTTTTACTACACAGAGAACAAATACGTTTACATTACATTATCATGATAAGAAACATATCAAAGCAAAATATTAGTAAACGTCAAACGAGATATTTTGGTGGAGTCGAGCTGAGTTCTGGTATTTAATGTCCCAGTCAAGAATATTTCAATTATATCGAGACATCGCAAGCTATAGGCGAAGTGCAGAAATTTTGCCTGTGCTTTGCGTTGATGACATTATACAGCAGGGTTCTTTATCGTGTCAAACCTACCAAGACACGGGACCTCGTTTATTTTAAGTTTCATTCCGAAAGAACCGTGACTTTCATTTCGTAACGCAGAGTTTTTGGCAAAAGAACAGTCACTACCCACTTTTAAGTCTTGGTTCAGATCCGGGGGTTCGAACCCACGACCTCCCACTTACGGTGCGAGCACTCTACCAACTGAGCTGCCGCAGTGGTCTATTGGTGGAGGTCTCTATATTTAATCTTTGTAAATCAGCAGTATTTTATGTTTTAATAACATATTTGATTTGTCCTTGGGCTATTTTTATATACTATTTAGAATGATCATTGATAAAAGGTTAAATTATCGGAACATAATATATATATCTATAAACCAAGGCCGAAAGTTTGGGCGAATGTCCTCTTATATATATAATCTTTGTAAATATGTCTTTGGACAATTTTTTTTAGCATATAGAATGCTCATTGATGAAAGCTTAAATTATTGAAGAAAATATAGGTACAGGTCAAAACCCGAAAGTTTGATGGAGGTCTCCTTAATTAATCTTTGTAAACAACACTACTTTATGTTTTAATAACTTATATTTAGTATATCTTTGGACTATTTTCATGTGCTATTAAGAATATTCATCAAAACAGCAGTTCTGACGGTCTTAGCGCTGTTTGTTTTAATAACGTATACTTGTATTTTTCCAAGGTTTATTTTTATCTACTTATTATAATAAAGAGAGGGGAATAAATTGCGTACTTATAGGCAATACAAACAAAATGTCGAAACCGAATCATATGTGTCTCAGAATATGTCACGACAGAACCGTAGAACGCTGTCGATGTTCCGTAATGGATCACTGCCGTTGGCCGTCAAGACAGGTCGATACACCAGACCGCAAGTCCCTTATGATCAACGCAAATGTAATTTTTGTAACATTAATGCCGTGGAAACGGAGATGCATTTTTAATGAATTGTCCTCTTTACAGTGATATTCGTTTTACCCTTTATTATTCTGCCAGCTTATGTATCCAAGGTTTTAATAGTTTTAATGATTATGAAAAGTTTTATAGTATTATGAACTGTAATGAAATACAAAACATTTCAGCTAGTACTTTATGTAACTTTTTAAAGCGAAAAAAATTTTTTCCGAATTTTTATAGTTTCGTTTAAACATTTTTAGAAACTACAACTTGTGAGATTATTTTTAATGCTACTGCAAAGTGTGATTATAAAGGTTTTTAATATGTGCTATTTTCTAAAACTACTATGCAGTGAGTTTATAAAGGGTTTCTTATATGTGATTTTTACTCATTATTCAGGTTTTTTATATGGTATCTTATATGGTTAAGAATTAATTTTTATGCATTATGTGATAAAAGTGTCTCATAAGTCTTTTTGGCTGGATGTCGTAATTCTTATATGTATATACTGTTTTTATGTATTTTTTATTGTTTTATGAATGTGACACTATAATAAAATATTATTTTTATTATTATTATATAATAAAAGTTAAAGTTGAAGCTAAATATAAGCATAGTAATATGATTGCAATAGATAAAATTTTAAATAAAACGGAATCTGATTTCGGGTTTGTTGTTATTCATGTTGATATCTATTTATCTATCTATCTATCTATCTATCTATCTATCTATCTATCTATCTATCTATCTATCTATCTATCTATCTATCTATCTATCTATCTATGTATGTATGTATCTATGTATGTATCTATCTATCTATCTATCTATCTATCTATCTATCTATCTATCTATCTATCCCGAGTCAACAACTTATTTGTAACCACCTAATCTGATTGTATGAAGTCCCCGTTGTGGAAATAAGTTCAACAATAGAGTATTAACAGTGAAACAGATACACCATTAGCAGAAGAACCAAGTATATTGTTGCATAGACAAAACTTGAAATTATCACGTCTGTCATAAAGTTGACAATAGATTTATACAGTGTGAAGTTGTAAGTTTAGCTAATAGTTGAAGAAGCCTATACTATCTTCAATCTTAGTAATCTCTTGGCCTACATATTGAATGTGGAGAGATTCTATGACGTATCAACTTTAAAACTCCACGGATGTCTTGATTACGATGTCTTTTTTGTCGATCGGTCTTCTTCGAAAAATGCTACAATATTTTTTTCTACACTATATTATCCAAAACATTTTTCATAATTTTCGTCTAGGCAAAACTGATGAAGAAAATATATTCTGAATCGGTAATTTAGTGCTGTAAAACTAAAATTGCTATAATATGCATCATCATCATCATCATCATCATCATCATCATCATCATCATCATCATCATCATCATCATCATCATCATCTTTTTCTTCTTCTTCTTTCTCTTCGTCATCATCTTCTTCTTCTAATAATATTATTATTATCAATAATAATGTTAAGTATTAATGTTGTTACGTTTTCACCATGTTAAAAATATCCGAAATACCACATATTGATCCGGTAACTACTTGTACGGAATTTTGTTCCGAAACGGATGATGTAAAATTAAAGCACGTTATGCTATAATATTATTATGTTCACTTTACAGTTGTATGGAGACATGCTTAATTTTCAATTCATTTTTATATTACATGGGATGCAACTTTATTTTGACTTTTTTGTTGCAGGATAAACTGGCAAGGAAGGCATTAGATCTCAAACAAAATACGACCAAAGTAAAGGTCCATCAAAATACGACCAAAGTAAAGTTACATGAAAAATGGCTATTCCTATTTTCAGCAGTGGCAGAACTTGATTCATCATCATCTACGAACTATTCAAGAGTTGTTCTCACTGCATGGGATGGTTCAAATAAAAAATCATTCAGCTGTTATTTTAAGTTGGACAAAGTATTTTCTCTTGTTCCTGCAGTTGAATTACGAGTAAAAGACTACAAAGCGAAATTTCTCTCGAAACAATTTGCTTGTGACATTTCATTTTTATCTAAATTGCCGAAAGAGATTGCACTTGTTGAATCCATTGACTTAAATATAAATAACACAGAAAAACATTTTATGAAGAATAGTGATTCGGATAAGAGTTATTTTCACAAAGTTTATTATCCTGTACGAAGGAAAGGAGAACTAGCGATTTGCACAAAAATCGCTTATGATCATTTAGACCCTGATCGTCTAGTTGAGTGGTTTGAGTACCAGAAATTATTGGGCGTAGATAAAATATTGTCTGCGGTCCAGAGATTAAACGTTGAAGCTTTAAAAGTTATGGAATTCTATAGGAAACAAGGACTGTTGGAAATGGTGAAATATCCTAATGTTTTACCATCACATAATGCAGGTAATGTAATATTTCATATTATACCAGTTTTAATTTTACAGCACTAGACGGTCGTTCCAGAATGCAATTTCTTATCATTAGTGCCCGGACAATTTTTTTTTAATATGTTGAAAATACAGCAAAAGGGCCAAAAATAAATCTTACCAAATTTACCTTAGGGAATGGTTTGCATGGGGGAGTATACCTTACTTTTTGATGAATTAAGATTTTAACTAGCAGCAAATTAAGAAATAGTATATTTCTGACAATAAACCACAATCATTGACGAGTTTGTGATGTCTTCGGTGAAACATTCACCAGTAGTGATTCTGGCTCAGTGGTTTACATATTATATCAGTTTTAAGTTTACAGCACTAGACGACTGTTTCGGAATACAATAGAATTATAAATAAAACAGGTATGTGTTATTTAAATCACTGAGCCTTTATCTCTAGTGGTGGTTGTTTCTCTGAGGATATCATAATCTCAGTATGCAATAATTGTATCTTATTTTCAGTTATATAATATTGCTGAATTTCCTGCCAGTTTAAATTTGAAATTCTTCGAAAACTAAGGTATACCCCCTCATGCAAAGTACATGTATTACTTTTGCTTAATTTGGTAAAATATATTCTGGTCCTTTGGATATAATTTAAACATCTTGGAAAAAATTTAGTTTAACAATTTTGATCCAAACACTAACGAAATTCAGAAAGGATCGTCTAGTGCTGTAAATTTAAACTGGTATAATATGTCTTAGTTATTCCAACCCCAGGTGACAACAAATGGGATTTGACACAAAAGAAATTGTTAAATTTATCAATTATTTCAATAAATACTATTTCTATCCACATTCAAGATATACATTATACGAATTATATTAAAGACGTAAAAAATAAAAAAATAAAAATATACAAGCAAAACCAGCAATGATAGACAAGTGAAGTAAGATCTACTTGGAAAATAACTTTTAAATAAACTGTCAATTTGTACAGTACATTATTACATGTGTCAAAAATGGAGAACGTTTTCTATGAGAAATGTTAAAACGTACAAAGTTGTTGAAAACCTTCAGCGTTTCTAGAATTTTCAGGAGCATATCCTCGAATTTATCACTGTTAATCATTTTATATTGACAACTACAGTAGCTCAGTTGGTAGAGTGATTGCTTCTTAAAGCTGAAATTTGTGTGTACGATCTCAGGCAGGGTCTGACCCCAGATTTGAAAGTGGGTGATGACTGTTCCTTTGCCAAGCATTGAAAATTAAATGCATGGTTTTTTCGGATGGGAATTTCATAAAAACGAGATCCCTTGTCCTCGGAAGACTAGACACGATAAAACGCTGTGACGTTGTTCCCAAAGCATATAGTAGTTGATATTTTAGAAATATAATACAAATACAAATGTACTAGTGATTCCAATTATGTATTATATTATGTATTATTCTAATTGCAGAGTATGCCAAAAGAGGTTTTGACAGCAAACATCGAGTCTTCCCACAATTCTTTCATGATGAACAGATTTCCGTTTTTCATTGCAAGGAAAGACTACAAGGATACGAGTACGTATCCGTCACAGATTTTGATGAATTCATTGTTCCAGCCAAACAGAAAACTATAAAACAGCTATTAACAGTAAGTACATTATAGCTAGGTAACCTTTCTCCGATACACGAATTGGTGTTATATACCTGGTATTTGGTTTTTCAACTATGTCCAGGATAATTGACGGATAGCTGACCACTCCTACAATGTTCCGACAAAGGCCTGGCAGGCTTGAATTACACACAAAAAGAATGAAAACTCGGCCTGAATTGTACCATTTAATGACGTCACTGACCCTAGTACGTCCTTAGTTGTCGTGACGCTGCTTTGGTACCGTGATGGCGGTCTTTTTTTTTTTGGAACATTGTAGGCGTGGCAGGCGATAGGTCAATTTCCTATGTAAAGACATCATACTTATCAAAAATGTTATTATGAAGGTCATAACACATTTAGAGGGTCTTCATCAGCCAGCCAAGGCTTACAAACTGCCAGTCTCAATTACACAATTTAATAATTGATGGTCTTAATATACTCTTCTTGTTTCTTTCAGAGACAATTGATTATTTTGTATATTTTATTTTATTACATAAATGACGGGTGCAGCCAGTTAAACAGGAGGTGCTTACAATTACGGAGCACACTGCCTTATTCCCTCTTTGAAGTTCACATTTTTTAACCTAATTTGTCAGTTTCAAAGTGTTTGCTTTGCTTTGATATTATGGTATGGACATATATTAGTATCGTTTTGTGGTTTGTCACATGTGGCAGAACTAGCAACCTAAAAAGATGCGCATGTCCATCCGGACAACCCGAGATAATAATTTCTTCAGGTTTCAAAGTTTTACTTTGCTTTGAGTATGTGATTTAGACATGGACAGGTGTAATATGCTTTTTAGTAATGAAATGCATACTGTATAGTTGCTTTTATTCACTTGGAATTTAATTTCGCTATATTCGCGGTTTGACTTAATAGCGAAATTGAATACCAAGTGAATATTTTCAAATAGCATCTATTAAACTTAGTATAGATAATCTGTACATAAAAATTATTAACACTGACCACTGTAACACGAAATTTTATACCGGGGGTCCCGTGAATAAGTTCCAGTGTTTAAACCGCGCAGAATTAAACAACTATACAGAATTAAATTTAAAAGAGGAATATTCCAGGTTTTTTATGACAAAATTGCGTTTAATTCTATGACATTTTCATTTCTAGGATGATCTGCTGAAGAAGGCACCTAAGGCGGCCGGTTTTACCTTCTACGTTTCGTTCTTCTTAACTGACACTAACATAACCGAAAAGAGTGATTTGGTGACAGCTAAATATTTATATAAAGTAGGACCTAGGTTCGAGTGTTATAAAAACGTGGTTCTTACGAATAGAGTAAACATGTATACCACACACATAATTTCCCCTAAAAGTGGTTTTTCAAAGTAAGTTTATAAATGTAATGACAAATTATTATAAAACACTTAATTTTGAGTAATATGCAACTCTTGATTTTACAAACACGCATAATTTTTGTTAAAAGATTTTGTTCAAAGGAAGTTTTAATATTTCTTGAATAATCATTATTTCTGTAATGTAGAATCTAGGCCTTATTAAACCTGGGTGTTAGAATACAATATAATACAATATATGCACATTATACGTATTTTACATAAATAAAAAAGAAACACACCAATCCGTGCCCGAATCACAATCCAGAAGCAAAGTTAAAACTTTCAAATTGACAAGTTAGGTTAAACATGTAAACTTCCACTGAAGAAGTGAGGCCGGGTGCTCTGGAAGGGTGCTACTCCTGTTTAGCTAGCTACACTCTCCACGTGTGTAGTCAAAAATGAATTATCACAGTAAGATTTTAGATTACGTGACAATCATAATACTATATAACGTGTATAACTATATAACTATACTCTCCACGTGTGTAGTCAAAAGATGAATTTTCACAGTAAGTTTTCAGATTACGCGACAATCGAAATACTATATAACGTTAAAGTGTTATAACCATTGTTTAATCGGACATTTTACATTGATAACATACACGTATTTTCCATATACATCAAACCTATCTATAAAGGCCACACAAGGGAACAAGTTATAGTGACTTTTATGGACAGGTAGCTTTTATATACAGGTTCAAATAATATAAATAAAAAAGCTATTGTCCCTTATATAAAAGTGGTCTTTAAGGCAGGCTGAACTGTAAGTAAGTTTTAAGATTTCTTGATAGCTAAATGTTTATATGAGGTATGAACGACATGTGGCATATTACATAACGTACATACATAGTGAACATGTACAGATAAAAGATGTTCGAGTTTCCTTAATTGGTTTAAATAAAGGAAATTAAGATTTCATGAAAATTAAATGTTTGTAAAAAATATGACCGAAATTTGAATTACTATAATCAAATCAGATTACCTATAGAAATAAGAAAACATATCTTAATCTACAACAGACCCAAATCCATGTCGAAATTACAACCCCAAAGCAAAAGAAATAAAAACTTGAGTTCACAATTTAGGTTAAACACGTTAACTGGCACCAGGAAAGTGAGGTTGGATGCTGTGGAAGAGTGAGCGTGTTCTATTTAGCTAACTAGCTGCATATGTCACGAGTTTAATCATAATTGAGAATAAAGGAACATGGGTTAAAATGAGAAGAATAAATTTAATATTACAATAATGTAGGCTAATATGGTATTTTAATTCACAAGGGTCGTTGTACTATGTTCTTGATTAATTGTGGTTCAGGTTCATTAAATACGATTCAGAGCTTTTTTACGACAATTTCAGGCAAACAATACCACCAGAACTGGCAATATTACATCACTATAGGGACTGTCCAGGAGGCCCCAATTGGGGAGATTGTACAAAAGTAAAGAAGGATAAAGACACAGTGATGACAAGACATACAAAGGAATTAGACAATCGTGTAAAGAAAGCTAAAGAACAAATTCAAAAGATCGTTATAAACAGTAAAAACTCCGAATTCCTATGAGCTGTCGTATTGGCGTAAAATATTTAACATCAAAGTTAACTGTTGAGGTGAGCTTTTGGTCGGGAAACATTATTGCACCTCCAAGGTAACTGTTGAGGTGTCGTATTTGCTGCGAAACAATATTGCATACCTGAGTTTTATTTTATAATATGGCATTGACTGTAATATAATTGCAAATCCAAGTTAACTGTTAGGGTGTCGAATTTATCTAGCAACACTATTACAAATCCGGTTTAACTGTTGAGGTGTAGCATTGTCTGCGCAGAATTAAAAATCCAAATTAAGTGTTAAATTGACGCACGGCTATATAAACGATTCTCTACAATTTAGTTTACTGTTGTCATCTGGTATTGACTGCGAAATAATATTGCATACCTGAGTTAACTTTTGAGGTGACATATGGAATGCAGAACAAAATGTTACATCTGGGTTAATTATAAATGTTTTTATTGTTTCTATGGTAATATGTGTTCATTTTACCTCTATAAAGTGTCACACATGTTATAGGAAAATTAGTAATTAATCGATGGTGCATTTTTTAGATAAAAGCATAATATTTTTATAATATGTATTGTAAACGACTTGTTTATGTTACGTAACAATATAACAAAGATGAGTGCGCTGTTGAGGTGTCGTATTTGAAAGTGTAAGTCTAAACTTTTTATATTTTTGCCTTTAGACATTTTATTTTTTGATGTATTCAAGATATGTTGAAATTAATTTTACGTCCCAGTCAAGAATTTGTCATTTTTATAGAAACGTCACAAGCTAAAGGTATAGTAGTAGACAATTTTTACTTTTGTTGTGCGCTCAGCGCAACGTAAAGTCTGGGTTCTTAAACGATTTACGCCTGCCGTGGCACAGGGCATCGGTTTTTAAGGTTTCTTCCAAAGAACCTTGTGAAATGCATTTCTAAATAGCAAACGAACCTATGAAGGCAGAAGAGCCGATTAAAATACCTATGTCACACCGGGACAATTAACTCATGTTTATACATTTTGTAATAAGAAGGCCAAGGTAATAGGAATTCCGAGAAAACGTATAACCGATTTTTCCAAGAATGGTCTCATCAATCTTTCTCACATCAGGATTTACCCGATCTTGAATTGTTTAAAGGTGATCAGAGTCGTTTTGATATGTTAATAGTAGGAATATACACCTAATAGGACACACGCCGACTGCTTCATATTTTTTAGAGTTGATGAACGTTTGAATGGTGATATGTTAAGTTAATATGTTAAGTTAAACCATTATATTATCATCATGCTATATTAATACATAATTTTTCATCATAACCATTCTTTGTCCAAATCACAATCCCGAAGCAGAGTAAAACATTGACAAAATACCAATTAACGAACTTCCAACAGTGAAGTTATGGCTGGTTATCCTTCTGGAGTATGCGGTTTCACTTCCCTGGTGGCAATTCCCGTGTTTAACATAATTTGTTATGTTTCGAAATGTTTACTGTGCTTCAAGATTGTAATTTGGACATGTATTAGCATGTTAATTTAGTTTTTTATCATTACCTAAACAATACTATTTCTGTTGATTAAAACTATAATAAAATCGAAAAAATTGTGTAATTATTTCCACTTTTGAGGCGAGTAGGGTGAAGTCAAGCTGTTTAAGGTTTTATTCATCTTTTTGTAACTATGTGATAACGATCAAATAGACCAATGATAAACACCCATCGGCAACTAAACGCTTTCATAAAATCAATGTTAATATGTATAGATTTTAATACACTTTTACCATCTTTGTTTTTGTTCAAAACTAAAATAATTTTTTCATACATTTCACTTATATGAATATATACTTTCATAAGTTTAAATGTATACATTGTTCATTTATAAAATGTTACAAATGAAAAAATACTATAGAGGACATATGGGACCATAGAAAACGTATAGAAATTATGTTTTAAAAACCAGATGTAGATATGAAAACCAAAATCACGCTTAGTCTTTCAGAGTTTATAATCAGTTGACTTTACATTCATGCATGTTTTAGTTATTTATTTATTTTTTGTTTTTTGTGCCTTTTTGTTCTTGTTATTTTTAATTGTAAGCTGTTCTGATTACTTCCAATTACATGTTTTACCAGCAGCTGTTAATTGCCTTTCGTCCGTGTTCCTTTCACACAATTTTGATTACACACGTGGTGGGTGTAGCTAGCTGAACAGGAGGTGCTTACCCTTCCGGAGCACCCGGCCTTACTTCCCTGGTGGAAGTTCACGTGTCTAACCTAACTTGTCAGTTCCAAAGTGTTTACTTTGCTTCTAGATTGTTATTCGGACATGGATTAGTATGTTTGTTTTTGATATAACTCTCGATCTGAAGATACCAGTTAGTAGAGCGTACACTTGTAGTGTGGGTGATTATTCCTCACAAGCGTTTTGTGATATTAATAACGTTGCTCAGTGGTGATCTCTTTTGATAATAATGATAGACTTGTTTTATATGCGTGTTTATGGTTAGTAAAATCTGAATACACTCGACAGGCGTTATAGTTTTGCAATTTTTCTAAAGACCATTCAATTAGAAGCCCCAAATCCTATTTTTGTGCTTTTCAATAGATCATCCTCAATTTGACACTAAATTTTTGTGTTGTTATTATGATCTCTGTATGAGTAAAGTCTGGGCATTTCAAATCAATAGTTTAAATATTAGATAATTTTATCGTTTTGGGATTATGATCTGGTTACAGTTTACCATTAGGTTTCTAGCAAACATGTTTTATTACATTTAGTGACATAAATGATTTTAATGATTAATATTGTTAAGATATTGTAGGGTTTTATGTACATTTTACGTACAACCTTTTGAAGCCAGAGGGTGTGTATAATGGAATTCGACCATGTACCACTTGATACAACATAACGTTAAAAGTGAAGAATTATTTCCATTTGAGATGGAATTGCTCCAGTTTTTGTTTTCCCGTAAAAATGACGTTACTTCGGGAAATTTCAACTTAAAAGTTTTCCAAAACGTTCCTAAAAACGCTAAAGAGGTATTATTAATCACGTGGTACGTTGGCGAACTCCATTCGACGTTGTGTCCTTTCGGCAGTCCCTCCATCTGTCTTTCCTTCAGTTCTTGCGTTTGTCCAGAGAAATTGTCCGTCTTCTACGGAGTTATTCTTAACAACGATTTAGCAATATTTGCGGAACATTGATAGTACATACTCATACCATTAACCCAAGTTGGGATGTTGATTCAATGTCATCAGAGTTATGACACTTTGACTCAGAAGTACTTCCTTGTGGAGAAAATGATTTTTTTTTCGTTTATTTCTACAAAATTATTACGCCATTATTTTATTATGTTCAAATATAGAAATATTGTTATATTTGATTTTTTAAGTTACCATAAGTCGCTACCATCCAACCTTCCAAAAAAGCGTATGATGGAATACTGTAGAATACTTTCATATCGCGAGTATCAAATTTCGCGTACTTACATCTGAGCTTCATTTCGCAAATACGTGTATTCGCGTCCACAATCCAGGTGCATATTTGATTTCCTGTCTACTTCATGGCAGCTATATACAGTAGTTATTACCTTTCTTTAGGCTTCTTGTTTTGTTGGTTGTTCATAATGTTCAAAAGTCACTGTAAACGGTTGAAAGGAATTTTTAATTCAGCTTCGTCAGCCAGTGTTAAAAGGGAAAATTCAATAGAACCTCGTAAACTACGGTGAAGTTTTATCAAGACTTATTGTAAACGGTTAAAAAGAAACGTTAATTAAGCCTGTTTAACCGAAAATTTCAATGGAACCTTGCATGTGGGACCTTACAAGTTACGGCGAAGTTTACGATTTACATTATTGCATCTAATATGGCATACTTTCACAGTCATAGTCGATTGCCGTCATTTTTAAAATTTGGCTACATAATTTTTGCAATTCTGAGAATATTCGCGTTATATTTGAATTGGCGACTGAGAGTCCTCGCGAAATTACACGTTGATAAATCTTTTGCGATAAAAAAGTAATCTACAATATTAAATTATTATGGTGGCAAAATCCTACTCGGACATGTACTTCAGTTACTTGCATGTTTCATTCAACAATAAAAATGAATCGTTTCCCCAGTATTATTACATGAACTTCTGCTAATATTTCATACTAGCTGGTGATCAGATTTCGGCAAAAAAAAATAATGAAATTTGTGACTGAATAACTGTTACCAGCTAACACCAGCAAAACATGGATTAATACTGAAAGAAACGACCAAACAAGAACAGATAAATGTATATAACCAATTATACTGCATATATTGCAAGCTTAGGCTTATCAAAATGTTTATGGCCGTCATCACAGTATTGTTGATAAGTTTTATGTCTCTGTGTACAGGATTGCCCTGCATATATTTGACGTCCCATAGTTCCGTGTTCCTTTCAAACAATTTTGATTAAACACGTAAAAGTTTTTCTAATAGGGAAAATTTAAGTTTGGACCGGCATACGTGGTTCAAACAAACACAAAAATAATTAATTACAAGGTCAAGAATATGGAGTATAGTAAATTTGTTATTAAAACAAAATCCATGTTTAAGGAACACTTCAACGTTTGCTGTAGTTAACTTTTTATTTTAGCTATGTAGAACAAGGTTGTACAGGGAAGTCATCTGTTGTCATCAGTATTTCCTAAATCAATCTATAAGTGTTTTAAATCTTGTTTGCAGAAATTTTACATCTCGATAGGTTTGTATTTGATGGGAAAAAACCGGAAATCCTCGGAGTGTTCTAATATTTGCTAGATTGTTTATGATTAAAGAAAAAACAAACAATAATATTCCAAGAATACTCAAACTGTTAAACTTTGATTATGACCTTGCACAAATATTATCTTATCGGTATTTTATGTTTCATTTGATCAATATAAAAATATTAAGTCACCGGCGCTTGCGCATATAATGACAATTGGGACTTGTAACTGCGCATGATAAATAATTACGTCGTCAAAATAAAGAAACAAAGTCTTGACGTGATTGGTTATCTTATGACTTTTTAATCGGGGTATGTTACCATTAGTAATAGAGCGATTCATTCCAGTGAAATACGAAAATCACAAAATAACGTTTTGCTTTCATGCATTGTCCCGTTTAATGTTTCTATTTTACTGATATTGTGGAATTACGGATTTATTTTCAAATTAGAAGTTAATATATATATTCCTAAAGGTAAGTGTACAATAAATAAATAAATAAATAAATTAATTAATTAATTAATCAATCAATCATGTAAATATAGGAGTGAAACATATAAATTAAAAAATAAAACAATAAATAATTAAATAAAAACAGTAAGATAAATTAATAGAAATAAAGACACAATGAAAGACTAACTTGATTTGATAAAAAAAATTATATGGATTACACAACATTTATTAAAATAAATAAATGAGTTGACGATTCTGCAAGAGCGTTTAATTTGTATTTGCCCGATTTCAAAGTGTTTTACGATAGATAATGATTTTGACATAATTGGTTTGTTTGACATTTAATATATAACACGATGTCCACACATGTGTGTTTAAATCTTGTACAGTGACATCATACTTTTTAGCTATTTTCCAAAGACAGCCAAAAATCTTTTTGATTGCCTTGATAATCAAAGTCTTGGTGTATTTATGAGTCAGTATTTTATTTTATAGCAGCTTGTCTCGCTGAATAAAGTTTTAGTTGTGGAAGAAACCCCTACAATAAACCGAATGAAGTGAACAAACTGTAAATATACCCAACAAAAAAGTCAGGGACCAATGTTAAATGTTAAGCAGAAATCCAACAACTTAAAAAATATAACAATCATTTTGCATTTTGTTTTTGTTCTTCTTTGAATGACGTAAATTTTTATGTAATGATGTATATTTTTGTTAATGAAATTCTTTCTCAATAACTGAATTACGAGAAATGTGAACAAAAAATGATATGATTTACGTTCATGTTTTTGATGTGGTCTTTAAAATTTTTTGTTCAGTATATATAACACTTGACATTGGGGTGCGATAAGTTTTTTACATGTATATTGTAAACTTTTTCATAATGATAATTATTATAATAATAACAATGACTTTATTATCATTAAAAAAACTACAAGCTAAAATGCCAAAATATATTTATAATATTAGATTGCGGTAGAGTATATAACATATTGAAGGTGTTAGATAAAAACAATTTTCCTGCTTCATAAATTTTAAATTGCTAAGCTTTGATATATCTTTTGTTGAAAGATATAATTCAGTCTTTCTGTTATTTCTCATTTCAACATCTTAAAATATTTGGACTTGGACAATTGTGTTCCGAACAAAGCTGAATTTTATTCCGAATTGTCCTCTAGTGATGTAAGATTAAAACTAGATAATTAATAAAAAATACAAACACACAGACAAGAGTAATTAAAGTTTATGCAAAAAATACAATTATAAAAGATAAACAATTATATTTGTATAATTGGTAGGATTTTAGTATGCACTGTCTGGCATACACTTTAATGATAAGACAATCAAGGAAACTAAGGCCAAGGTGACCAAATGAATAAGATATCAGTCGACAAATTAAGAATCACTCACCGCTGTGAGTTCCGTTGTCCCGCTCAGACCAAATATGGGAAAGTGGATTTTCCTTGACGTTGGCATTTACTAATTCAGGCGGTGTCAGTATAATGTGTTTCGGGGAATGTTACGCTTTTCCGCTGCGTACTGACATTGTTAGCTAACACCTAAAAATCTCCCTGAGTGCGCTCTGGTACAAAGCAGACCATAAAACATTCTCGCACTTCACATGCATACAAAAAACTTGTTCATAGATTAATCCATTGAGATAAATAGTAGTAGTTCTCGTCGCAAATAGCTGAAAAAATGTTGATGCAACGATAGGCAGCATTAAACAACAACAACAACAACAACAACAACAACAACAACAACAACAACAACAACAACCAAACAAGGAAAAAATTTAGTACTTATAATTTAAGAAGGACGACGTTAAGAGATATTTGAATCTTGCGCAATAGCAATGTTTTGGCTTATCAACAACAGTACAGATTATGTGAACTTTGTAACATTGATTTACGTGAAGAATATCATTGATGTATTTCTTCATTATCTAGAAAAGAAACATGTCTAATCGAATACGTTTTACTGAGAAATTAAACAAAACACATTTATCTCGAAAATTTAAATTGTCTAAGTTTATAAGAATTAAAAATGAAGGGTTTGTCCTTCTGGGTTATTAATCAAAAACAAACATACTAATCCATGTAGATTTGTTATGTTGATACAGTGTTTGCGTTTAATGTTTTTGTAGACGAGATAAACACGTGTGTCCCCTATATATAAATATACTCATTCATGATGAATATTTAAATTAAAGGTCAAGGATACAGGTCATTGTTGTTTTGACCATACTAATACTAATGCATGTTTTTTCTGTTTTGTTTATGTTTATAAGATGTGTTGTCATTGCTTTGTTCTGTGTTGCAATTATTACTTAACATAATATATTTTTGTGACACTAGACAAAATAAAGAAACTTATAGGCAAACAACGTTGACCTGTCCGCTTGACCTTTCATTTAAGTATATTTATCAAGGACCAAGTTTATCTGTGTGTAGGGAACACACGTTTTTATTTTGTATAAATCGTGAGATATACTCACCTCATAGAGTAAACCTATGCACTGTGTATGTATTAACTTGGATCATAAGACTATCCATTTATTGGTTAGACCTTAATATATGAATATTCCTAATGAAAGGTCAAACGGACAGGTCAATAATGTTTACCTATACTATTCTAGTGTGTTTACAAATATAGAAAATGCATTATATGATCAACAGTGCATATACAAATGTGCAAACAATGCAGATTGAAATTTGTCAAGTTTTAACTTTAACTTATGCAGTAAAGTTTACATTTCGAAGTTGCAAGTAAATACTTTGATATTTTAATTAATAACAATTTTGATGATGTATCAAGTAGAATATGGTACAGAAAAATAGCTGGCCAACAATTATAATGTTTTTTATTGAAGCAAATGACGATATATCCAGTGTATTTTAATTTAAATCACATAAATTTTCTATTATTTTATGTCTCAACATAGAGACACTCTATGGCTCCTTAGCAAACATACCTGTTTGAGATTCCAATAGTAGGTTACTGTAGCAGCAATTTGATGAAGTGCTGATAAATTTACTACATTTCTAATTCTAAATATTTAAAATATGACTGTACCTCTCTTCGATAAATCATCCGGAAGAAATATTGTATTGTATTTCCCGTTTAAAGACAATAGGGATCATGACCCTTGATGGGTATTAATTTTCCCGCAAGATGACGTCATGTTCCACCACAGAGTGGCGTTATGTGATTGTCTTTTGATTATGACGTCCCTTAAGGTCACGTCGATCTCGCATGGCTAAAAACCCTATCTCACATGAGCAGGTATGGAAAAACAGTGTCAAAAGTTGAAACAAATATAGGTACGAAATATTTATTCGCCTTTCATCGAATTTTTCGAGCGCCACATTATCTTGCATTACCTCTTGAAATACCACGAACAAAAATATAATTTCTTAAATAATGTTTATTGTTGTTATACTTTTGAACTCTTCATATAATACATGCTTAGATAACGCTTCCAAAGAATAGAATGATAACTAAATGAATTCGTGTGAACTAGACTAAATTTACAATCACCAACCTGTTTGACATTGACATTGTAGCATTGATAAAAAAGTCTTGTAGAACGGAGACCCTTGAAAATATAAGGTGTATGAGTTTGTAGACAGATGGTTTTTGACATGGATTGTTATGTTTGACTTTTATTAAAGATATTCAATATATGTAACACGATGTTCACACATGTGTTTTTTAATCTTGTATAGAGACATCATATTTTTCAGCAGTTTTGCGATGACGACCAAAAAATCTTTTTGAGTTTCTTGATAATCAAAATCTTGGGCTATTCATGAGTGAGTAGTTTGTTTGATAGCAGCTTGTCTCGCTGAATAAAGTTTGAGTAGTGGAAGCAAACTCCTACTATAAACCGAATGAAGTGAACAAACTGTAAATATACCCAACAAAAAAAGTCAGGGACCAATGTTAAATGTTAAGCAGAAATCCAACAACTTAAAAAATATAACAATCATTTTGCATTTTGTTTTTGTTCTTGTTTCAAATGACGTAAATTTTTATGTAATGAAGTATATTTTTGTTAATGAAATTCTTTCTCAATAACTGAATTACGAGAATGTGCACATAAAATGATATGATTTACGTTCATGTTTTTGATGTGGTCTTTAACATATATTGTTAAGTATATATAACACTTGACATTGGGGTGCGATAAGTTCTTTACAATGTATATTGTAAACGCTCTTTTCATAATAATTATTATAATAAAAACAATAACTTTATTATCCTTAAGAAAACTACAAGCTAAAAGTCCAAAATATATTTACAATATTGGATTGTGGTAGAGTACATAACATATTGAAGGTGTTAAATAAAAAAAAACAGATTTCCTGCTTCATAAATGTTTAAATTGCTCAAAATCTAAGCTTTGTTTTATCGTTGAAAGTATTGTCTTAGCCGAATTTTGTGATTCAGTCCTTCTATTCTTTCTCATTTCACCATCTTAAAAATATTTAGATTTGAACAATTGTGGTCCGAACACAATTGAAGTCTGTTCCAAAATGTCCGTCTACTGCTTAATAAATACAAACATATAGACAAGGTTGATAAAAGTTTATGCAAATGACAATAAAAAATACACAATTTTTGTATCAATTTTAAAATTTAAGTGTGCAGTGAATAGACGACTGTTTGATTCAAAATTTGACGGTAAACCAATCAAAGAAACAAGTGTGTGTTTATCATTAAAGAATGACGGCTTAAAAAGACATTTGAATTCTTACGTAATAGCGACGCGTTGGCTTATCATGAATAGTATAGATTATGTGACCTTTGTAACATTGATTTACGTGACGGATATCATTATATAATCAAGTTGCACTTTTTTGTCTAAAAACGAAATTTGCCTGATCTTAAATGCTGTACTATCAAATGAACAGAACGTTTATCTCTAAAATTTAAAGTACCGGAGTTTGTAAGAATTATACATTTGATGAAAGGGTTCGTCCTTCTTGGTTGATGATATATATGTAATGATATTACTTATGCGTGTTTTGTCTATTACAGGTCCGTTCAAAAAGTAAAGTCATCCATAAATTTCCAAAAAGAAACATCAATCCCTTTGTTTTTGTTTAAAAAGAAGAACTAAAGAGTTAACATGTTTTTTTTTTATGAAAAACAGTTTTAATTCTTTAAAAAATACCAAAACTGATAATAGTGTTTAGGTCTTGCTCGTTTTGCTTTGATTATGCATCAGCTACTATTTTCTTAAAATAATACCACGGATATTCTATGGAGTTCATGTCAAATTACTAGTTCATTTTAAAGCGGGTATCCTTTAAGTTTGTAGAAAATGTACCGTCGACTTTGACGAATGTGCATAAGGTAGATCATGTTTAAATATGTAATGCTTTCAGGAAATACGAGACAATTGATCATTCAAGAAAAGGTTTTCATATCGCTTACTGTTTTATGTGTCACAAACCCTTTTCAAACCTCCTACATCGTTAAGAGATATCATACGCCTGGGACGAGCCTTTTGTATTTGCCAGTGTTATTTGAAAATCAATCTCTAATACAATGGTTTGGTTTTTTATATAACATTTGCATTATATGTCAACTACATGTACTTCTAAAATATAAATCTTTAAATATATTTGATTCCAAGTGTTTAACTGTTTGAAAAAATAGTTTAATTTAATAGATTTTAATTGACTTGACAGCAATTCGAATAAATATATCACTAGACACCATGATGTTTTTGTCAACAAGCGGATAGAACGCTGTGTATGCGTGATTTTGTGTCTAATTTTAAGGTTTATCTTAATTTCAAATGGTTTATTTGTCATTTGTTTTTTCAAAATCAATAAGCTAAGATACAAATAGGACTGAACAGGGATTCTGGTTATTTTGTCAAGCATTATACGGATTTCAAACAAAAATATACTAAAGATACCATCAAGAAAATTTTGGAGTTTTTGATAGATAAGCTTTTTGTTGTGTTTGGTGATATAAATTTTCAGCAAACAAATGGTATACCAATGGGTACAAACTGTGGACAATTGCTTGCTGATTTGTTTCTTAATTCTTATGAAGCAGAATGTATGCAGAACCTTGTTAAATCTGAATAGAAGCCTGTCGCAAAATCATTCAACTCAAGATATAAAGATGAAGTTCTGTCTCTTAACAATCCTAAATGTGGAGACTTTGTGAATGTCATCTATCCTAGTGACCTTGAAATAAGAGATATGACTGATTCTTAAAACTTTGCTTCATATTTAGACTTATACCTGAATTGTGACGCCCACGAAAGGTTACATTTGAAACTTTATGACAAACGTGATGACTTCACCTTTTCTAATGGCAATTTTCCTTTTCTATGCAGCAATATACTTGCTTCTCCTGCTTATGGTGTATTTGTTTCCCACTTAATGCGCTGTGGTAGAGCATGTTCTCACTACAGTGACTTTGTACAACGAAGCAGGTTTCTTGCAAATAAATTGTTGACTCAGGGATATTGCAAGCCTAGGCTTATGACGGCTCTCAAACCATTTTATGGTCGTCATCACAATATTGTTGGTAAGTTTGATGTATCTGTGCCCAGGATTGCTTTAGATATTTTTGACGTCCTATAGCTATATGTTCCTTTCAAAAACTTTTGATTACACGCGTGGCTGGTGTAGCTACTTAAGCAGAAGTTGCTTACCCTTCCAGAGCACCCGTCCTCACTTCCCAGGTGGAAGATCACTCGTCTTATCTGACTTGACAGTTCCAAAGTTTTTACTTTGCTTCTGGATTTTGATTCGGATATGGATAAATATGTTTGTTTTTGATTTGTAACACCTACTGCAGTTAATTAATGGAACACATTATTTTTGATTCTACACAAAAGGATGACTTTTCTTTGTAATTTATGGGTGAAGTTACTTTTTGATCTGACCTGTATGCTTATGTTTATGCAATATGTCCTCAATTGGTAAGGTATTACAATTATACTAAATCCTTTCAATTAAACTTGAAAATGTGGAGTATTTACAAATATATAAAAACCTTATATGAATAACAGTCACATGTAATTAATAATTTTATCCGGGTAAAAATATGCCCGGGAGGATATAATTTCATGGTAAAATCTATCCTGTGAAAAAAATGTCATGGCTTATTCCGTAAAATATTATCCATAGATAATATTAACCTATGAAATATCATCCATGGAACAAATCTCTCAAGAAAATATTATCTTGGGAAATTATTTCATGGAGGTTAAAATAAACCGTTACACATATACACTAAATTGAAATTTGTCAAGTTTCAGTTTAACATATGCAGTTAAGTTTAAATTTCCAAGTTGCAAGTAAATACTTTAACATTTCTAATTAATAAAACTTTAGATGATGTACCAGGTAGGACATGGTACATGAAAAATAGTTGGCCACCAATTATAATGTTTTCCATGACGCAAATGACAATATATCCAGTGCATTTTAATTAAAATCACATAAAATTTTCTAATATTTTATCTCTCAACATAGAGATACTCTATAATCCCTTAGTATATCTATCCGTTTAAGATTCCAATTAAAGGTTACCACAGCAGCACTTTGATGAAGTGTAAACTTTCTACATTTCAAATTCTAAATATTTACAATATGACCATATCTCATGCAGAATCAATTTTATTGCAATTCTTGTTGAAAGAAAATAGGGATCATGACCCATTGATGTGTATGAATTTTTCCGCAATATGACGTTATGTGATTGTCTTTTGATTATGACCTCACTAAAGGTCATGTCAATTTCGCATGGAAAACATCCTATGAGCAGGTATGAAAAATAATGCCAGCAGTTGAAATAAATATGGGTACAAAATATTTATTAAAAGAAGATTTGTAAATATAAGAAATGACATTTCTGTTCATGGTATTTATGTGGCATGTGCCAAACTATCTTGCATTACCTCTTGAAATAACATAATGTTCATTTTTGTTATACTTTTGAACTCTTCATTTAATACATGCTTAGGTGTCGTCTCTACAGAATGGAACTATAACTAAATTAACTCGTGTGAAGTAGACTAAATTAACAATCACCAACCTGTTTTGACATGAAATTGTGACCTTGATGAAAAAGTATGGAGGCATTTCAAATTCTGAGCAAATACTAAGTGTAGGAGCTGGTAGATGGATGAATTTTCTGAACAAAAACTAAATTATCGGTCAATATTCAAACCAAAATTAAATAATAATCATATAAGGCAGGGTGTTTCTAGGAAACGCCAATAATATATGTATTCTTTCTTCCCTATAGTATGATATACAATTATGGACTTTGAAGTGGTTGTATATGGTGTGATATTGACCAGAAAAATTAATATTGACGGAGGGACAGCAATAATAATAAATGTATTATATAATTAATCACTTTCATCTTTTTGATTGACTGAAATGGATACACGCGGCCATTTGATCTGGCATGACATACCATGGATTTCTGAAAAATCCTTTGTATATGAAATTCGGTGTACGTCATCAATTTTTTGACATTCTCTTGTAAAATGATTATGACGTCAACAATTTAGTTTGCACAAGTTATTGTGTCTTATCCAGAATCGGACCAATTCAATTAATACGGGAGATTATTTGTGTGATTTATCTCAACTAGGGCGAAACAAGGACCTGATAAAAAAGTTAGATTTCCTGGTCACGGGTGTAAGAAATAATTGTAAACCGAAGTGCCATAGTGACTGAATTATAAAATAAAACAGTTATATCGTCTCGTAATTTTTATTTTTCTGATCAATATCATATCATATATAACCATCTCCTCGATCTTAATTTAACATCTAGCAAAGCGCATTGGTTTTAGTAATCAGGTTTCTACGTGCAGACGCAAGGGTAAACACTCTAGGCGATTTATATTTATGAACATGGATCTGTATGTTTTTTGTTTGATGATAACTTCAAATTTCACACTTTATCAATATTTTCGACTAATTGTAAATATCAAAACTGTATTTTGTAACGGCAGTGCCTTATAAATCATGATTGAATATTGGGTAAAAAAATAAAAAATGTTATCTATATTGTTCAATTGCACCCCAGATGTTCAAATACGAATGGAAAAAAATAATTAGTGTAATTTGACATATAATTTATGCAATAGATTTTCTTATACAAAATATGCTAGGTCGAAAAACTCTATAATAGGTTATGTGATTACAGCTATATGTATTCGTATATTTTGCGGCCCATTTGGGCACAAAATAAAGCAATGTAAGATTTCTTATCGTAAACAATATGTTAATGAGATAATCAATAGATGCTGTTTTGATTTCAAAAGCTTATAACACCCCACTTTAACCCAATTCATCTGAATTCTGTATCTACTCTCAGGCATCAATGTTGAAAATTGTTGTCACTGCCTAAATTTACTCTTGTTTAGAGAGTGATCCGTGTGCATTTTGTACATGACAATCATATTATTGTTACCATGTGACATAGATGGTTGATGGTTTTAAAGTTATGAAACAAAAAGTAGTACATATCCGGTCCACATATACTCAGGACACCCCCGTCGTTGAGCAATGTCATGATATAATTGTAACACTTTCTTCAGAAGTATGTCGCATTGGTATTTGACGGATCGTCGGCCACGCCTACAATGTTCCAACAAAAGCCCGGCATGCTGCTTGGAATACACACAAAATAAATCAAAACGCGGATTGAATTGTGAATTTAATGACGTCACCGGCACTAGTTCGTCATTGGCTGCCATGACACTGCTTTGCTACCGTGATGACGGCCAGTGTTGGAACATAAAAGGCATGACCGGCGATACGTCAATGGAAGAGTAAAACCGCGCGATATTCCAATATGGTACAACAAGAAGAGAATTGTAGAGTTTCTTACCGACGTACAAGAAAATATGACTCTATAAAACAGATAGTGGAGGGGAGTGTCTATACCCAATACAATATCTAAATTGCTAGGATTTATATTTTAGCAATGACACAAAGCACAAACCAAAAGCAAAATAAAAATGTTGAAACCTGGAAAGGTATAAGCCTATGCTTGCAATATCAATGCCTCCATTATTTGTTCGTAATCAGTTTGCTTCCTTGTGTGAACTTCCCGTAGTAGAAATAAGCTCTACTATAGCGTATACATTGTGAAACAAATACACAGTAAGCAGCAGATGGAGGTATACTGATGTCCTGTGATAAAAAATTAACACTGTTATAATATATAATTGCTGCATAGAAAAAGAAAAACATAAGTTATGACGTTTATCATAAAATTTAAAATATAGCCTTTCTTAAATGTCGTAATTTTTGTTTAAAGTTCATATATAAGCTTTACAGTTACTTTGAAATGAGTAACCGTGCAATTTCTATTGGATTTTGGATTCGTATGCTTGTGTGAATGACAGAACTAACTTTGTTGCCACATAATTTGACCTGATTTTGTTTTAAAAATTATGCGTCGTTAGAGTATAGCTTTAGTCCAGATATTTAACGACAAATGTGACTGTATTTTTTCATGAGAAGAATTTAAAGATGAGGGACATTGATTTTTCAATATGGATTTCATTGAATATTTATAATTTGAAATGAGACAACCTGCTCTCAATAATTATTTTTTCTACCATTAAAGTAATATGAAAGCCGGTATTTCAAATAAAGTAAAACAGGTCTATGAAATTTTAACAGAACTTGTATATGGAATTTGAATTATTATATTTTTTATCCAAATAACGATAGACTGTCCAAAATGTACAAGTCTAAAATATCAACGTAATATATGACAGGTGAGCTAGAAGTGAAATAACAATTGCCAGTCTCAGGTTCATAAAAGCAACAGGTTGTAAATTACTTTTTCACTAATTTTGTATTTGCTTTTTTGAACATATAAATATAAATTACGTAAATGAACAATACATTTTGATATAACATCCATCTTCATAAACATACACACTTAAATATATATATTTAATTAAGTTAAATTTGTAGAGATCAATACAGTATATAATGTTTAATTATCTCCGTTTCATTTATAGAAAATATACAAACATGTAATAGCTAAATATAAAAAACAACATAGCTACAGCTGATACATTCCTAAGGTCTGGTGACTTTGAATAAAAATAATACTACATGTATATCTAAAATAATACCGATAGCAGTTTAAACCAATATACATTTATCATACAATCCCTATTTATAATTTTACAAAATGTGTTTAATCGCTTTAAGAAATCATAATTGTCATTCCTTTTATAAATATATTTTCATAGCGATAATAGTTTTTTATATGAAAAATGACTTACATTATCATCACCTGATGTGTCAGATATTTCGTCAATTAATATCAGTATCATAACATGTTATAGATGGTTCATTTCTGTGACAAAGCACAGTTGTTGTCTTTAAACAGGTAAGTTTAAAATAGAAATTGTTGTGGTTCGTATGTACAAATTAATGAACTTGTTAAGGACAATCACCTATTCCCAAGAGATAAGGCATTATTTCCCCAAATAAGTGTTCTTACCAACTATTGTACCAAGGATTTCCGATATGATTGTAAGTATTTCTTGAACGCTAAAAAGTCTATGCACCTTTTCCTTTAAAAATATACTTTATAAAGCTTTGAATAGGACAAATCTTTGTTTCCGTCTCGCACATTATTGCACTTTACTTTTCTGGTTTATTTATTACATTAAATCAAAAACAAAATTGCCAATCCATATCGAAATCATAACTAATTTAAGAACTTTGAAACGTGCAAACGAAGTTTAACACTTGAATTTCAACCTTGGACTTGAGGCCAAGATTATTATATTTTTCTGATTTTGACTTAACGTTAACCATGTACCATCAAAAACATGATGATGCCTAATATTCAGTTTTCCTCTTTGAAAGAAAATGTCAAATAAAAACAGACATACTAATCCATACCCGAATCACAACCAAGAAGCAAAGTAAAAAAATTTAAACCGGCAAATTAGATTAAACAAGCTATCATATTGGTCGTGCGGTCAAAATAATCCCTTGTTTCATTTTAATTTCGGCTTAATTGTGTACCTTCTAGAATTTTCACCATGCAAAACCAGATACTTGAAGATGCCCGGCATTCAGTCTACCTCTTCGAAAGGAAATATGGAAATGAGATGGTTGCATGTGTAGCGATCGCCTTTGTTGATTTTTAACAGGCATCCAAAGAAAAACTATAACTTATGCTGATATGTACTAAATAAGCTAAAGCATTACACCACAATGAAGTTTTTCAGTTTTTAAAGATATATTTAGGCTAGTCTATACTGCATAAGGATGTTAGAAAGCTTAAAACTACCTATTATAGGAGGAAGAAGGCTTACAAGACAACTTTAATGAGACAGTTTTACAGGAAAAACACTTCAACAAAAGATCTAAATACTGTAAATCACTTTAATTTCGCAGCACATTTTTTCGCGATCCCGTGATGAAAACAATTTTGCGACATGAAATTGTCGCATTATCCCATCCTGGAACCCCAAAATTAAAGAAGGTTTTTCTTATAGCAACTGATTTAAATGTTAATTATGATGTTCATCTAGTTACTTGGCATTTACCCAATTCATGAATTTTTATTTTCGCGCACTTTATTTTTGCGATTCTTGAACAGATCGCGAATATCGCGAAAATAAAGTGCTTGCGAAAAAAGGTGATTTACAGTACCTAGGCGAATCTTAACACAATATATATAACTAATTTCAATTTCAGCTTACCAATACTAGTATATGCACTATTACGCTATACACTTTCAGTTACACAACCTTGGAATGAGAAGAATTAGCTTTATACTTTTTATCTGCATTCTGATGGGTTTGAATACCTTACTTCAATATCAAAAACCTAGTCTCCGTCATATTTTACGGTACTAATGTTCTTTTCTTGTTTAGGTCAGCTACCGAAGAATGCGGAAATACAGCAATATTCTCTTTATCTTGTGTCTTGTTATGTCTGGAGTAATTCTTCTGATGTTCAATCGACGCACTACTGTAAGTAAACACATCATCTCTCAGTCGGCTTTTTTCATTTAAATATTTAGCTAAAAAGAAGGTTCTTAAGCTTCCAGAGCACCCTGTCTCACTTCGCTGGCGGAAGTCTAACCTAACTTGTCAGTTCCAAAATTTTTACTTTGCTTCTGGATTGTGATTCGGACATGGATTGGTATGTTTGTTTTTGATTATGTTGTCTTGTGACGCTAGCGGTTTTTTCGGTTTACAGTAACCGAAATAGGTGAATTTGGTAAAATACATTCTGCTTGTGGACTAAGCATTCCCGAATAATCGTTAACCCGGGTGGCAATTGGCAATGCATAGTATTGTTAGATAAACACTGTTCGTGCTTCAAAATTATCTGCTTCTTAAGTTTCACTTTTTTAATCATTCAAAATATTTTCTGAGGTAAATGTGTTAAATAAATTTTTGTCCTATTTTCAAATTTGTGACATCTTTAAAATATTGGGATTTTCACATTTTTTGTCCGAGAACTACAGATAAAGATTTTCGTTTGGAAACGACCGACTAGTAAAGCTAAATTAAAACAGCTTTAGAAATCATGTTCATATACAACACAATTACTAATAACTAAGAGACAATCGGTAACTTGTATATTCTAAACCGAGACCATGACGAATTACTTAAAGAGGGGCAAACTTTGACACCTCGAGAATTATCCTATAGTAATCGTAAAAAGTTCGCGGATTTACAGTAAGTTAAATGTTTATTCCGGATAACTTAAGATAAAGGCGTGCTATTTTATTATTATATCGCGTAACATTCTCAAGAAGGGAATCTCCGTGGTCAACAGCATATCTTATTTTAATCCTTTGGTTTCCTAATATATTGTTTGCTTATTTTACTATAAAGAACAGTTACAATTTGGTTCTTAGTTTTTACTGAAGCGTAAAGAATTCCCAGAAGGGTAGGTTCACCTGCCACAAATGTACACATCATACGCGTAAAATTTCTAGAAGGGTTAGCATCTCTAGCTATCTTCACCTGCCTTGAATGTAATCAAAATGGAGAAAAAATGACGATTGAACTAAAGTACGATAAATATATCTTGGATTATTTTAAATACAGAGAGATCATTTTTATCAACAATACTGTAATGACGTCCATAAAGCTTTTTAGGGCTTTTATAAACCCATGCATGCGATGTCTAATTGTAAACACTTTACTAATAGGCAGTTTGGGCCTATTTATAAAGTTTCCGTCGTGGGATACAAATATTTTTTCTATATATTTTGTTGTAGAGTGAGCTACCAAGGAGGAAGAAGATTGATATCAAACAAAATACGACCAAAGTCAAGGTAGATGTAAATTGGCTATTCCTATTTTCAGCCGTAGCGGAACTTGATTTATCTTCATCTACAAACTATTCCAAAGTTATTCTTACTGCTTGGGATGGTTCATATAACAAATCATTCAGCTGTTATTTAAGATTGGACAAAACATTTACTATCGTCCCTGCAATTGGAATCCAAAAACCAGATGATTCTGCTATATTCGTTGCTAAGCAATTTCTTTGTGACATTTCATTTTTATCTAAACTACCAGAGAAGATCGCACTTGTTGAAACCATTGACTCGAATTTAAATCCTATTAATATAGAAAAACATTTTATAAAGAATAATGATTCTGAAAAGAGTTATTATCACAAAATATATTATCCTGTACAAAAGAAGGGACAATTAGCAATCTGTACAAAAATTGCTTATGATCATTTAGACCCAGACCGTCTAGTTGAGTGGTTCGAGTACCAGAAATTATTGGGGGTAGATAAAGTTCTTTCTGCGTTACAGAAAATAAATGTTGAAGCTGTGCAAGTGTTGGAGTATTATAGGAAACAAGGACTGTTGGAAATTATCAAATATCCTAATGTTTTACCATCACATAATGCAGGTAATTTAATTTAAAATATTTTGAAATACATTGTTGTTTAGATGCAATGCTGCATAATTTTAATTCAATACTAATTGAAAATTTGCAAAAGATAGTTCACTCTTTGGTTAAGATAGTGTGTAATACATGTGCCTTATGTGTCTCGTGTAGCTAGCTAAACAGAAGTTGTTTTTATCCAATCGGAGCACAGGTCTCAATTATCTGGCGGAAGCTCACATGTTAACTTAACTTGCCACTTATAAAAGTTTTTACCTTGTTTTAGATTGTGATTTAAATATGGACTGCGATGTTTTCTTTTTTATTTATCATACTTAAAATACATTTAAGATATTTGAACAATTTCTCATTCAAATTTTCGAAATAGTGGTTTAATTGTTTGTTACCAATGAGTCATATTTTTATTTAAGATACAGATTCTTTTTTTTATGTTATATTTTCAACAAAATGATTCAAACAAAATTGTATACATTATTTATAAGCAAATAGTAATAAAAATGTTCTGAACATACAAACAACGAAATAATTGAGGTTTTTATATACGATATATTTGTTGTGATTGTTTGCTTAATTGTATGAAGTAGAATTAAGCAAAACTTTGTTAAATCTGAAGGTTAGCCTGTAAACAAAGCATTAAACTCAAAATTAAGATATATAGATGGCGGTATATCTTAAAAATCTAATATTGAATAAATAAAGAACTTGATTTATTATAGTGATCTTGAAATAAAGTAAATGTCAGATTCAGATTGTGGTTGATGTAGCAGTCGCATCTTCTTCCGTATCACATGGCCTCACTTATCTGGTGAACGTTCAAATGTTTAAACTTAACTTGCCAAGTTTTCTAAGTTTTTGCTTATGGATTGTCTTTATTTAGACATATGTTCGACTATAATTCATGTATTCACGTAGTTTTTATCAACTACCAGACTTATTTGAATTTTGTTTTCATGATTTTGGTCCAAGCACTACTGATGAGGAATTGTATTCCAAAACGGCCGTCTAGTAATGTAAATACAAAACTGGTATAATATGTAATTTAAACCCCAGAGCTGATTTTTCTGCTGGTGGCTGGTGCCCCGAGGATATCACAAACTCAGTAGGCAATAATTTCGTATTATTGTCAGAAATATACTATAATTGTCTAAATTTCCTGCAAGTTCAAGTTTGAAATTTCTCAAAAACTAAGGTATACTCCCTCGTGCAGAGTATTTCCTTAGCTTATTTGGTAAATATATTTTGGTCCTTTGGGTAGTTTTTCAACATCTTCAAAATAATTTTGGTTTCATGATTTTGGTCCAAGCACTACTGATGAGAAATTGTATTCCGAAACGGCCGTCTAGTGCTGTAAAATTAAAACTGGTATAATATGTAATTTGATGATGATTTATCGACTTGCCGCAAATATGTCTTTGGAACAAGACGAGACAGCTCCCGTACATAAACAGAATGTAAATGTTAGGCTTTTTATCTTACAATTTTCACAAAATCATGTCTATTCATTGAAATTAAAAACTAATATGTATAATTGCTTTAAAGTATTTTGAATCTTTAAAGATATGGCCATTGCGATTGTTTTGTCTATGGCTTTAGTCAATTTCGTAAGTAATTTTTGCTTTTTAAGATTCAAATGAACGTAACTCTATTTATTTTATGGCGAAACGGTCATTTAAAGAACATTTCTGTTTTACCTAAGTTGATCTACGTACCGCCTTTGCTGTGAATGAGTTATTTACTGGTTTATTCTTGGATTTAAGTATTTATTTAACGACTGTTCTTCTAACATTAAATATTTGATAAAAATTTTTGGACATAGATTGCTACTGTAGGAACCACTGTGACTGTAACAGTGAAATACTCTTTATGTCCATAGAAAATCAAATAAATTTGAATAAAGATTGATATTTTTTACTTACTTGTACCTAGTCGTAATAGGAAATCTGTATGCGCAATTTTTTCTCTTCATCCTTGTACATTGTGTTTACCTTTATAAATAAATGTTTTAGCGCATTTTTTCTTTCCACTGTGAAGACTATTCTTATTTCTTCATGAAATACAATGCTAATATAGTTCCTAGCCAACAGTACTGAACTTTGAGCTTTAATACTTGTTATTTTATATACAGAATATGCCAAAAGAGGATTTGACAGCAAACATCGAGTTTTCCCACAATTCTTTCATGATGAACAAATTTCCGTTTTTCATTGTAAGGAAAGACTGCAAGGATACGAATTCGTTTCTGTCATAGATTTTGATGAATTCATTGTTCCAGCTAAGCAGAAAAGTATCAAACAGCTATTAAAAGTGAGTTTCGTTTTATTACAAGCTTACCCTTATTTAATATGCCAGAAAAAATATTTCAATTTAAAAGATACTAAAAGCAAAATGTATATCAAAGACAAATATAGACAATTTTCTTAAATTGTATAATACTTTAAAAAAAAAATTAGCAGTTAATTTAAAGTGTTGTCTATTGATTATATAACATATATTTTGGTCTCTCTACTTTTCTCATTTCAACTTCTTAATATTTCGATTTCACAATTTTGGTTAGAATACTACTGATGAGGAATGTTGTTCTAGAATTGCTATCTAGTGCTGCAAAATCTAAAACAGGTTTAGTTATAGTTTCATAATGTCTCTGTGTCCAGGATTGCCCTGGATATATTTTACGTCTCATAGTTCCGTGTTCCTTTCACACATTACTACTATTACTACTTTGTACAACGAAGTAGGCTGCTTGCAAATAAATTGTTGACTCAGGAATATTGCAAGCCTAGACTTATCAAGGCCCTCAAAAAGTTTTATGGCCGTCATCACAGTATTGTTGATAAGTTTGATGTCTCTGTGTCCAGGATTGCCTCGGATGTATTTGACGTCTCATAGTTCAATGTTCCTTTCACACAATTAGGATTTCGCACGTGGCAGGTGTAGCTAGCTAAACAGGAGGTGCTTACCCTTCCGGAGCACCTGGTCTCACTTCCCTGGTGGAAGTTCACGTGTCTAACCTAACTTGTCAGTTCCAGAGTTTTTACTTTGCTTCTGGATTTTGATTCGGACATTGATTAGTATGTTTTTTTTGATTACATACTATCATCGGTATATTAAAATAATTGTTATTATAGGCCACTTCAGGTTAGGTTTATAAGCCTAGGCTTGCAATATCCCTGCGTCAATAAAATTTTTGCCAGCAGTTTGCTTCATGGTATAAAGTTTCCGTACTTTATTCATGTAAGATATGACAGGTGAAATTGGATATTTAGTGCGCACTACCATCAATAGTGTTAATAATAGTTAAACAAAATACCAATGCAGTCACACCTGTCTATAAAGGCCACCAAAGGGAACCAGTAAAAGTGGTCTTTATGGGTAGGAGGCCTTTATATACAGGTTAAAATAACATGGATAAAGAACAATTGGGATATTATTCTACTGGCCTTTAAATAGAGGTTGCCTTTAAGGCAGGATGGACTGTACTGTGAATCACTGTTATTTCGCGAGAGATTTATTTTCACGTAAATTCGCGAATTCAAATATCATGGGAATATTTCCAGCAAACAGATATTTCTATGTTGACATACATATGTTGTATTCAATAATATTCCCAACGCGAATTCAAAAGTTCGCGAATAAGGCCAAGGTGGTCTTGACGCGAAATGTTCTACTCGTGAAAAATAAGTGATCTACCGTAATTAGAATACGGAACATTAAAATAGAGTTTCGACTTTGTATCTCCTAAACAAATCCTTACTGGCAAACTCCCATTATTTAGTTTTTAATGATATAAACAAATTAGATCATGAAGTTTTACATTCGACTTTGAAAACCAAACCGTATCTGCTTAAGAACCGCAACAATTCTTACCACATATGTTAATACCCTAAACAGTGAGTTCCAAATTTAATTAACGAAACAAATCTCCTCTGAACTAATACAGTAACAATGTGCTTCTCTTGCTTATGAAGTATGTGTAAATACGCTATGGTATAGCTTGTTCCAACTTTGTACAACGAAGCAAGCTGTTTAAAAATAAATTGTTGACCCAGAGAGGATACTGCAAGCCTAGGCTTATAAGTTCCCTCAAAAGGTCTTGTGACCGTCATCACAGTATTGTTAATAAGTTTGATGTCTCTGTCCAGGATTGCTTTCGATAAATTTGATGCCCCATAGTCCCATGTTCCTTTCACTCAATTTTGATTACACACGTGGCGAGTGTATCTACTTAAACAAGAGGTGCTCATCCTTCCGGATCACCCGACCTCACTTCCCTGTTGGAACCTATGCAACCTAACTTTGCTGTTTTAAAGTTTTTACTTGTATCTGGATTGTGATTCATACATGAATTTGTATGTTCGTTTTAGGTAATTGTATGACCAATTTAATTTTACAAAAAGATGCTGTCTGTAGATTGAACTAAAAATAGAAATAGAAATATCCCACGCATGCACGATTTCAAACATAACAAGAAATAAGTCACAGGGCAACCAATCACTTCATAGGAATGTTATGTGTATTGTTGTTGGTCTCTTAATAAAACAATTACCATATACCACTAAGCAAACAATTTGGTCATACAAATGCAATGTTCTTAATATTGTATTATTTTGTTTTAAAAATCAGCATTTTATTGGTTTGGTTAGTTTCTCGGTTGGATTTTTTTACGTGCACGCTACAGAGTCATTAAAAGGGTTTCCATACTCTTATTTAATAAAATTGACTAAAATTGGTCTAGGTTTTTTATATGATGAGAAATGGTATTCCGAAACGGCCGTCTAGTACTGTTAAAATAAAACTGGAATAATGTGTGATTATATCTTTACAGTTCATTCTGTGTTTTATTGCATGGCTTGTATTTATAGGATGATCTATTGAAGAAGGAAACCAAGGCGGCCGGCTTTACATTCAACGTTTCGTTTTTCCTGACCGATAGCAATCAAACTGAGAGGAGTAATTTGGTGACAGCTAAATATTTATATAAAGTAGGACCTAGGTTCGAGTGTTACAAAAACTTACTTATTACAGATAGAGTAGCAAGATACAGCACCCACCAATTTTCCTCTAAGAGTGGTTTTTCAAGGTAGGTTTTTGTGGCAAATAAATTGCTAAATTGCTTACGTCAAATAGCCCCATGTCTATTTCACTCAATGTTTGATTACAAACGTTGCGGGTGTAGCCAGCTAAAGAGGAGGTGCTTACTCTTCCGGAGCACCCTGCCTCACTTCCCTGGTGGAAGTTTACGTGACTAACTTAACTTGTCAGTTCCAATGTTTTGACTTTGCTTCTGGATTGTGATTCGGACATGGATTTATTGTTTGGTTTTGATTACGTCAAATAGCTTCATGCCCATTTCACTCAATGTTTGATTACACACGTTGCGGTTGTCAATGATTGTAGTTAAACAGGGTGTGTTATTTATATTTCTGGAGCACCTCGCTTCACTTCCATGGTAGCTGTTTACGTGTGATACTTCATTTGGCAGTTTCAAAGTTTTAAATTTGCTGTTGGATTGTGGTTTGGATGGTTCCTGTTTTAATTTGAGATTTCATGACAGCTTAATGTCCTTTTATAAAACTCTTGCTCTTCTAAGTCAACATGTACGTCATACACGTGTTTTTAAAGCGTGATAAACTAAATAACTATATAAAATAATACCTAGGTTCGAGTGTTATGACATAAAAACAAAAATATCAAGCCATGCCTATATCAAAGTTAAAGAGCAAAGTAAAAACATTGAAAATTAAAATCAAACACACTAATGCATGTCCGAATCACAATCCAGAAGCAAAGCAAAAACTTCTGAACTGACAAGTTAGGTTAGACACGTGGACTTCAACCAGGAAAGTGAGGCCGGGTGCCCCAGAAGGATAATTACCTCCTTTTTAGCTAGCTACACCAGCCACGTGTGTAATCAAAATTGTGTGAAAGTAACATGGCCCTATGAGACGTCAAGCATATCCAGGGCAATCCTGGACACAGAGACATCAAACTTATCAACAATACTGTGATGGCGACCATAAAACTTTTTGAGGGCCTTGATAAGCCTAGGCTTGCAATATACCTGAGTCAACAATTTATTTACAAGCAGCCTACTTTGTTGTACAAATTCCACGTAGTAGGAATAAGCTCTACCATAGCGGATTTGTTTACCAAATTCACTCGAGATAACACTTTGAATGATTTAAAAATTTAAATAAAATTTAAGAAACATACAATCTTAATAAAAAATGTTTATCTGACAATACAATTATTTGCTTAGTCAAAATGCCGAAATTTAAGCCCATCGGTTGTAGTTATTACTAAAAAAAATTTAATTTCGCTGGGCTAGACAGTCTTTGAACAATAGAATAAAACCTAAGATATTTTCTGTCATAAGGACAGTTGTATTCTAGGTTAAAATAGTGATTCTGATCCATTGAATATTATTAATTTCTTAATCTATTTCAATATTTACAAAGTCAATATTTGGTAACCTAGCTATCCCTATTTCCTACATACTTTGACCGACGGTTTTGCCTTTTTATGTTGAAGAACTTTTAAATTACAAGTTTAAAAAACTACTTTTCATAAATGCATAATTTTCTTTAAAGTTTAATGGTATCATAACAATTGTTAAATTCATTAACAATTTTCACCAGTATAACACATTCTGTAAATTATTTTGAAACAAGTTCTCAACGACACTAATATATCAGTGACATATATTTTCTAATATATTTCAATTTCCACAATTTTGGCCCGAGCACTTCTGATGAGGAGTTGTTTCCAAAAGAAGAGTCGTCTTATCTGGAAAAAATAAAACGGTTTTATTTATTATAACAATACTTTCAGAAAAATAATACCATCAGAACTGGCAGTGTTACATCACTATAGAGAGTGTCCTGGAGGCCCAAACTGGGGAGATTGTTCAAAACAGAAAAGGGATAAAGACACAGTGATGACAAGGCATACAAATGAATTAGAAGATCTTGTAAAGAAAGCTAAGGAACAAATTCAGAAGATTGATAAAAATACTATAAAGGCGGAATTTCTGTGAGACGTGGTATTGGATTGGATGCATAACAATTCCATTCACCCAAGTCAACTAGATTAGATAGTAGTTACTTAGACTTACTCTTTACTTAGACAAAATTAGCGAAGTAAAAACCCAGATTACAGCCCAACCTGCCTTAATGGCCACTTCTATATAAGGGCTGCTTGCTTATAAAGGCCAGTGGAATTGTATTCCAATTGCTTTGTATTCATATTCTTTTCTACCTCTTATTGAGTAAGAACAAACACATTGTTGGCATGTGACGGCCAACCATAGCACAGTTTATAGCACTGGCTTATAAAGGCCAGTGGAATTGTATTCCAATTGTTTTGTATTCATATATTTAAACCTGTATATAAAGGTCACTTTTGCCGGTTCCCTTGAATGGTCTTTATAGACAGGTTTGACTATATTTAAAACTAAAAAGCTTGAGAAAATTTGTCAAAAAAGCGATATTGGGATTTTTGAGAGAAATACAAGGAATGGCATAATATTTTTTGCAGAAGTAAAATAATGTTTGAGTTTTGTGAAGTCTTTAATGAGATTCAAAATAGTTTATATTTGCGTTTAATATAAGTTACTTAGTATTTATTCAAAAGTTCAGAGAAGTGATAAGTTTTTTTTAAATTCATTAAACAGGAACAACTCACTTGTATTTAGAAGATTAGTTATAAAAAGGCAGATAATACAGAAGAAAACAAAAATGCACCTTTTCCTAGAAAGATGACAATCAGTTGTATATTTAATTGTATTTCCACAAATTCATTACATACGGAAAATGCAAGAATAAAGTCGTATTTTCCAACAAACTCACAAAAAATTTGTCAAACTTAATACAAAATATACTGACCTATTAGGAAAAATATTTTTCATTTTTTCATTCTGTACATAGAGCACTTTGGAGAGAAAACAACAAATATGACTATGTCAAAAATTATCCTTTCTGTACCTTCTTACTTTGAACAACTATAAACGTTATGTCATAATTAGAATATTCATGATGATCACACCTGGGAAAATCCCGAACAACAATGACCTACCTGACCCTAAATGCCCTGATGTAACTTTGAATGAGGCCCAATTAGTGTATAAACTTGATCAAATTTCTAAAATTTTTGTAAAATTTCTCTATGTACAGAAGAACTGAACAAATGTTTTTAATTAAAAATATTATTTGGGTAGGTCAGCGCATTTTAAATGCATTTTATTGATAGTTTAAAGGAAACACTTTCAATTAGAAGAAATAAATAATAAAAAACATGTGCACTGAATTTATGGAAATACAGTAGTATGTTTAACCCATTGGCCAAGTACCTTGGCTGCTAGACATGCTATGTCGTGTAAACTGTTTCAACAGACAACTCGAGATGTAATCTTTTCACATACAACTCGAGATATACTCTTTTCACATATAAACAACCTGTTGTGTGATGACTGTGCCTATAATGAATGATAGATTGTTAAACATTTAATGTAGATTTAGAATCAGACTGTAGTCAGGAGAACCAAGAATCGTGAGTTTAAGTCCCACTGGGGGCAAAATTGAGTAAGTAGAGTGATAGTAATTATATGTGATTTCAAGAACAATAACATCATATAAAATAAATATATGAATAAAAAGATAAACAAATAAAAGAAAAAGCATAAATAATTAAAATTAAAGATCCTTAAAATTTACTTCTACTGATAGAAGGCTTATAGATGGCTTATATTTTGAGTGCCAATAAGCACAGGTCATCTATAAACGGCTTATAGATGGCTTAAAGGTGGCTTATAGCCTTCTATAAGCCAGTTTTTCATCTTGTGTTGGTATTGAACGTTACGAGTTGTGTCCCTTGAAAATCAAATCATTGGATATTGTATTTAATATTCATATAGATTTGTGTTGTTGCATTTAAAAATAAACTGAACATTGAATTTATTGTTGTTATATTAATGTTTTGCTTTTATTTCCCACTCTAACAAAGTTGGCAACTTGGAAGGGATATACAAATGGGGTCTATCAATATTTGTATGTCTCTCCATGTTAAGTATATGCGATTTTGTTTGTTCAATGCAATAAAAGCTTTAGTTACTTATGTAAAAGGCACTTTCCAGATTAACGGACTGCCCGAGGGGCGAGTATTCCGATCAACATTTTGATATGACCTCTCGCGGCTCGGGCCATATCAAAATGTTGGTCCAAATACTCACCCTCGGGAAGTCCGTAAATCTGGATACTGTTCTCTGCATAAGTAACTAATGCATAATTATGACCTTCCACTATTATGTTTTATCAGTAATTTATGTTTCATTTGATTAATATAAAAATATTAAGTCACAGGCGCTTGCGCATATAATGAATATTGGGACTCATAATTGCGCATGATGAATTAATACGTCGTCAAAATAAGGAAAAGAAGTCTTGACGCGATTGGTTACAAATGATTGATTATCATATGTCTTTGAATCGGGTATATAATCACTAGTAATACAGCGGTTCATTGCAGTGAAATACCAAAATCGCAAAATAACGTCTCTATTTTACTGATATTGTGGAATTTTGGATTTATTTTCAAATTAGAAGTTAATATATATATTTATATATATTGCCTAAAGGTAAGTGTACAATAAATAAATACATAAATAAAAAAGTAAATCAATCAATCAATCAATCATGTAAATATAGGATTGACGATTAAACAATTAAACAAGTTTAATAAAAATATAAACAATAAATAACTAAATAAGAAGTGTAAGATAAATTAATGATATTAAAAAAATCAAGTTGGTTAGATACAAAATAAAGTTTGGATAAAAACTCAACAATTATTAAAGTAGATAAATAAATATTATGGCGATTCTGCAAGAGCATTTAATTTGCCCGATTTCTAAATGTTTTGCGTTGGAAATGTGATTTTGACACGGATTGTTACTTTTGACCTTTATTATAAATATTTAATATATGTAACACGATGTCCACACATGTGTGTTTTGAATCTTGTACAGAGACCTCATACTTTTTAGCTATTTTGCAAAGACGGTCAAAAAGTCTTGGGCTATTCATGAGTCAGTATTTTATTTGATAGCAGCTTGTCTCGCTGAATAAAGTTTGAGGAGTAGAAGCAAACCCTACCATAAACCGAATGAAGTGAACAAACTGTAAATATACCCAACAAAAAAAGTTAGGGACCAATGTTAAATGTTAAGCAAAAATCCAACAACTTAAAAAATATAACAATCATTTTGCATTTTGTTTTTGTTCTTGTTTCAAATGACGTAAAGTTTTATGTAATAATGTATATTTTTGTGAATAGAATTCTTTCTCAATAACTGAATTACGGGAATGTGAACATAAAATGATATGATTTACGTTCATGTTTTTGATGTGGTCTTTAACATTTTTTATTGAATATATATAACACTTAAAAATATTGTTGGTAAGTTTGATGTCTCTGTGCCCAGGGTAGCTCTAGATATATTTGACGTCCCATAGTTATTTGTTCCTTTCAAAAACTTTTGATTACACACGTGGCTGGTGTGGCTACGTAAACAGAAGTTGCTTACCCTTTCAGAGCATCCGTCCCCACTTCCCTGGTAGAGGATCACTCTTCTTACCTGACGTGTCAGTTCCAAAGTTTTTACTTTGCTTCTGGATTTTGATTCGGACATGTATAAGTTAATTAGTAAAACAAATTATTTTTGATTTTACACAAAAGGACGACTTTTCTTTTTAGAAATTTTTTAGTGAAGTTACCTTTTGATCTGACCTGTATGCTTATGTTTATGAGATATGTCCTCAAATTGTAAGGTATTACAATTATACTAAACTTTTACAATTAAACTTCAAAATGTGGAGTATTTACAAATATTAATTTACAAATATATAAAAACATGATATGAATAGCAGTGCACATGTAATTAATAATTTTATTCGGGTAAAAATATGTCCAGGAGGATATAATTTCATGGTAAAATCTATCCTGCGAAATAAATGTCATGGCTTATTCTGTAAAATATTATCCATGGAACAAATCTCACAAGAAAATGTAATCTTAGGAAAATATTTCATGGAGGATAAAATAAACCGTTACACATTTACACAAGATTGAAATTTGTCAAGTTTCAGTTTAACATATGCAGCTAAGTTTAAATTTCCAAGTTGCAAGTAAATACTTTGACATTTCTAATTAATAAAACTTGAGATGATGTACCAAGTAGGACATGGTGCAGGAAAATAGTTGGCCACCAATTATAATGTTTTTCATGACGCAAATCCAGTGCATTTTAATTAAAATCACATAAGTGTTCTAATATTTTATCTCTCAACATAGAGACACTCTATAACTCCTAAGTATATATTCCCGTTTAAGATTCCATATAAAGGTTACCACAGCAGCACTTTGATGAAGTGTAAACTTTCTACATTTCAAATTCTAAATATGACTGTATCTCTCTTCGATGAAACATGCAGAAGCAATTGTATTGCAATTCTTGTTGAAAGACAATAGCAATCATGACCCTTGATGTGTATGAATTTTTCCGCAATGTGACGTCATGTTCCCCACAGAGTAGCGTTATGTGATTGTCTTTTGATTATGGTGTCACTAAAGGTCACATCAATCTCGCATGGCAAAAAATCCTATATCACATGAGCAGGTATAAAAAAGTGCCAGCAGTTGCAACAAATATGGGTACAAAATATTTATTGAAAGAAAGAATTGTAAATATAAAAAAATGACATTTCTGTTCATGATATTTAAAGAAACAATGCAAGATAGTGTGGCACGTACCAAACTATCGTGCAGTACCTCTTGAAATAAAAAATGTTCATTTTTGTTATACTTTTGAACTCTTCATTTAATACATGCTTAGGTGTCGTCGTTACAGAATGGAACTATAACTAAATTAACTCGTGTGAAGTAGACTAAATTAACAATCACAAACCTGTTTTGACATGAAATTGTGACCTTGATGAAAAGTATGGAGGCATTTCAAATTCTGAGCAAATACTAAGTGTAGGAGCTGGTAGATGGATGAATTTTCTGAACAAAACTAAATTATCGGTCAATATTCAAACCAAAATTAAATAGTAATTATATAAGGCAGGGTGTTTCTAGGAAACGCCAATAATATATGTATTCTTTCTTCCCTATATTATAATATATAATTATGGACTTTGAAGTGGTTGTATATGGTGTGATATTGACCAGAAAAATTAATATTGACGGAGGGACAGCAATAATAATAAATTTATTATATAATTAATCAATTCCATCTTTTTGATTGACTGAAATGGATACACGCGGCCATTTGATCTGGCATGACATACCATGGATTTCTGAAAAATCCTTTGTATATTAAATTCGGTGTACGTCATCAATTTTTTTACATTCTCTTGTAAAATGATTATGACGTCATCAATTTAGTTTGCACAAGTTATTGTGTCTTATCCAGAATCGGACCAATTCAATTAATACGGGAGATTATTTGTGTGATTTATCTCAACTAGGGCGAAACAAGGACCTGATAAAAAAGTTAGATTTCTTTGTCACGGGTGTGAGAAATAATTGTAAACCGAAGTGCCATAGTGACTGAATTATAAAATAAAACAGTTATGTCGTCTCGTAATTTTTATTTTTCTGATCAATATCATATCATATATAACCATCTCCTCGATCTTAATTTAACATCTAGCAAAGCGCATTGGTTTTAGTAATCAGGTTTCTACGTGCAGACGTAAGGGTAAACACTCTAGGCGATTTATATTTATGAACATGGATCAGTATGTTTTTCGTTTGATGATAACTACAAATTTCATACTTTATCAATATTTACGACTAATTGTAAATATCAAAACTGTATTTTGTAACGGCAGTGCCTTATAAATCATAATTGAATATTGGGTAAAAAAAATAAAAAATGTTATCTATATTGTTCAGTTGCACCCCAGATGTTCAAATACGAATGGAAAAAATAACTAGCGTAATTTGACATATAATTTATGCAATAGATTTTCTTATACAAAATATGCTAGGTCGAAAAACTCCATAATAGGTTATGTGATTACAGCTATATGTATTCGTATATTTTGCGGCCCATTTGGGCACAAAATAAAGCAATGTAAGATTTCTTATCGTAAACAATATGTTAATGAGATAATCAATAGATGCTGTTTTGATTTCAAAAGCTTATAACACCCCACTTTAACCCAATTCATCTGAATTCTGTATCTACTCTCAGGCATCAATGTTGAAAATTGTTGTCACTGCCTAAATTTACTCTTGTTTAGAGAGTGATCCGTGTGCATTTTGTACATGGCAATCATATTATTGTTACCATGTGACATAGATGGTTGATGGTTTTAAAGTTATGAAACAAAAAGTAGTATATATCCGGTCCACATATACTCAGGACACCCCAGTCGTTGAGCAATGTCATGATATAATTGTAACACTTTCTTCAGAAGTATGTCGAATTGGTATTTGACGGATCGCCGGCCACGCCTACAATGTTCCAACAAAAGCCCGGCATGCTTGGAATACACACAAAATAAATCAAAATGCGGATTGAATTGTGAATTTAATGACGTCACCGACACTAGTTCGTCATTGGCTGCCATGACACTGCTTTGCTACCGTGATGGCGGCCAGTGTTGGAACATAAAAAGCATGACCGGCGATACGTCAATGGAAGAGTAAAACCGCGCGATATTCCAATATGGTGCAACAAGAAGAGAATTGTAGAGTTTCTTACCGACGTACAAGAAAATATGACTCTATAAAACAGATAGTGGAGGGGAGTGTCTTTACCCAATACAATATCTAAATTGCTAGGATTTATATTTTAGCAATGACACAAAGCACAAACCAAAAGCAAAATAAAAATTTTGAAACCTGGAAAGGTATAAGCCTTTGCTTGCAATATAAATGCCTCCATTATTTTTTCATAATCAGTTTGCTTCCTTGTGTGAACTTCCCGTAGTAGAAATAAGCTCTACTATAGCGTATACATTGTGAAACAAATACACAGTAAGCAGCAGATGGAGGTAAACTGCTGTCCAATGATAAAAAATTAACACTGTTATAATATATAATTGCTGCATAGAAAAAGAAAAATTTAAGTTATGACGTTTATCATAAAATTTAAAGAATGGAACAATCTAGAGGATAGTGACGAATTCATTCGGAACATCCTCTGGATGTGAAATGATGAAGGCGACAATTTTCTCCTTTTCAGCCGCGTATTATGGCATCTTGAGGAAGAAGGTGAAGGAAGCTACAAATTTTGCTAAAACTTTTTGAGATTATGGAGTCTAGTGCGATCTAGCTATCTAACTATTTTAATTTTTTGGGTAAAATATGGATTACACTTAATTTTTGGGTCAAAAATGCAAAAAATGGATTTTTCAGAAAACAATTACGTTTAACGAACTCCTGTTCAATAACCGTTCATTGTACGAAAAAGTCGTCCATTGACCGAAAAAAGTTTAAGATCTGACGGAAAAGACGGTATTTTTATATATTTTCCATCTTGCACATAAAATCCACAATAACTGTTTAAAGTCGACCCTATCATCCAAAATAAATAAATTTAACGTACCGTTTTGAATTCGTACCCATAATAAAGTAACCAATTCTTTACCAAATTATTGGTAGGTTTGGCACTTATCCGTTAGGTCTGTGTTAAACTTGTCAGTTGCAAAGTTTTTACTTTGCTTCTGGATTTTGATTCGGACATGGATAAGTATGTTTGTTTTTGATTTGTAACACCTACTGCAGTTAATTGATGAAACAAATTATTTTTGATTCTACACAAGAGGACGACTTTTCTTTTTAGAAATTAGGGTTGAAGTTACTTTTTGATCTGACCTGTATGCTTATGTTTATAAGATATGTCCTCAAATTGTTAGGTATTACAATTATATTAAACTCTTACTATTAAACTTGAAAATGTGGAGTATTTACAAATATATAAAAAAACATTATATAAATAGCAGTGCACATGTAATCAATAATTTTATCCGGGTAAAAATATGTCCAGGAGGATATGATTTCATGGTAAAATCTATCGTGTGAAATAAATGTCATGGCTTATTCTGTAAAATATTATCCATGGAACAAATCTCACAAGAAAATGTAATCTTAGGAAAATATTTCATGGAGGATAAAATAAACCGTTACACATTTACACAAGATTGAAATTTGTAAAGTTTTAAGTTTAACTTATGCAGCTAAGTTTAAATTTCCAAGTTGCAAGTAAATACTTTGACATTTCTAATTAATAAAACTTTAGATGATGTACCAAGTAGGACATGGTGCAGGAAAATAGTTGGCCACCAATTATAATGTTTTTCATGACGCAAATCCAGTGCATTTTAATTAAAATCACATAAGTGTTCTAATATTTTATCTCTCAACATAGAGACACTCTATAGTTCCTTAGTATATATTCCCGTTTAAGATTCCATATAAAGGTTACCACAGCAGCACTTTGATGAAGTGTAAACTTTCTACATTTCAAATTCTAAATATTTACAATATGACTATATCTCTCTTCGATGAAACATGCAGAAGCAATTGTATTGCAATTCTTGTTGAAAGACAATAGCAATCATGACCCTTGATGTGTATGAATTTTTCCGCAATGTGACGTCATGTTCCCCACAGAGTAGCGTTATGTGATTGTCTTTTGATTATGGCGTCACTAAAGGTCACGTCAATCTCGCATGGCAAAAAATCCTATATCACATGAGCAGGTATAAAAAAAAGTGCCAGCAGTTGCAACAAATATGGGTACAAAATATTTATTGAAAGAAAGAATTGTAAATATAAAAAATGACATTTCTGTTCATGATATTTAAAGAAACAATGCAATATAGTGTGGCACGTACCAAACTATTGTGCAGTACCTCTTGAAATAAAAAATGTTCATTTTTGTTATACTTTTGAACTCTTCATTTAATACATGCTTAGGTGTCGTCTTTACAGAATGGAACGATAACTAAATTAACTCGTGTGAACTAGACTAAATTTACAATCACCAACCTGTTTTGACATGAAATTGTGACATTGATGAAAAAGTATGGAGGCATTGCAAATTCTGAGCAAATACTAGGTGAAGGAGCTGGTAGATGGATGAATTTTCTGAACAAAAACTAAATTATCGGTCAATATTCAAACCAAAATTAAATAATAATTATATAAGGCAGGGTGTTTCTAGGAAACGTTAATAACATATGTATTCTTTCTTCCCTATATTATAATATATAATTATGGACTTTTTAGTAGTTGTATATTGTGTGATATTGACCAGAGACTTTTATATTGACCGATGGGACAGCAATAATAATAAATTTATTATATAATTAATCAATTCCATCTTTTTGATTGACTGAAATGGATACACGCGACCATTTGATCTGGCATGATATACTATTGATTTCTGAAAAATCTGGTGTATATTAAATTCGGTGTACGTCATCAATTTTTTTATATTCTCTTGTCAAATGATTATGACGTCATCAATTTAGTTTGCACAAGTAATTGTGTCTTATCCAGAATCGGACTAAAATTAATTAATGCGGGAGATTATTTGTGTGAGCTATCTCAACCAGGACGCAACAAGGACCTGATAAAAAAAGCTAGATTTCCTGGTCACGGGTGTGAGAAATCATTGTAAACCGAAGTGCCACAGTGACTGAATTATAAAATAAAACAGTTATGTAGGCTCGTCATTTTTATTTTTCTGATCAATATCATATCATATATAACCATCTCATCGATCTTAATTTAACATCTAGCAAAGCGCATTGGTTATAGTAAACAGGTTTCTACGTGCAGACTTAATGGTAAACACTCTAGGCGATTTATATTTATGAACATGGATCTGGTTTTTTTTTGTTTGATGATAACTACAACTTTGACACTTTATCAATATTTACGAGTAAGTGTAAATATCAAAACTGTATTTTGTAACGGCAGTGCCTTATAAATCATGATTGAATATTGGGTACCAAAATAAAAAAATAAAAAATGTTATCTAGATTGTGCAATTGCACCCCAGATATTCAAATACGAATGAAAAAATGCTGTAGTATAATTTGACATATAATTTATGCAATATATCTTCTTATACAAAATATGCTAGGTCGAAAATCTCTTTAATAGGTTGTGTGATTACAGCTATATGTATTCGTATATTTTTCGGCGCATTTGCACACCAAATAAAGCAATGGCAGATGTTTTATCGTACACAACGCGTTAATTAGATAATCAATAGATGCTATTTTGATTTCAAAAGCTTATAACACCCCACTTTTACCCAATTCACCTGAATTTTATGTCTACTCTCAGGCATCTATGTTAAAAATTGTTGGCACCGCCTAAATTTACTCTTGTTTGGAGAGTGATCCATGTGCATTTTGTACATGGCAATCATGTCATTGTTACCATGTGACATAGATGGTTGATGGTTTTTAAGTTATGAAGCAAAAAAAAAAATACATATCCGGTCCACATATACCCAGGACACCCCAGTCGTTGAGCAATGTCATGATATAATTGTAACACTTTCTTCAGAAGTATGTCGAATTGGTATTTGACGGATCACCGGGCACGCCCAAAATGTTCCAACAAAAGCCCGGCATGCTTGAATACACAGAAAATAAATCAAAACTCGGATTGAATTGTAAATTCAATGACGTCACCGACACTAATACGTCATTGGCTGCCATGACACTGCTTTGCTACCGTGATTACGGCAAGTGTTGGAACATAAAAAGCATGACCGGCGATACGTCAATGGAAGAGTAAAACTGAGCGATATTCCAATATGGTATAACAGGATGAAAATTGTAGAGTTTTTAACGACGTACAAAAAATATGACTCTATAAAATAGATAGTGGAGGGGAGTGTCTTTACCCAATCATATAAATATCAATCTAAATTGCTAGGATTTATATTTTTAGCAATGACACAAAGCACAAACCAAAAGCAAAATACAATTTGAAACCTGGAAAGGTATAAGCCTATGCTTTGCAATATCAATGCCTCCATTATTTTTCGTAATCAGTTTGCTTCCTTGTGTGAACTTCCCGTAGTTAAAATAAGCTCTACTATAGCGTATACATTGTGAAACAAATACACAGTAAGCAGCAGATGGAGGTATACTGATGTCCAGTGATAAAAAATTACACTGGTATAATATATAATTGCTGTATAGAAAAGAAAAAATTTACTTATGACGTTTATCATAAATTTAAATATAGCCTTTCTTAATATCGTAATTTTGTTAAAGTTCATATATAAGGTTTACAGTTACTTTGAAATGAGTAACCGTGCAATTTTCTATTGGATTTTGGATTGATTGCTTTTGTGAATGACAGAACCAACTTTGTTGCCACAAATCTGACCTGATTTTGTTTTAAAAATTATGCGTCGTTAGAGTATAGGTTTAGTCCAGATATTTAACAATAATGTGACTGTACTTTTTCAAGAAAAGAATTTTAAATATGATGGACATTGGTTTTTCAATATGGATTTCATTGACTACATTATTTATAATTTGAAATGAGACAGCCTGGCTCATTATTATTTTTTCTAACATTAAAGTAATATAAAAGCCGGTATTTCAAATAAAGTAAAAAAGCATAATTCAATTTTAAGCCACATTTGACAGGTCAATAAAATTTTAATAGAACGTGCATATGGAATTTGAATATTTTTTATCCAAATAAGGATCGAATCGTCGTGACTAGGCCTGAATGCTGACCAATTAAACAATGCATGACGTAATAGGATGGTGTTCTTTGACGGATAGTTAAACGTTACGTCATCGGAGGTCGTAAATGCCAGCAAAAAAAAAAAAAAAAAAAAACTAAAAAAAAATTAGTTCATCTAAAGAAAATCGTTTCCAATTGTAAATATTATAATCTTGATAATGTTTTAAAGGAAATGGAATCATCTTAAAATTAACAATCTTCAAACACTAAGGCATACACACTCATGCAAAGTATTTCCACAGCTAAATTTGGTAAAATATATTTTAGTCCTTAGTGTATTTTTTCAACATGGTTCACAATTTTTGATCCACGCTCTGCTGATGAGGAATTGTATTCCCAAAACTGCCGTCTAGTGCTGTAAAATTAAAACTGGTATAATATGTAATTTGCAATAATGTAATTAATCTTAAGATGACTGATTATTGTAAACTTAACTGTCTAAAAAGTACAGATCTAAATCTTCAAAGGAATATATGGCAGGTGAGCTACAAGTGAAATAACAATTGACAGTTGCAGGTTGATAAACAGCAACAGGTTCAAATGACTTTTTGCACAAATTTTGTATTTTTCTTTTTTGAACATTTAAATATACAGTCAAACCTGTCTATAAAGGCCACTCAAAGGAAGTAGTAAAAGTGGCTTTTATGGGTAGACGACCATTATATACAGCCTTAAATAATATGCATAAATAACAATTTGGATAAATTTCTACAGTCCTTTATAAGCAGGTGACCTTTATAAAGAGGTGGCCTTTAAGGCAAGTTGGACTGTATATTACATGAATGAACAATACATTTTTATATAACAACCATCTACATTAGCATACACACTAAATATTTATACTTAATTAAGTTAAAGTAGAGATTAATGCAGTATATGATGTTTAATTATCTCCCTTGCATTGACAGAATATATAAGAACATGTAATAGCTAAATATGACAAATAGTAGAAGCTACAGCTGACACATTCTTAAGGACTGATGTCTTTTTATTAAAAATAATACTATATATTAAATAATACCCATGACATTTTAAACCAATATAAATTTATTATCAAATTGATAATTTTTCAAAAAATATTCTATCGCTTTAGAAGAAATCATAATTGTCTTTCTTTTATAAATATAGTTTTCGTAGTATCATAGTTTTTTTTATGGCAAAAAACTTAAATTATCCTTTGAATCGCCTAAATTGAACAACATTTTGTGGTTTATATCAGCATTAATATCTGTAACAAAACATGTTATAATTTCTGTGACATGGCAAAGTCGATATCTTTAAACATGTAATTTTAAAATAGTAATTGTTGTGGTTCAAATGTACCAATTGATAAACTTTTAAAGACAATCACCTATTCCCAAAAGATAAGGCATTATTTCCCCAGTAGTGTTCTTACCAACTGTTATTTATCATACCAAGTATTTCCGATATGATTGTAAGTATTTCTTGACTGCTAAAATGTCAATGCACTTTTTCTTTAAGAATTTACTATATTAAGCTTCGAATAGGTCAAATCTTTGTTTCCGTCTCGCACATTATTGCACTTTACTTTTCTGGTTTATTTATTACATTAAATCAAAAACAAAAATGTCAATCCATATCGAATGCAGGAAGATGCCCAATATTCAGTCTACCTCTTCGACAAAAACTATCATATAAAAACAGACATACTAACGCATACCCGAATTACAACCAAGAAGCAAAGTAAAAAAAATTAAACCGGCAAATTAGATGAAGATGCTTTCAAATTGGTCGTGTAGTCAAAATGATTCCTTGTTTCATTTTAGTTTCGGCTTAATTGTGTACCTACTAGAATTTTCACCATGCAAAACCGGATACTTGATGATGCCCGGCATTCAGTCTACCTTTTCGAAAGGAAATATGGAAATGAGATATTTGCATGTGTAGCGATCGCGTTTGTTGATTTTTATACAGGCATCCAAAGAAAAACCATAATCTATCTATGCTGTTATGTACTAAATAAGCTAAAGCATTACATCACAATGAAGTTTTTCAGTTTTGTAAAGACATATTTAGGCTAGTCTATACTGCATAAGGATGTTAGAAAGCTTAAAACTACCTATTTTAGGAGGAAGAATGCTTACAAGACTGCTTTAATCAAACAGTTTTACAGGAAAAAGCATCAACAAAGAGATCTGAATACTGAGGCGAATTTTAACATAATATATACAGTCAAATCTGTCTATAAAGGCCACCAATGGCACCAGTGAAAGTGGCCTTTATGAACAGGTGGCCTTGATATACAGGTTCAAATAATATGAAAAAAGAACAATTGGGATACAATTTTACTGGCCTTCATAAAGAGGGGGTCCTGATCTAGAGGTGGCCTTTCAGGCAGGTTTGACTGTATAACTAATTAATTTTAATTTAAGCTTACCAATACATGTACTGGAAGGAGGAGAATTAGCTTTATACTTTTTATCTGCATTCTGATGGATTTGAATACCTTGCTTCAATATCAAAAACCTAGTCTCCGGCATATTTAACGGTACTAATATTCTTTTATAGTTTAGGTCGGCTACCGAAGAATGAGGAAATGGAGCAAATTTCTCTTAATCTTGTGTCTTGTTATATCTGTAGTAATTCTCCTGATGTTCAATCGACGCACTCATGTAAGTAAACATTTCATCTCTCAGATGGAATTTTTTATTTAAATATTTAGCTAAACAGTAGGTACATACCCTTCCAGAGCACAAGGTCTCACTTCCCTGGTGAAAGTTCACGTGTCTAATCTAGCTTGTGAGTTCCAAAATTTTTACTTTGCTTCTGGATTGTTATTCGGACACGGATTGGTATGTTTGTTTTTGATTATATTGTCTTGTGACACTAGCGATTTTTTTCGATTTACAGTAACCAAAATGGGTGAATTTGGTAAAATACATTCTGCTTGTGGACTAAGCATTCCCGAATAATCGTTAACCCGGGTGGCAATTGGCAATGCATAGTATTGTTAGATAAACACTGTTTGTGTTTCAAAATTATCTGCTTCTTAAGTTTCACTTTTTTAATCATTCAAAATATTTTCTGAGGTAAATGTGTAAAATAAATTATTGTCCTATTTTTACATTGTGACATCTTTAAAATATTTGGATTTTCACATTTTTTTGTCCGAGAACTACGGATAAAGATTTTCGAACGGAAACGATCGACTAGTAAAGCTAAATTAAAACAGCTTTGGAAATCATGTTCATAAACAACACAATTACTTATAACAAAGAGACAAGCGGACTCTTATATATTCTTAACCGACACCATGACGAATTACTTAAAAAGGGGCAAATTTTGACACCTCGAGAATTATCTCATAGATACAGTAAATAGTTTGCGGATTTACAGTAAGTTAAATGTTCATACCGGATAACTTAAGATAAAGGCGTGCTATTTTATTATCAATCGCGTAACATTCACAAGAAGGGGATATCCGTGGTCAACAACATATCTGTTTTTTACTCCTTGAGTTTCCTAATATACCGTTCGCTTATTTTACTGTAAAGAACAGTTATAATTTGATTTTTAAAATGTTTTACTGAAACGTAAAAGATTTTCAGAAGGACACGCGCCTCTAGGTAGCTTCACCTGCCACGAATGTACACATCATACGCGTAAAACATTTCTAGAAGGGTTAGCACCTCTCGAATCAACCAAATTTGGATTCTCTAAAATTCTGAAAAATTACTTGAACATCTTGCTTCTAATACTTTATCTCATGTAAAAAGTATAAAAACATTTGATTATTCTACACTATACACACTACCCCTCATTCTAAAGTGAAAGACCGTCTTAAATAAATTATTTACTGGTCTTTTTTTTATAAAAACGGTAAGCCAAGATACAAATATCTGGTGCTAAACAGGGATTCTGGTTATTTGTCAAGCATCATACGGATTCCAAACAAAAATATACTGAAGATACCATCAACAAAATGTTGGAGTTTTTGATAGATAACATATTTGTTGTGTTTGGTAATATAGTTTTTCAGCAAACAATCGGTATACCAATGGGTACAAACTGTGCATCATTGCTTGCTGATTTGTTTCTTTATTGTTATGAAGCAGAATTTATGCAGAATCTTGTTAAATCTGGAGAGAAGACTGTCGCCAAATCATTCAACTCAACACACAGACATATAGATGACGTTCTGTCTCTTAACAATCCTAAATTTAGAGACTTTTTAAATGTCATCTATCCTAGTGAGCTTGAAATAAAAGATACGACTGAAGTTCTGCTTCATATTTAGACTTATACCTGAACTATGACGCACACGAAAGGCTACATTTGAAACTTTATGACAAACGTGATGACTTCAATTTTTCTATTGTCAACTTTCCTTTTTTATTACGCAATATACCTGCTTGTCCTGCTTATTGTGTATTTGTTTCCAAATTAATACACTATGGTAGAGCTTGTTCCCACTACAGGGACTTTGAACAACGAAGTAGGCAGCTTGCAAAAAATTGTTGACTCGGGGATATTGCAAGCCTAGGGTTATCAAGGCCCTCAAAAAGTTTTATGGCCGTCATCACAGTATTGTTAATAACTTTGATGTCTCTGTGTCCAGGGTTGCCCTAAATATATTTGACGTCTCATATTTCCATGTTCCTTTAACACAATTCTGATTACACACGTGGCGTGTGTAGCTAGCTAAACAGGGGTACTTATCCTTCCGGAGTACCCGGTCTCACTTCCCTAGTGGAAGTTAATGTGTCTATCCTACATTGTCAGTTCCAAAGTCTTTACTTTGCTTCTGGATTGTGATTCAGACATGGATTAGTATGTTTGTTTTTGATTAACACTTTACTAATAGGCAGCTTTGGCCGATTTTTAAAGTTTCAGTCGTGGGATGCAACTATTTTTTCTATTTATTTTGTAGCAGAGTGGGCTGCAAAGGAAGAAGATTGATATTAAACAAAATACAACCAAAGTCAAGGTAGATGTAAATTGGCTATTCCTTTTTTCAGCCGTGGCGGAACTTGATTTATCTTCATCAACGAACTATCCCAGAGTTATTCTTACTGTTTGGGATGGTTCATATAACAAATCATTCAGCTGTTGTTTTAGATTGGACAAAACATTTACTATCGTCCCTGCAATTGAACTCCGAAAACAAGATGATTCTGCTAAATTTGTCGCTAAGCAATTCCTTTGTGACATTTCATTTTTATCTAAGCTACCAGAGAAGATCGCAGTTGTTGAAGCCATTGAATTGAATTTAAAATCTATTAACGTAGAAAAAATTTGATCAAGAATAATGATTTTGATAAGAGTTATTTTCACAAAATATATTATCCTGTACAAAAGAAGGGCAAGTTAGCAATCTGTACAAAAATCGCTTATGATCATTTAGACCCGGACCGTCTAGTTGAGTGGTTTGAGTACCAGAAATTAATGGGGGTAGATAAAGTTCTTTCTGCAGTCCAGAAAATAAATATTGAAGCTGTGCAAGTGCTGGAGTATTATAGCGAACAAGGACTGTTGGAAATGATCAAATATCCTAATGTTTTACCATCACATAATGCAGGTAATTCAATTAAAAATACTTTAAAATACTTTATTGTTTAGATGCAATGCTGCAGAATTTTAATTTAATACCAATTAAAAATTTGCAATGATAGTTTACTCCTTGGTTAACATAGTTTGTTAAAAATATGCCTTTGTGTCTCGTGTAGCTAGCTAAAGAGAAGTTGCTTACCCTACCGGAGCACCCGGCCTGATTTACCTGATGGAAGCTCACGTATTTCACTAAACTTGTCACTTATAAAAGTTTTTTTCTTTGTTTTAGATTGTGATTTTAACATGGATTGCAATTAAAGATATTTGAAATATTTCTTATTCAAATTTTGAAAAACTGGTTTTATCGTTAGTTACAAGGTTGTTCTAAGTCATGTTTTTATTTTAAGATATAGATTCTTTTACCTTTATGTTTTATTTTTAACAGAATTTTAAAAAAAAATGTATATCACAAACAAACATACTTATCCATGTCCGAATCACAATCCAAAAGCAAAGGTAAAACATTGGAACTGACAGGCTAGGTTCAACATGTTATATTTTCAACAGACTGATTGAAACAAAATTGTATATCAAAAACAAACATATTAATCCATGTCAATTTCAAAGTCTAGAACCAAAGTTAAAATTTTAGAACGGACAATTTAGGTTAGAGACATTAACTTCCACTGGGGAAGTTAGGCCGGGTACTCCAGAAGGGTAAGTACCTCCTGTTAAGCTAGGTACACCCGCCAGGTGTGTAATCAAAATTTAGTGAAAGAAACATGGAACTACGAGACGTCAAATACAACCAGGGCAATCCTGGACATAGAAACATCAAACTTATCGACAATACTGTGATGGCTGCCATAAAACTGTTTGAGGACCTTCACAAGCCTAGTCTTGCAATAGCTTTGATTGAACCATAAATTTGCAAGCAACCTGCTTATATAAATAATATTTATCATTTATAAGCGAATAGCAATAACAAATTTACTGAACATACAACCAACAAGATAATTGGGTTTTATAGACGATATATTTGTTGTGATTGCTTGCTGAATTGTATGAAGTAAAATTAAGCAAACTTTGTTAAATAATGTTAGCCTGTCACCACAGCGTTAAACTCCACATAATAATATATAGATGGCGTTATGTCTCAAAAATCTAATTTTGAAGAAATAAAGAATGTGATCTATTACAGTGATCTTGAAATAAAATATATACAGGTTCAGGTTGTGGTGGGTGTATCAGGCGTATCTTCTTCCCTGTGACATGGCCTCACTTACCTAGTGAAAGTTCACGTGTTTAAAATTAACTTGCCAAGTTTTCTAAGTTTTTTTTTTAATTTGGGATTGTTATTTAGACATGGATTGGTATGTTTATGTTTGACTTTACCTTATGTATGCATATGATTTTTATTAACATTGAGGCTTATATTGATGGCGATATCTCCAGTACATAAACATAATATAAATGATGCGCTTTTTGTCTTACACTATTCACAAATAAGCTACAATTGGTGTAGCTAGTTAAACAGGAAGTGCTTCCCCTTCCCTTCCCGAGCACCCGGCCTCACTTCCCTGGTGGAACTTCACGCGTCTAACCTAATTTTTTAGTTCTAAAGTTTTTACTTTGCTTCTAGATTGTGACTCGGACATGAATTAGTATGTTTGTATTTGATTGATTTGAGTACAATGCCTTTTCATTCAAATTAAAACATTGAATATATACCAATTTATTTAAACTATTTTAATTCTTTGGAGATTTGGAGATAGCGATTTTCATATAGTTTATGAGTTTTGACAGTTATTTGTGCTGTTTTAAATTCACAAAAACAGGAATATTGCAAGGTGAGGCTTATCAAGGCCCTCAAAACATTTTATGGCCGTCATCACAGTATTTTTGATAAGTTCGATGTCGCTGTGTCCAGGATTGCCCTGGATATATTTGATGTCCCATAGTTCAATGTTCCTTTCACACAATTTTGATTACACACGTGGCGGGTGTAGCGAGCTAAACAGGAGGTGCCTACCTTTCCGGAGCACCCGGACTCACTTCCCTAGTGGAAATTCACGTGTCTAACCTAGCTTGTCAGTTCTAAAGTTTTTACTTTGCTTCTGGACTGTGATTTGGACATGGATTAGTCTGCTTGTTTTTTTTATCAAGAACATTTTAGTTTTGCCTAAGTTGATCTACGTACCACCATTGCTGTGAATGAGATGTTTACTGGTTTATTCTTGGAATTAAGTATTTATTTAACGACTGTTCTTCTAACATTTATCTTTGATAAAAATACATAGATTGCTACATTACTTTCAATAAAATTATTTCTCTTCATCTTTGTACATTGTGTTTATCTTTATAAATCAATGTTTAGCGCATTTATCCTTTCCACTGTGAAGACTATTCTTATTGCTTTTTTATATTGTCATGAAATACAATGCCAATATAGTTCCTAGCCAACAGTACTGAACTTTGAACTTTAATACTTGTTATTTTATATACAGAATATGCCAAAAGAGGATTTGACGTCAAACATCGAGTTTTCCCACAATTCTTTCACGATGAACAAATTTCCGTTTTTCATTGCAAGGAAAGACTGCAAGGATACGAATTCGTTTCTGTCATAGATTTTGATGAATTCATTGTTCCAGCTAAGCAGAAAAGTATCAAACAGCTATTAAAAGTGAGTTTCGTTTTATTACAAGCTTACCTTTATTTGATATGCCAGAAAAAGTATTTCAATTTAAAACATACTAATAGGAAAATGTATATCAAACACAAATATAGACAATTTCTTAAATTGTATAATTCTTTATAAAAAACTTAGCAGTTAATTTAAAGTGTTGTCTTTTGATTATATAACATACATTTTGGTCTCTCTATTTTTCTCATTTCAACTCCTTAATATCTCGATTTCACAATTTTAGTCAGAATACTACTGATGGGGAATATTGTTCTAGAATTGCTATCTAGTGGTGCAAAATAAAAAACAGGTTTAGTATTAGTTGCATAATGTCTCTGTGTCCAGGATTGCCCTGGATATATTTGACGTCTCATAGTTCCATATTACTTTCACACAATTTTGATTACACACGTGGCAGGTGTAGCTAGCTAAATAGGAGGTGTTTACCCTTCTGGAGCACCCGGCCTCACTTCCCTGGTGGAAGTTTACGTGTCTAACCTAACTTGTCAGTTCCAGAATTTTTACTTTGCTTCTGGATTGTGATTCGGACAAGGATTGGTATGTTTGTTTTTTATTACATACTATCATCGGTATATTAAAATAACTGTTATTATATGCCACTTCAGGTTAGGTTTATAAGCCTAGGCTTGCAATATCCCTGTGTCAATAAAATTTTTGCCGGCAGTTTGCTTCATGGTATTAAATTTCCATACTTTATTCATGTAAGATACCATAGGTGAAATTGGATATTTAATGCGCACTACCATTATAGTGTTTACATTTGGAAATGACGACCTAAGTGTTCGAAAACTTTGTTTTCTTAAGAACAACAATATTTCTGCTAAAAATCAACTAATAATATGAACTATTTATTAATAATAGTTGAACAAAAGACAAATACAGTCAAACCTGTCTATAAAGGTCACTCAAGGGAACCAGTAAAAGTGGTCTTTACGGGTAGGTGGCCTTTATATACAGGTTAAAATAACATGGATAAAAACAATTGGGATATTATTCTACTGGCCTTTATATAGAGGTGGCCTTTAAGGCAGGATGGACTGTAATTAGAATACGGTACATTAAAATAGAGTTTCGACTTTGTGTCCCCTAAACAAATCCTTACTGGCAAACTTCAATTATTTAGTTTATTATGAACGAATGAGATCATGAATTTTCACCTTTGACTTAGATTGTTTTGTTTGTTTTAGATAATTGTATGGTCAATTTAATATACAAAAATGATGGTGTCGGTAGATAAGTTATAATTGAACAAATAATAGAAATAGAAATATCCCACGCATGCACGATTTTCAAACGTAATACGAAATAAGTCACAGGGCAACCAATCACTTTATAGGAATATTGTTTGTATTGTTGTTGCCCCTTCAATGAAACAACTACCATGTACCACAAGGCAAACAATTTGGTCATACAAATGCAATGGTCTTAATATTGTATTCTTTTGTTTTTTAAGAAACATTTTATTGGTTTGGTTTTGTTTTCTATCAGTTGTATTGATTTACGCCAAGTATATTCTACAGAATCATTAAAAGCGTTTCCATACTCTTATTTAATTAATTTTTCTTAAATTGGTCTAGATTATTTTTTTAAGTTTTATTTCAGTGTTTAAAGTTTTTATATTAATTTTATTGTTTTAAGTAATTTGAACATCGACTGGTATTTTTTCTTAGATCAGGAATAATGATGAGGAATCGTTTTTCGAAACGACCTCTAGTGCTGTAAAAATAAAACTAGAATAATAGGTAATTATATGTTTACAGTTCATTTTGCGTTTTAATGCATGTTATTATATTCGTAGGATGATCTACTGAAGAAGGAACCCCAGGCGGCCGGCTTTACCTTCCATGTCTCGTTTTTCCTGACCGATAGCAATCGAACTGAGAAAAGTAATTTGGTGACAGCTAAATATTTATATAAAGTAGGACCTAGGTTCGAGTGTTACAAAAACTTACTTATCACAGATAGAGTATCAAGTTACAGCACTCACACATTGTCCTCTAAGAGTGGTTTTTCAAGGTAGGTTTTTGTAAAAGATAAATTACTTACGTAGCCCCATGTCCATTTCACTCAATAATTGATTACACACGTGTTGAGTGTAGCTAGCTCAACAGGAGGCGTTTACCCTTCCGGAGCATTCGATCTCACTTTCCTGGTGGAAGTTCACGTATCTAACCTAACTTGTCAGTTTCAAAGTTTTTACTTTGCTTCCGGATTGATTCGGACATGAATTAGTATGTTTGTTTTTGATTACGTCAAAAAGCACCATGTCCATTTCACTCAAAGTTTGATTACACAAGTGGCGTTTGTAGCTAAGGGGTTCTTGTTGATCCTTACTTCCCTGGTAGATGTTTAAGTATGATACTTAATATGGCAGTTTCAAAGTTTTAAGTTTGATGTGGGATTGTGGTTTGGATGGTTCCTGTTTTAATATTTTTGATTGCGTGACAGCTTAATCCGTGTCCGAATAACAATCTAGAAGCACAGCAAAAACTTTGGAACTTTGAAGTCTTCCCTTTGGTCTTGAAACCATGCCTCTATGGAAGCCTTAAGTCCATCATCATTAGGAAATCTGATTCCTCCGTAAATGGGATTTCAAATTTCTAAATAGGAAATAATCACTGGGTGCCAAATCGGGACTGTAGGGTGGGTGATTAAGTTGTTCGAACTTGTATTCACCAATCGCTGCTTGTGCAATCCTTGACTTGTGCACAGAAACATTGTCGTGAGGAAGCAATACCCCTCGGATCAACTTTCCCCTACTTTTTAATTTAATAGCAGCTTTCAGTTGCGTCATTAGATGAGCATAGTAAGCCCCAGTGATGGAGATTCCATCAGGTTAATTGATTACTAGAACACCCTTAGAATCCCAAAACACAGTGGCCATGACTTTGTTGGGTTTTGAATTTCTTTGATGGGGTGGGCCAGGGTGCTTCCATTGCATGAACTCTTTTTTATTTCTGGGTCCCAATGATGAATCCATGTTTCATCATCAGTTACTAAACGTAAATGGAGGCTCTCCGGGTTATCATTACAAATGCCAAGAAGCTCCCGACTTGACTGGAGTCTTTCGAAGCGATCCTGCACATTAAGGTTTCTGGGGACCCATCTTGACATCTAATATCACACTCCCTACCTATGTCATCAATCCTAATTCGACGATCATTCATGATGAGGGTCTCCACAGACGTGACAATTTGCTTTGTGATGCCATCAGCTGGCCGATCTGACAGTGTGTCATACTTCAGTGAGGTGCGCCCACGTTTAAATTCAGCTGATCATTTTGCCACTGTGGAATAGGCAGGACCACTGTCACCGTACACATCGGCTATTCGACGGTGATTTTCTTTGGCATTTGCTGCCCTTAACTCAACATTTTGATTTTCCATCATTGCTTGATGGTCACCAACTTTGAATGTTTTTGAGAATTACACAAATATGCTGTGACAAATTAAATAACTTGATATGTTTAAAATGGCGGAATGTTGTGTTGTCTAAATATTTAAAGAAAATGTGTGTTACGCTTGGCTGAATACGCTGGTCTATGAACTTTCTGACTTCCCCTCGTATGTCAACGTAAAAAGATTCTTGAATTTTTATAAAACAATTTTGAAATTCGACTTTGTATAAAATCAGATCAATAACAAACTTAGATATAATGTACAAAAGTACGTATTTAAAATAACAGTGTTACCAAACCCCTTTTAATTCCACGAACGCTTTGGAATAAAATTCCTTACTAGTCGACATGAAAATATTTTAATCATGTTAAAATGAAAAAATAGAAGTACCAAACTAAATTTTACCAAATCAACCTCAGGTATTTCTTTTAATGAGTAAATTTTGTAAAACTTAAGAAGCAGATAATTTTGATAATCGTGTTTATCTGACAATGCAATGAATTGCATCCCGGGTTTACGATAACTTAGGGCTTGTTTCGTCAAAACGCAGATTCAAGCCCATGGGTTGTACTTACATATTATCTAATTTTGCAGCACTAGACGTTCGTGTCGGAATAAAATTCCTCGTTTGTATTGCTCTGACCAAAATTGTGGAAATAAAAATATTTTAAGGTGTTTAAATAGAAGGATTAAACAAAACCAAACTTATTAATCCATGTCCGAATCATAATCCAGAAGCAAGGTAAAAACTTTGGAACAGACAAGTAAGGCCGGGTGCTCCGGCAGGATAAGAACCTCCTGTTTAGCTTGCCACAAGACCAACTCCCTCCTTTAAGGGTCTTTAAGGAATCCTTAAAGATCCTTAAAGATGTCCTTAAAGATCCTTAAAGCCTCCTTAAAGACCCCTTTAAGGACCACCATCTTCTTTAAGGATCTTTAAGGCTTCCTTACAGATCCTTAATGGAACTGAAATTTTAAGGATCTTTAATGCGGCTTTAAGGATCTTTAAGGATCACCCTGACATGTATTTAAATGATATAATGGTGTTTTTTCAACCACCCTGAATTGGCTAAGGAAGCACCATTATTTATTTATTTATTTATTTGGTATATATTACACAAAAATAATTGGAGAAAAACGCGATTAAAAATAAATGTCCGGTAATAAAATCTCATGATTGTTTTCAAAGTAATTAATTAATTAATTAATTAATTAATTTTTATTTATAATCTATACTGCTCCGAATATTATGTCCCAGCTCTAAATTGATTCAATGTACAACTTCTTATTTAATTATTTATTTATTTATTTATTTATTTATTAAACTAAAAAAAGTGTAGTTTTGACTATTTATCATTTTGGATTTATGCCCATAAGTAATAAACAGATCATGGTTCCTAATTGATGATCATCAACATTTCTCCGGTATCTCATCAACAACTTACCTAACTAATTGATAACAGAAGCAAATTCAAACTCATTTTAGCCAGACGATAGTATATTCTACCTGAAAAATTTACCGTATGTTGTTAATCTCTTTAATTACCTAGATGGATTTGAATTTTAATGGAATCTGATGATTAATCTACATGAGTAGTAATGTTAGGGATACTTTAGATACTTTTTACCAATTGTTATTTGTGTGTAAATAAATAAATAAATAAATAAATAAATAAATAAATAAATAAATATTTTTAAAAACTTTAATAAGTATATGAAATATGAGAGAGAGATAGAGATAGAGAGAGAGGGCAGAGCGAAGACCGTTTTTTAAACTACCATTATTTGATATTTCTTATTTCATGACCTTGAAATGTGCATTCATATAAATAAATAAATAAATAAATAAATAAATATTTTTAAAAACTTTAATAAGTATATGAAATATGAGAGAGAGATAGAGATAGAGAGAGAGGGCAGAGCGAAGACTGTTTTTTAAACTACCATTATTTGATATTTCTTATTTCATGACCTTGAAATGTGCATTCATATAAATAAATAAATAAATAAATAAATAAATAAATAAATAAATAATCAAATAAATAAATGATCATAAAATAAATAAATAAATAATCAAATAAATATATAAATAATCATATAAATAATTAAATAATCAAATAAATAAACAATCATATAAATAAATAAATAAATAAATAAACCACAATTTCATAGACAAAACTGGTAGATTCATTTGCACTATCTTCTTCATGTAATAATTTCTCGATCGATCCAGTAAAATAACTTGTATTCTCTGATCAAGTTGTTTATGGAGAGAGAGAGAGAGAGAGAGAGATAGATAGAGAGAGAGAAACTCGGAGCTGAGAGTTGTCTATCGGAACTTTTTCCCACAAGCGAAAACTATAAGCATGATTTTCTAATCATAGAATAGGTCCGCAATCCAAGTTAACGAATTTCGGGGTAATAAAATTGTGATTTATAATGAAACACTTAAAAGAAAAAAAACATTTAAATCATCGGCATTTATTTTAAGTAAATTATCGTTTTAATTTGTTTTCTTGCCGAAAATGGGGTTCTCTGTGTGTTTCCGTTTCATCCACAATCCTAGAACTGACGGCCGCCACAACATAACTAGCAAAATCTTGATCTCACTGCCTTGGTTCACATCTTTAGGGAAAATCTTGTGTGAGAAATCTCGCTTGTCGAATATTGGTTCTAATCTCAATGCACTTCGATTTCCTTCACTATCCTTGAACTTAAAGTCTCTACACAAGACTATACAATTTTGTTACAAACTGACAAAATATTAAACTGGGACAGGCCATAATCTCAGAAAATTTGTCAGTTCGCTCAGGTTTTACATTCTTGGCCATTCTAGAATTCTTGTTCATTGAATCAAATAATGATATAAGTGAAATAATCTTGACACAGGAATGAAACTCTATACTCTGCTATCCCGTTATCCTGATTATGTTGAGAAAAAAGTAAAAAAGTTTTCTCCAGAAATAAATCAAATGGTGTTGTTCAAACACAAAAAGATATTAGCAGTCTGCAGCTGACGTTGGAATATTGTCATATCTAGGAGAGAAAGAGAGAGAGAGGAGAGAGAATTTGGATTTGCAGTGTCGTGTACTTTTTTCGTTCGGTTTAAAAATAATTCAAAAATGGTAAATCATGCAGTGTCAGATCCAGCGGGATGGAGGTAGGTGGGCGGGGAGGGGGGCACCCCAACATTTGCCCCTGCTTTCCGACTTTTTTCCCTCTCGCTTACCGCAAATTGTCAAGCAACCAGTGGATGGACCAGTTAATTAGTGGTACTGATTAATTAATTCGTGTACAGGTAGGTAATTGCAATCAGGTGATGATGTAATGTACCAGTTCGCTGAGGTATGAAAGAATTTAGGTAGTGCTGACCAGTCTTAGGTGATAATGTTATTTACCTGATCACTTAGGCATGAAAGAACCCAGTTAGTATTAGTAAATGACGTTAATTAGTAATACTAATTAAGACACTTCTGTCTTGTCAGAAAGCATGAATTTTAAACAGGGTTGTTATCAGTACTTCCAAAATAATTCTTATTCAAGGACAGATTCCATAAAGAGTGATTCCATTAATCATAAATGAATATTGGGACCAAGGGTCAGGGCCAAGAGAGAGAGAGAGAGAGAGAGAGAGAGAGAGAGAGAGAGAGAGAAGAGAGAGAGCTAATTAGAATGGTACATTTTTAGCACATAAGATTATCTTTTTGTATATTATTATAGCGCAAAGTTCTATTTTCATATAAAAGTCCCAACTTTTGTACATTTTTTGTACATTTTTTGTACATTTTTTTTTATTTTTAATTGGTTTTAATAGATAAATTCCATCTCATTTGACTTTTTATTCTATCCGTCCGTTATTGGCTTTATGGAACAAATCTAAAATGATAAGTGCTATTTTCTGGTAAAAAGGATTCTTGTGTGTTGCACCATTATACTGATTATTTAGTATAATAATGTAATAATTTAATTAATATAATAAAATTAACTTGAATGTTCAGATGGATGTCATATAGATAATTTTAAACAAGTGGGGAAAAAAGGGGAGGAAGGAGACCTTCCACTTTGGTAGCAGCCAGCTCGGTAGAGTGTCGACTGTCCGCTCCAGAAGTGGAAGGTCGCGGGTTTGGTCTCTGGCCGGGTCTGATCCAAAACTTGAAAAAGGGTAGTGACTATTCACTCGGATCCGCTTTTGAGTATGACAATGGTAATATTTTTTTTAAACAGTTTTACCAGATTTATAACAGTAGGAAATGTCGCTAGTTCTACTGTTTCAATTTGTAAAGAGTACTATTATTGTAATGTTTAACATGTGCACCCCTTTTCTCTCTCTCTCTCTCTCTCTCTTCTTCTCTCTCTCTTCTCTCTCTCACCGTGAATTGAATTAATTTCTGAAATTATTTTATTTAACATTCTCACTGTTTCCCTCATAAAACAGTCATTTAAGTTAAATGCGAGATTTTGAAGGATAGATTAAGATTATAACAAATTATCATTAAAACTCGTCCTTCCATTTTGTACAGATTATTAAATGTCGCTGGTACAATATTATAGTTGTTTATCAAACAAGGAAATAAGTATTGGTATTACAACAAAAATGTAACTAAATTATAAAAGACAATTTTAAATAAAATTTACTTAAAAATTATTGTTTTAATTTCAAGAATTATTGAAATATTTTAATAAAAAAGCAGTAGTATGATTAAGATTATACAAATAGGAATGGATATCTGATCGATAATTGATCTTTATAAAAGTGATGTTTGCCAGTCAGATAAATAAGTGTATTACAGGTAAAGGTTTGATATGCCCGTTTTCCTTTGATCAGAAATCTTAAGTCAGTTAAATTAACCTAAAAATTATTCCTCTCAAGAATGAATGAGAAAACTATAATAATAATAATAATAATAATAATAATAATAATAATAATAATAAATATTTTAAAATGGAGTAAAACATTTTATTTATATATTTTATTATTAAATCTGAAAGATTTAGAGCTAGTCACGTGATCCTTAGGCTACCGGGTACTGATATAGTTTAAAAATATAAAATGCATATTCATGTCTTCCGTGGCCTAATGGATAAGGATGTAGAGTCAGGAAAGAATGTAATCTGGGGAACTAAGGGTAGTGAGTTCAAGTCCCGCTGCGAGCGAAATTAGATATTAAGTAAATTTGTAATAAATGATGTTAAATAATGTGTTCTTCTTTACTTGTGATTTCAGGACTACTTGCACAACAACCAAAATTAGTATAAATAGATAAAGAAAAATGATTAAATAAATAAGTTTATTTTTTATAAATTTACAAATTTTATAAATAAATAAAAAAAAATAAATAAAATAATTTTTTTAAATAAAACAATAAAATAAAATAAAAACAGTGTAAGAGTATAATAAGTTAAATAATTTATATATATTTAACATCACATTTATATAAATTTAAAATTTAAAAAAATGTAAAGAAATTTGTTTTCTGTGTTTATTAAACGAATCCTTAAAGCCGCCTTAAAGATCCTTAAAATTTCAATTCCATTAAGGATCTTTAAGGATGTCCTTAAAGAGACCTTAAAGACACATTTAAGGTCCTTAAAGACCCCTTAAAGATCCTTAAAGCCCCATTTAATGAGTCTTTAAGGGGGCTTTAAGGATCCTTAAAGGTGACTTTTCTTCTTGTGTGCTACACCCGCCACGTGTAATTAAAATTGTGTGAAAGGAAGATGGGACTATGAGACGTCAAACATATCCAGGGCAATCCTGGACACAGAGACATCAAATTTATCAACAATACTGTGATGACGGCCATAAAACTTTTTGAGGGCCTTGATTAGCCTAGGCTTGCAATATTCCTGAGTCAACAATTTATTTACAAGCAGCCTACTATGTTGTACAAAGTCCACGTAGTGGGAACAAGCTCTACCATAGCGGATTTTTTCTTACCAAATTCACTCGCGATAATACTTTGATTGATTTAAAAATTTAAATAAAATTTAAGAAACATATAATTTTAATAAAAAATGTTTATCTGACAATACAATGATTTGCTTAGTCAAAACGCTAAAATTCAAGCCCATCGGTTTTAATTATTACTTAGAATATTTTAATTTCGCAGGACTAGACAGCCTTTGAACAATAGAATAAAACCTAAGATATTTTCTGCCATAAGGACAGTTGTATTCTAGGTTAAAATAGTGATTCTGATCCATTGAAAATTATTAATTTCTTAATTTATTTCAATATTTACAAAGTCAATATTTGGTAACCTAGCTATCCCTATTTTCTACATATTTTGACTGGAGGATTTTGCCTTTTTTATGTTAAAGACCTTTCAAATTACAAATTTAAAAAACTACTTTTCATAAATGCATAATTTCCATACAAGTTTAATGGTATCATAACATTTTTCACCTGTGTAACACATTCTGTAAATTATTTTGAAACAAGTTCTCAACGAGACTGAAATATCAGTGCCTAATATTTTCTAATATATTTCAATTTCCACAATTTTGACCCGAGCACTTCTGATAAGGAATTATATTTCAAAAGAGTCGTCCTATCCGGAAAAAATTAAAACGGTTTTATTTATTATAACAATACTTTCAGAAAAATAATACCATCAGAACTGGCAGTGTTACATCACTATAGAAAGTGTCCTGGAGGCCCAAATTGGGGAGATTGTTCAAAACAGAAAAGGGATAAAGACACAGTGATGACAAGGCATACAGATGAATTAGAAGATCTTGTAAAGAAAGCTAAGGAACAAATTCAGAAGATTGATTAAAATACTATAAAGGCGGAATTTCTGTGAGACGTGGTATTGGATTGGATGCATAACAATTCTATTCACCCAAGTGAACTATAATTAGATAGTAGTAACTTAGACTTACTTTTTACTCAGACAAAATTAGCGAAGTAAAAAACCAGATTACAGCCCAACCTGCCTTAATGGCCACTTCTATATAAGGGCTTCTTGCTTATAAAGGCCAGTGGAATTGTATTCCAATTGCTTTGTATTCATATTCTTTTCTACCTCTTATTGAATAAGAACAAACACATTGTTGGCATGTGACGGCCAACCATAGCACAGTTTATAGCACTGGCTTATAAAGGCCAGTGGAATTGTATTCCAATTGTTTTGTATTCATATATTTGAACCTGTATTTAAAGGTCACTTTTGCCGGTTCTCTTGAATGGTATTTATAGACAGGTTTGACTATATTTAAAACTAAAAAGCTTGAGAAATTTTGTCAAAAAAGCGACAGTGGGATTTTTGAGATAAATATAAGGAATGGCATAATATTTTTTTAATGAGATTCCCAATAGTTTATATTTGCTTTTAAATGTGTTACTTAGTATTTATTCAAGAGTTCAGAGAAGTGATAAGGGTTTTGTTTTAATTCATTAAACAAGAACAACTCACTTGTATTAAGACGATTAGTTATAAAAGGCAGAGAAGAAAACAAAAATGCACTTTTTCCTAGAAAGTTGACAATCAGTTATATATTGTATTTCCACAAATTCATTGCACACGGAAATTGCAAGAATAAATTCGTATTTTCCAAAAACTTACAAAAATTTTGTCAAAACTTAATGCAAAATATACTGGCGTAATAGGAAAAATATTTTTCATTTTTTTATTCTGTACATAGAGCACTTTTGAGAAAAAACAACAAATATGACTATGTCAAAAATTATCCCTTCTGTACCTTCTTACTTTGAACAACTATAAACGTTAGGTCATAATTGGAATATTCATGATGATCACACCTGGGAAAACCCGAACAACAATGACCTACCTGACCCTAAATGCCTTGATGTAACTTTGAAAGAGGCCCAATATGTGTATAAACTTGATCAAATTTCCAAAATTTTCGCAAAATTTCTCTATATACAGAAGAACTGAACAAAACGTTTTTAATTTGGTTAGGTCAGCGCATTTTAAATGCATTTTATTGATAGTTTAAACGAAACATTTTTAATTAGAAGAAATAAATAATAAAAAGCATGTGCATTCAATTTATGGAAATACAGTAGTATGTTTAACCCATTGGCCAAGTAACTTGGCTGCTAGACATGCTATGTCGTGAAAACTGTTTCAACAGACAACTCAAGATGTAATCTTTCCACATAAAACTCGAGATATACTCTTTTCACATGTAAACAACCTGTTGTGTGATGAATGTACCTATAATGAATGATAGAGTGTTTAACATTTAATTTGCTTCTTTGATTTTTGCAATTTTGTCAGAGTTGTTTCCATTACGAGTCTGACAGTTGGTAGTGACTATTCATTCCCGAAGCATCCAGCATTATTAATTTTGTTGTCTTGGGGATATAACATATATAGGCATTTAAAGACCTAAAAGCTATGGTCCTCATTACAAATCCTGATAAGTATGATGTTTATGTATTTAATTATACAGTGAGTTTTAAATGTCAATTTTCACTGGTCATACCCCGCAAACTAGTTTGAGGAGTATATAGAAATTACTATGTCTGTCTGTCTTTCCGTCTGTCTGTGTAAAATCGTTTCCGAGCCACATCTCATGGTTGTTTTAGACGACTGTCAAAAAACTTCAATTGAATAATCCTCATGGTTCAAAGGTGTATCATAACCTTGAACCAAGGTCAAATTGGAAAGGTCAAGGTCGTCGGAAAACATTAAATGTTGGAACAGGGGTATTGGCTATCAAGTTCTATTTTTTCTTTTTATTTTTACAAAAGAAAAACATTACGAAAATATACATGACAGTATTGTAATTTGTTAGAACTAAGTTAAAATAATCATCTTTTACAGAATTCCGATGCTGTTTAAATTTTAGAAATTTCGATGTTGATTTGGTTTTCTATACAAAGTTTGCATAGGGATAATAAAATCGAATCCATGTAAAGTGACCAAATACTAACACATTACAAATCAGAGTATTTAGTGCAACCAGCTTTCAGAACGTTTTATATTTTTGACAAAGTTTACCTGCGTTTGCAATAAATATCAACAGACGACACAAAACCGAAAGTACTCCAATAGAGTAAAATGATAATTCTCGCGAAAATCAATTGACGTATCGCTGACCACACCAACAATGCTTCGACAAAGTCCTGACATGCTTTAATTTCACGCAGAAAGAATGAAAACTTGTTCTGAATTGCGCCGTTTAATGACGTCACTCAGACAAGTACGTCATTAGTTGCTGTGGCGCTGCTTTTGTACCGTGATGGCGGTCTTTGTCGGAACATTGTGGCCATGGTCGGCAATACGTCAATTGACACGACAGTTTCCCGGTTTTCAGAATCTTCAAAAAATATATAGAGAGGATACTTGCAAATATGCATAAAAACTGCATCACCTTATGTATTCACGTGATTTCCTACAATCTAAAAAGTATGACATCATAATTAATCATAAGTCTTAACCGCAAATTTATATTATACTTATAATTTTAGTGGTGATTCATTTAAACTTCTCAGAAAATTCGCCCATCAATGTTCCAATTTTAGCCATTTGCGTGCAAGTAGGAAACTTTAAAACAGAAAAAGTCTCTTAACGCAGCGATAACTCTCTCTTTCTACCGCCTGTTACAGGATACATATCAAACTCATTAAGTATCTTTTCTGATACTTTAAACGATAATATGTTCGTCATCCGATTGTGTATATGTATAATAAATACATTTTGAGAGGTTTAGTACAGTAAGTTTTAAATCACGTAACAGTCTTTAAAGTTTAGTACAGACCGGAACACTTGAAATTTGATAAAAACCATATAGGATCTAGTCGAATATTGACATGTTTGTAGATATATTTGATCCTTTTAGCGATGAATTGTTTATTTAAATGAACAAATTCAGATAACTAAAATCTAGAAACAATCGTACTGTCTCTAAAACGATATACAATAGAACCAAAAGAAAATATGACAACCTTAAAAGAAGAGGAAATCGAATTGTTTTTGTTGGATCTTCCGGCAGTTATTTTCCTGATTATCGTGTGTATTATTGGGACTACTGGAAACCTTCATGTTGTTCTAGTGTATTCGTTAAAATACAAACCTTCAAATTATCGAAATTTAATAGTGTTGCTTGGTACAGTGGACTTGCTTGCTTGTGGTGTCATGATACCTTTAATACTTGGTCATTTAAGACATTATTACTCCGCGTCTAATTTTGTATGTACGTTATTTTTGCCACATTTTGTCAGTTTTGCGTCTGTGTTTCTCTTGGCAACCATTGCTGTTGAACGCTTCAGAAAAGTATGTCAGCCATTTAAACTCCAGTTTAAACAAAAGCACCTCATAGCAATATGCAGTTTTGTCATTGCCTTGTAATCTACATATTCATTGGAAGATTGATATATCGCCAAGTGAAATTAAAGAAATTCTCGATTTTGACCAGAAATTCAAGACGACGGAGTTCTAACGCAACAACAGACGCCACAGACATTACGCGTTACACGAATAAGACTATTGGAGAAGTTGATGAACAAGGACAAAGAAAAGAAACTGAGGTAGAAGGAAGTATACCAAATAAGAATGTAACAATAACGACAATGAAACCTACAGAGAATAATAAGACTATAAAACCTATACAGGAACTTGCGACAATGAAAACAACAGATATTGCGACAATGAAAACAACAACAGATATTGCGACAGTAAAACCTACAGCGGATATTGCGCCAATGAAACTTACACATAATAATGCGACAATGGAACCTACACAGGATATTGTGACAATGGAACCTAGACCGGATATTGCGACAATTGAATCAGCACCACTTAGTAATTGTATAATCAAACCAACTAAATCAAAATATAATAGAACTTTGCAGATAACTTTTATGTTGATTTTAGCAACCGCTGCTTCGTACATCTTTTATTTGATAAGCGTGGTATGTTTGATCATTTTGTCCATTGAAAATGTTGCAGTTGAAGCTGTCGAAAAATTAGGAAGCGGTTACGTTATTTTGCAACACGTTTTCGTTTTAGGCAATGCCATCAACCCGATTATTTACGGTTTTTTCGATCCCAAATTCCGACAGAAAACATTTAGAATGTATGTTAATTTATTTAACTGTTTAAAGCAATGCAAGATTTAACTATTGTTCAAACAATCGATGATTGAAGAAAGAAATTGGTTTTAGGAAAATGTAGAGAGTGCAGTGATTATACTATAAGGGGGACCCGACCATTCACTAATCTTATTCCACCACTATTATAGCTCAGTTCGTAGAGAACTCGGTCGAACCCCGACCGGGTCTGATCCTAGACTATAAAGTGAATAGTGACTGGTTATCTCGAAGCACTCAGCATTATTAAATTAAAGGCAAAGTTCATTCGGATAGGATCTTAAAATAAACGAGTTCCGGTGTCACGGAAGGCGTGACATTATAAAGAACATTACTGTAAGATGCTACCAGCGCAACACAGAGGCAAAATTTTTGCACCCTTGCCTATAGCTGGCGACGTTTCGATATAAGTGAGATATTTTTGACTGGAACGTTTAACACCATTACTCATTCAAAATCTGTAATTTTACAACCTCTGGTACACTGTGGCCCATTTTATTTCTTTCGGAACACATTTACGTTTTGGGATATACAAGCTGTCGAAAAATTAGGAAGTGAATAGTGACTGGTTTTTTTTCGGGAAGCACTCAGCATTATTTAATATAGGGCAAGGTTCATTCGGATGGGATCTTAAAATAAACGAGTTCTGGTGTCACGGAAGACGTGGCATTATAAAAAACATTACTGTAAGATGCAACCAACGCAACACAGAGGCAAAATGTTTGTACCCTTGCCTATAGCTGGCGACGTTTCGATATAAGTGAGATATTTTTGACCGGAACGTTTAACACAATAACTCAACCTAAATCAGTAATTTTAAAACCTCTGGTCTACTCTGACTCATTTTATTTCTATGTTTTGGGAAAAACCAGCAACCAGTCATTTACGATTGTTTAATTTGTAACTAAAATGTACAAAGTGTAGTAATGGTACAATTAGAGGGCCGTCTACAACTTGAAGTCCATTTTTTAATTGCACCATGTTAACATTTAAAGCAATGATAAAACTCGAAACATAATTCACGTAGCGAATTATACAGTGTGCAAAATATCCAATTGTATAATTGTTTTAACAAAAAGAAACTTTTCATTTCATGTTTTTAGACATGTGTCGTGTTTGTGTATATATTGTGTTGGTTTGTTACCAAGGACGTGTTTTTTATTTCCATTTGTTTTTATTTCACAGTAACCGAGTAATGACTTTCTTCAATCATATAAGCATTTTGATTTACGTTATTTTAGTTTTGTACTTATACGTCAAATCTTTTTCAGGCTTTTTCTTCTTCTAAATTTAAACTGTATTTAACCGAGCTAAATTTTGATTTAAAATAAATTATAATTAATAAACTGCTTTGTTAAGATTTTGTTCATTTATTTAGTTTTATTAAAATCAATGATAGATTGATCATTTTCCATGAAAAAACTATTATATTTATTCAAATGGATCTGAGTTGAATTATATTGAAGAGACAAAATACACTGTATCCCTCTGTAGAAAAGTTTTGGCAATCAAAATCAAACATACTAATCCATGTCCGAATCACAATCGAGAAGCAAAGTGAAAAATTGGGAACTGACAAGTTAGGTCAGACACGTAAACTTCCACTAGGGAAGTGAGGCCGGGTGCTCCGAAAGGGTAAACACCTCCTTTTTTTGCTAGCTACACCCGCCACGTGTGTAATAAAATTGTGTGAAAGGAACATGGAACTAAGGGACGTCAAATATATCCAAGGCAATCCTGGACACAGAGACATCAAACTTATCAACAATACTGTGATGACGGCCATTAAACTTTTTGAGGGCCTTGATAATCCTAGGCTTGCAATATCCCTGAGTCAACAATTTACATGTATTTGCAAGCAGCCTACTTAGTTGAACAAAGTCTCCGAAGTGGGAACAAGCTCTACCATAGCGTATTAAATGGGGAACAAACACACCATAAGCAGGGGAAGCAGGTATATTGCTGAATAGACAAGGAAAGTTGACAATAGAAACATTTAAGTCATCACGTTTGTCATAAAGTTTCAAATGTAACCTTTCATGTGCGTCATAATTTAGGTATAAGTTTAAATATGTAACAGAACTTGTGCTAAACGTACATGGAAGCTCTCCGGGTTATCATTATAAATGCCAAAAAAAAAAACTCCCGACTTGACTGGAGTCTTTGGAAGCAATCCTGCACATTAAGGTTTCTGGGGACCCATCTTGCGGATACTTTTGACATCCCAAGATGCTCGTGGATAACCGTGTGTACACTCCCATGTGAAATGTCACACTCCCTAGCTATGTCATCAATCCTAATTCGATGATCAATCATGATGAGGGTCTCCACAGACGTGACAATTTCCTTTGTGATGGCATCAGCTGGCTGACCTGACCGTGGGTCATCCTTCAGTGAGGCGCGCCCACGTTTTAATTTAGCTACTATTTTGCCACTGTTGACACTGATGAATAGGCAGGACCACTGTCACCGTACACCTCGGCCAGTTGCCGGTGAATTTCTTTTGCATTTGATCCCTCTACTTTATTACTGCCCTAAACTCAACATGTTGATTTTCAATTTTCCATCATTGCTTGATGGTCACCAACTTTAAATGCCTTTGAGAATTACACTAATATGTTGTGACAAATAAAATTGATATGTTTAAAATAGCGTTGTGTTGTGTTGTCTAAATAAGTAAAGAAAATGTGTGTTATGCTTGGCTGAATACGCTGTTTTATGAACTTTCTGACTTCCCCTCGTAGCATTGCACCAATACAATAATATCATTACAAACTCTGTAGTAAAATATTCTTTTGTTGGTTTTAATGTAAATAAAAACATTTTTTAATTAGAAATACACAAAAATATTCGTTCATAGTAATATGAAAATATATGTTTGTTGCAATAAATAAAATGAAAAATGTACATGTATTACTGAGGGAATTATATATAATGTTGTAGAGTAAAACCTCAATTCGTTGCCACCTTATTCAGGCATTATAACAGGGATTTAGCGGAGATTCAGCGAAGACTTATCAATAAAACACATTGAGCCAATTATAAATAAATTTTGTACAGTAAACCTCGATTCATTGCCACCTTCTTCAGTTATAACGGGGATTTGGCAGTTATTCAACGAAGCCTGATTAATAAATCATCTTGAGTAAAAAATAAATTAATTTTTACAGTAAACTCTCGATTCAAAACCGCCGATCACTGTATAGGAATTAGGTGATTAACTAACAGAGACTTATTAAGATAAACACATTGAAGGCATTAAAAATTTGCCTAAGTCCAATAAAATGAAGCATAAAAATAGTAAATAAAGGATTAAAGTACGTCGCCAGCTATAAGCAAAGGTGCAGAAAATTTGCCTGTGCGTTGCGCTGATGGCATTATACAGCACGGTTCTTTTACGTGCCAAGCCCACCGTGACATGGGACCTCGTTTATTTTAAGTTCCCATCCGACAGAACCGTGACTTTCATTTTGTAATGCCGAGTGCTTGGCAAAAAAAAAAAAAAAACAGTCACTACCCACTTTCAAGTCTTGGGTCAGACCCGGCCGAGGATCGAACCCACGACCTCCCACATACGGAGCGAGCACTCTACGAACTGAGCTACCGCATTGATCCAAACATACTAGTAGCATGAAAATGCAACAACATACGGAAGCAACAGAGGATAATAAAGAAAAACATATAGTCATTAATAAAATTTACATGACAGTATTGCAATTTGTTAGTATTTGGAAATTAAGTTAAATGAATCATCTTTTAAGAACTGCGATGCTGTTTACATTTTAGAAAGTTCGATGCAGATTTGGTTTTCTATATAAATTTGCGTAGGTGTAATAAAATCCCATCCATGTAACGCGACCATACACATACTAATATATTACAAATCGCTGTATTCTATGCAACACTAACACGAATGAGTACTATAAATCGGACAATTTTCGTTGTCTTTTTATTTTCGTTTAAATTTTTCTAATGTAACAAGACGCGACATAAAAATATTTTGAATTTTTTATATTTTTGACAGTGTTTACCTGGTTTTTGCAATAAATATTATCAGACGGCACAAAACCATAAAGTATGACAATAGAGTAAAATGTTAATTGTCGCAAAAAATAATTCACACGACAGTTTTGTGTTTTTTATTATCTTTGGAAAAAAAATATATAGAGGATACATGAAAATATGCATAAAAACTGTTTCTCGTTTTGTATCCGTGTGATATCCTACAATCTAAAAAGTATGACTTCATTATCATTTATCTAAGCCGCAATTTAAATTGCAAATATTGCACTATTAAATTATCCTTATACGTTTAGTTGTGATTCATTTAAACTTCTTGAAAATTTCGCCCATCCATGTTCGAATTTTTAGCCATTTGCGTTAAAGTAGGAAACTTTAAACTCAGAAGACACCTCTTAACACAGCGATAACGCTCTCTTTGTTCTGCCTTTGAAATGATTCAAATAGTATATTCTACTTTAAACGGTAATATGTTCGTCATCCGATTGTATATATGTATAATAAATGTATTTTGAGAGGTTTAGTGTAGCGCATGTGCAGCCTCGAACATCTAAGGGCATCACAGACCTGTTATTGCTCAATCTCGTGTGGCTAAAATTAAACAGACAGTTTAAGATCACGTAACAGCCAATTAAGTTTAGAATGTAAAGTACAGATTAAACACTTTAAATTTGATAAAAATCATAAGGATCTACTCGTCAATTGACATGTCGGGAAACGTAGTTGCTATATATACATGTATATTGATCCTTTTAGCGATGAACTGTGTATTTTAATGGTATCTTGAACAGCATTCTGATCACAAAAATCAAGAAACAATCGTACTGTTAATGAAGTTATATACATTGGAACCAAAAGAAATTATGACAACCTTAGAAGAAGAGGAATTCAAATTGTTTTTGTTGGATCTTCCGGCAGTTATTTTCCTGATTATCGTGTGTATTATTGGGACTACCGGAAATCTTCATGTTGTTCTTGTATATTCGCTAAAATACAAACCTTCAAATTATCGGAATCTAATAGTGTTGCTTGGATCAGTGGACTTGCTTGCTTGTTGTGTAATGATACCTCTAATACTTGATCATTTAAGACATTATTACTCAACGTCTAATTTTGTATGTACGTTATTTTTGCCACATTTTGTTAGTTTTGCGTCTGTGTTTCTCTTGGCAACCATTGCTGTCGAACGCTTCAGAAAAGTATGTCAGCCGTTTAAACTCCAGTTTAAACAAAAGCACCTCATAGCAATATGCAGTTGTGTCATGATTATTTCACTGATACTGTCAATTCCATCGCTGATATTTTATGGATCAGAAACATACTGGGATCAGAACTTAAATGAAACATATTCATTTTGTGCCTATCCAAAGGAAGGTCAATACGAAATGATGGTTCATGTATACAACGTGATGCCGCCATTGTTTGGGACAATCCCCATTATAGTGTGCCTTGTAATCTACATAATCATTGGAAGATTGATATATCGCCAAGTGAAATTAAAGAAATTCTCGATTTTGACCAGAAATTCAAGACGACGGAGTTCTAACGCAACAACAGACGTCACAGACATTACGCGTTACACGAATAAGACTATTGGAGAAGTTGATGAACAAGGACAAACAAAAGAAACTGAGGTAGAAGGAAGTATACCAAATCAGAATGTAACAATAACGACAATGAAACCTTCAGGGAATAATATGACTATAAAACCTATACAGGAACTTGCGACAATGAAAACAACAGATATTGCGACAGTGAAAACAACAACATATATTGCGACAGTAAAACCTACAGCGGATATTGCGCCAATGAAACTTACACATAATAATGCGACAATGGAACCTACACAGGATATTGTGACAATGGAACCTAGACCGGATATTGCGACAATTGAATCAGCACCACTTAGTAATTGTATAATCAAACCAACTAAATCAAAATATAATAGAACCTTGCAAATAACTTTTATGTTGATTTTAGCAACCGCTGCTTCGTACATCTTTTATTTGATAAGCGTGGTATGTTTGATCATTTTGTCCATTGAAGATGTTGCAGTTGAAGCTGTCGAAAAAGTAGGAAGCGGTTACGTTATTTTGCAACACATTTTTGTTTTAGGCAATGCTATCAACCCGATTATTTACGGTTTTTTCGATCCTAAATTCCGACAGAAAACATTTAGAATGTATGTTAATTTATTTAGCTGTTTAAAGCAATGTAAAATGTAATTATTGTACAAATAGCTAATGATTAAAAAAGTCATTTGTTTTAACTTAGGAAAATGTATTGGGTGCAGTGATTATACTATCAGAGAGACCCAACCATTCACTTATCGTATTTCACCACTAATATAGTCCAATTCGTAGAGAACTCGTTCTAACCCCGATCGGGTCTGACCCTAAGCTAGAAAGTGAATAGTGACTGTGTTTTTTCGCGAAGCTCTCAGCATTGTTAGTTCATTCGGAAGGGATCTTAAAATAAACAAGTTCCGGTATCAAGGAAGGCGTGGCATTATAAAGAACATTACTGTAAAATGCTACCAGCTCAACACAGAGGCAAAATGTTTGCACCCTTGCCTATAGCTGGCAACGTTTTGATATAAGTGAGATATTTTTTACTGGAACGTTTAATACCATTACTCACCCAAAATCAGTAATTTTACAACCTCTGGTCCACTGCACGGTCCATTTTATTTCTTTCGGAACACATTTACGTTTTGGGAAATACAAATACCATTTACGGTTGTTCAATTTGTAACTAAAATGTACAATGTGTAGTAATGGTACAATTAGAGGGCTGTATACAACTTGAAGTTCATTTTTAATTGCACCATGTTTACATTTTAGGCAATGATAAAACTCAAAACATAATTCACGTAGCGAATTATACGGTGTGCAAACTATCCAATTTTATAATTGTTTTAACAGAAAGAAATTTTTCATTTTATGTTTTTAGACATGAGTTGTGAGTGTGTATATATTGTGTTGGTTTGTTACCAAGAATGTGTTTTTTATTTCGATTTTTTTTATTTCACAGTAACCGAGTAATGACTTTCTTCAATCATATGAAATGTAAGCATTTTGATTTACGTTATTTTACTTTTGTACTTGTACGTCAAATCTTTTCAGGCTTTTTCTTTTTCTAAATTTTAACTGTACTTAACAAAGCTAAATTTTGATTTAAAATAAATTTTAATTAGTAAACTGCTTTGTTAAGATTTTGTTCATTTATTTAGTTTTATTAAAAACCAATGATAGAATGATCATCTTCCATAAAAAAACTATTATATTTATTAAAATTGATCTGAGTTGAATGATATTAAAGAGACAAAATACACTATCCCTCTGTAGAAAAGTTTTGGTAATCAAAATCAAACATACTAATCCATGTCCGAATCACAATCGAGAAGCAAAGTGAAAAATTTGGAACTGACAAGTTAGGTCATACACGTAAACTTCCACTAGGGAAGTGAGGCCGGATGCTCCGGAAGGGTAAACACCTCCTGTTTAGCTAGCTACACCCGCCACGTGTGTGATAAAATTGTGTGAAAGGAACATGGAACTAAGGGACGTCAAATATATCCAAGGCAATCCTGGAAACAGAGACATCAAACTTATGAACAATACTGTGATGACGGCCATTAAACTTTTTGAGGGCCTTGATAATCCTAGGCTTGCAATATCCCTGAGTCAACAATTTACAGTTGAACTTCGATAACTCGAAGTTCACGGGATGATGACTTCGAGTTATCGGAGTGTTCGAGTTTTCGAAGTTGAAGAATGACGTCACAATGTAACTTTCATTTCTTTGGGAGAAATGTTGGATTGTGTAAACCTGTTTACTAATACACTGGTGTAATATGTACCGGTATTACATAAAATAATAAATGAATTAAAATCAAATTATTAATTATGTTTTTATAAGGACTGGTTGCGACAACAAACGCATACATGAAATACACAAAATGTGTATTACCAATACATGACCGTAATGCATTCAAAGAACTGAATCAGATAAACATATCCATGTACATTGTATGTGATAATAAACAAAACAAGACGCACATTTTAAAGAAATTATAAAACTAGTGTGCCTACCACGTGTTAGTCATTAAAACCCAGCTTAAATCACCTGAAAATTTATTGTTGTCGCCAGCGGCACAAAACTCGGCTTCTACTGAGGGGGTATACGGTTACACTTCATCGCCCATTACGGCACAGAGTACTAATCCTTTAATTGATACTCATTATTACAGTAGCAAAACCTTTGATCTGCACCACTTCTCCAATCATTAATCAGAAGTATTATAGCTAATTGTCGATTAATTACCGTGTTCTCACTGAAACGATCTATTGGTCACCCATTGTAAAAAATATTTCGAGTTTTAGAAGGTTGTTTTTCCTATAATTATTAATTTTGCACCTTAAAATTACTTCGAGTTATCGAGGGTATTGGAGTTACAGGTGTTTGAGTTATCGAAGTTGTATTTATATAGTTTATACAGAAAATCGGTCGGGACAAAATTATTAATTCGAGTTATCCGTGGTATTCGAGATATCGAAGTTCGAGTTATCGAAGTTCTACTGTATTTGCAAGCAGCCTACTTAGTTGAACAAAGTCCCGTAGGGAACAAGCTCTACCATAGCGTATTAAATGGGGAACAAATACACCATAAGCAGGGGAAGCAGGTATATTGCTGAATAGACAAGGAAAGTTGACAATAGAAACATTTAAGTCATCACGTTTGTCATAAAGTTTCAAATGTAACCTTTCATGTGCGTCATAATTTAGGTATAAGTTTAAATATGTAACAGAACTTGTGCTAAACGTACATGGAAGCTCTCCGGGTTATCATTATAAATGCCAAAAAAACTCCCAACTTGACTGGAGTCTTTGGAAGCAATCCTACACATTAAGGTTTCTGGGGACCCATCTTGCGGATACTTTTGACATCCCAAGATGCTCGTGGATAACTGTGTGTACACTCCCATATGAAATGTCACACTCCCTAGCTATGTCATCAATCCTAATTCGATGATCAATCATGATGAGGGTCTCCACAGACGTGACAATTTCCTTTGTGATGGCATCAGCTGGCTGACCTGACCGTGGGTCATCCTTCAGTGAGGCGCGCCCACGTTTTAATTTACCTACTATTTTGCCACTGTTGACACTGGTGAATAGGCAGGACCACTGTCACCGTACACCTCGGCCATTCGCCGGTGGATTTCTTTTGCATTTGATCCCTCTACTTTATTACTGTCCTAAACTCAACATTTTGATTTTCAATTTTCCATCATTGCTTGATGGTCACCAACTTTAAATGCCTTTGAGAATTACACTAATATGTTGTGACAAATAAAATTGATATGTTTAAAATGGCGGAATGTTGTGTTGTCTAAATAAGTAAAGAAAATGTGTGTTATGCTTGGCTGAATACGCTGTTCTATGAACTTTCTGACTTCCCCTCGTAGCATTGCACCAATACAATAATATCATTATAAACTCTGTAGTAAAATATTCTTTTGTTGGTTTTAATGTAAATAAAAACATTTTTTAATTAGAAATACACAAAAATATTCGTTCATAGTAATATGGAAATAAATGTTTGTTGCAATAAATAAAATGAAAACTGTACATGTATTACTGAGGGAATTATATATAATGTTGTAGAGTAAAACCTCAATTCGTTGCCACCTTATTAGTCATTATAACAGGGATTTAGCGGAGATTCAACGAAGACTTATCAATAAAACACATTGAGCCAATTATAAATGAATTTTGTACAGTAAACCTCGATTCATTGCCACCTTCTTCAGTTATAACGGGGATTTGGCAGTTATTCAACGAAGCCTGATTAATAAATCATCTTGAGTAAAAAAAATGAATTTTTACAGTAAACTCTCGATTCAAAACCGCCGATCACTGTATAGGAATTAGGTGATTAACTAACAGAGACTTATTAAGATAAACACATTGAAGGCATTAAAAATTTGCCTAAGTCCAATAAAATGAAGCATAAAAATAGTAAATAAAGGATTAAAGTACATACTAGTAAAGTTGAGTAATGGTGTTAACGTCCCAGTCAAAAATATTTGACTTATATCGAGACGTCGCCAGCTATAAGCGAAGGTGCAGAAAATTTGCCTGTGCGTTGCGCTGATGACATTATACAGCAGGGTTCTTTAACGTGCCAAGCCCACCGTGACATGGGACCTCGTTTATTTTAAGTTCCCATCCGACAGAACCGTGACTTTCATTTCGTAATGCCAAGTGCTTGGCAAAAAAAAAAAGAAAAGTCACTACCCACTTTCAAGTCTTGGGTCAGACCCGGCCGAGGATCGAACCCACGACCTCCCACATACGGAGCGAGCACTCTACCAACTGAGCTACCGCATTGATCCAAACATACTAGTAGCATGAAAATGCAACAAAATACGGAAGCAACAGAGGATAATAAAGAAAAACATATGGTCATTACTAAAATATACATGACAGTATTGCAATTTGTTAGTATTTGGAAATTAAGTTAAATGAATCATCTTTTAAGAACTGCGATGCTGTTTACATTTTAGAAAGTTCGATGCAGATTTGGTTTTCTATATAAATTTTGCATAGGTGTAATTACATATTATATCAGTTTTAATTTTACAGCACTAGACGGCCGTTTCGGAATAAAATCCCATCCATGTTAAGCGACCATACACATACTAATATATTACAAATCACTATTTTTTGCAACACTAACAGGAAAGAATACAATAAATCGGAAAATTTTCGTTTAAATTCGCTAGTAATACAAGACGCGACAAAAAACATTCGGAATTTTTTATATTTTTGACACAGTTTACCTGTTTTTTTTCCAATAACTATCATCAGACGGCACAAAACTTAGAGTACGACAATAGAGTAAAATGGTAATTCTCGCAAAAAATAATTTACACGACAGTTTTCCGGTTTTCAGTATCTTTGGAAAAAATATAAAGGGGATACTTCAAAATATGCATAGAACTGATTCTCGTTATGTCCGCTGTGATTTCCTTCAATCTAAAACGTATGACATCAAAATCATTTATTTTAACCGCAATTGAAATGCACTATTAAATTATGCTTGCACTTTCAGTTGTGATTACTTTAAACTTCTCGGAAATTTCGCCCATCAATGTTTGCATTTTTAGCCATTTGCGTGCAAGTAGGAAACATAAACTCAGCAGACTCCTCTTAACACAGCGATAATGCTCTCTTTGTTCAGCCATATGAAACTCATTAAGTATATATTCTGATACTTTAAACGATAATATGTTCGTCATCCGATTTTAATATATAATAAATGCATTATAAGAGGTTTAGCACAGCCATTTAAAAACGTAACACTAACTTAAATTTAGCATGGGAAGTACAGACCAAACACTTGAAATTTGATATAAATCATACATGATCTAGTAGTCAATTGATATGTTGTTGATATATTTGCTCCTTTTAGCGATGAATTGTTTATTTTAATGGTATCTATAATAAATTCGGATCACAATAAATCCAGAGAAACAGTTGTGTTGTCTATTAAGTGATATACATTGGAACCTTCAAAAATTATGACAACTTTAGAAGAAGAGGAATTCAAAAAGTTTTTGAGGTTGTTTCCGGTAGTTATTTTCCTGATTATCGTGTGTATTATTGGGACTACTGGAAACTTTCATGTTGTTGTTGTGTATTCGCTAAAATACAAACCTTCAAATTATCGGAATTTAATAGTGTTGCTTGGTACAGTGGACTTGCTTGCTTGTGGCGTCATGATACCTCTAATACTTGATGGTTTAAGACATTATTACTCTACGTCTAATTTTGTATGTTCGTTATTTTTGCATCATTTTTTCAGTTTGCGTCTGTGTTTATCTTGGCAACCATTGCTGTCGAACGCTTCAGAAAAGTATGTCGGCCATTTCAACTCCAGTTTGAACAGAAACACATTATAGCAATATGCAGTTTTGTCATGATTATTTCACTGATACTGTCAATTCCATCGCTGATATTTTATGGATCAGAAACATACGGGGATCAGAACTTAAATCAAACATATTCATATTGTGCCTATCCAAAAGAAGGTCAAGACAAAATGATTGTTCATATATATAACGTGATGGTGCTATTTTTTGGGGCAATCCCCATTATAGTTTGCCTTGTAATTTACACAATCATTGGAAGATTGATATATCGCCAGTGAAATTAAAGGAATTCTCAATATCGATAAGAAAGTCAAGACAACGGAGTTCAAACACAACAACAGACGTCAAAGACAATATACGATACAAGAATAAGATTTTTGGAGAGGTTGATAAACAAGGACAATCAAGAAAAACTGAGATAGAAGGAAGTACACCAATTCAGAATGTAACAATAGCGACAATAACACCTAAAGAGAATAATATGACTAAAACCTATACAAGAACTTGCGACAATGAAAACAACAACAGATATTGCTACAATACAACCTACAGCGGATATTGTGACAATGAAAACCACAGCGAATATTGCGCCAATAAAACTTACACATGATATTGCGACAATGGAACCTACACAGGATATTGCGACAATAAAACCTACACAGGATATTGCTACAATGAAAACTACACCGGATATTGCGACAATTGAATCGGCACCAAGTAGTAATTGTATAATCAAACCAACTAAATCAAAATATAATAGAACTTTGCAGATAACTTTTATGTTGATTTTAGCAACCGCTGCTTCGTACATCTTTTATTTGATAAGCGTGGTATGTTTGATCATTTTGTCCATTGATGATATTGCATTTGAAGTTGCCGAAAAATTGGGAGTAAGTTTCGGTATTTTGCTAAACATTTTCGTTTTAGGCAATGCCATCAATCCGATTATTTACGGGTTTTTCGATCCCAAATTTCGACAAAAAACATTTAGAATGTATGTTAATTTATTTAACTGTTTTAAGCAATGCAAGATTTAACTATTGTACAAACAATCGATGATTAAAGAGGTAAATTTGTTTAAACTAAGGAAAATGTAGAGAGTGCAGTGATTATACAATTAGAGGGCCCCAACCATTCACTTATCTTATTCCACCACTGTTGTAGCTCAGCTGGTAGAGTATTCGTAAAATAAACACGTTCCGGTGTCACGGAAGGCGTGTCATAATACAGAATATAACTGTAAAATGCCACCAAAAAACACAGGCAAATTTCTGCACAATCGCCTATAGTTGCGACGTCTCGATATAAGTGAAATATTCTTGACTGCGACGCGAAACACCATTACTTAACCCTACTCATAATTTTTACAACCTTTGGTCTATGAAATCTCTTTAAGAACACATTTACGTTTTGGGAAATACCAGCAACCAGTTATTTACGGTTTTTTCATACTAAAAGAAATGTACAAGGTGTAGTAATGTAATAATTAGAGAGCAGTCTACAACTTGTAGTCGATTTTATTTCGATTTCACCACGTTTGCATTTTAGACAATGCTGAAACTCCAAACATGATTCACGTAGCGAATTTATATAATGTGCGAATACAGTGTGTAAAATATCAATTTTATCATTTTCTAAAAGAAGAAACTATGATTTCATATCTAAAGATATGTGTCGTGTTTGTTTCTGTGGAAATGTGTTATTTGTTTGTTATTAAGAGCATGGTTTTAAGTTCAATTTTTTCCTTTATTTCATAGTTACTGAGTAATGAGTATAAGTATTAATATCGGAAAAGTTATTTGATTTATATTTGATATGCCTGTGTATCGGGATCATCATGGTAACGTTGTCCGTTAGTCCGCCCGTCTGTCCGTCCATATGTTAACATGTTTCTTGTCTGATCCATATCTCTTGACCCGACGAGGATAGCAAAATGAAACTTATAACAAACATGTATTATGGAAAGGAGGTGTGTCGCGTATAAAATTTAGGTCCGACTGTAAAAGGTTATGGGTTGAGTTCAAAGGTCAAATAAGGACATAATGTAGAAACTACGAGAATTTTTTTATTTTTATTTAATTCCTTTTATTAACAACAAGTAACTCTGTTTAACATATACAACATGTTTTTGTGTTGTATTTCAATTTTTAACAGAATTGAAGTTGTGATTCTTTGAATCTAGATTCTTGTATCTTGTGTTAAATGTTCTTTTAGGTGCAACTTGCCCAATAGTTTTAGACTTTTCAAAAGTTACGCCCCTTTGATTGAACAGTAAAGACATGATGTAAAAATGCATAAAAACTTTTTTTTTTATTTTATTTAATCCCTTTTAAATTCGGTATGGTTTCACAAGAACCAACAATATTTATTTATAAAACTGGAAGCGTAAGATGGTTACTACACTTTGTTTTTGTGATTCTTTTATATTTCGTCAATATTGTAAAGATAAAGTCCACACGTAAACAAGGTGATTTACAGTATCCTGGCTGGAACAGGTAAAATACATCTGAAACTTCAAACAATGTTTTCAGACCTCTTGTACAAATCACATGAGCACTAATGTCATGATCCAGTTGTATTTTACGGATCGCCGACCACGCCCACAATGTTCCGACAAAGACTCGGCATGCTTGAATTACACACAAAAGAATAGAAACACGGTCTAAATTGTGCCATTCGATAACGTCACAACACTAGTACAGAATAAGTTGCCGTGACGCTGCTTTGGTTCCGTGATGTCGGCCAGTGTCGGAACATTGTGGCGTGGTTGGCGAAACGTCAATTGTCACCATCCATTGTTAAAGTTTTTTTGGGTTACTATTTATTGTCATTTTTCTATAAGTTTACTGACTACATGTGCAGGCAGACGTTTTTGGTGGTCTTCTGACAGTTCTTGTTATAGTGTTATAATTGTATGTTTGATAATAATTACTCATTATATGCAATCTTGACTATCACCAATAATTCACATTGTTTTCATTTATGTTTTACCTTGTTGTATTATTCCTGCTTACTTAATAGACATTAACGGGCGTGTATTGACCGGCGATGCGGTGGTCTTGTTTACTATTGTGCTGATACATGTATGTCAAACGTTTTCAAGAATGTTTCTCCTACTGGATTTTAATTGTACTTAACCGAGCTTACTGGAGATTTAAAACAAATCTATATTTGGTACACTGTTTTCTTAAGATTTTGTTCTTTTATTATTTAAGTGTTATGAAAACTATTTACTAGTAAGATATTGATCGTCCATCAAAATAAAAAACAAACATACTAATCCTTGTCTCAATCACTATCCAGAAGTGAAAACGTTGGAACTGACAAGTTAGGTTAGACACGTGAACTTCCATCAGGGAAGTGAGGCCGGGTGCCTTAGATAGCTACACCCTCCACGTGTGTAATCAAAATTATGTAAAAAACTATTCATTTATTAGAATTTGCTGAATTCAATTATATTGGAGAAAATATAATGTATCCCTCTGTAGAAAATAAAAATATACAATTGTCTAAATTTGCTGCTGATTAAAATCTACAAATTCCCAAAAACTAAGGTATACTCCCCTATGCAATGTATTTTTTTTACGTAATTTTGGTTCAATATATTTATTTCTTTTGGATATTTTTTCAACCCCTCGTAAATTTTTGTTTGTCAAGCACTATTGGTGAGAAATTCTATTCCAAAACGGCAGTCTAATGCTATAAAAATTAAAAATGGTTTAATATGTAATTTGCAATGTTCGTCCTAAGATTTAGGTATTTTTTAAGGTAATCGGCTTTCTTGTAGCATTGCATCAATACAATAATATCATTACAAACTCTGTAGTAAATATTCTTTTGTTGGTTTTAATGCAAATGAAACACGTTCAACCAAACATACACAAAAATATTTGTTCATAGCAATATAAAAAATATCTTTAACAATAAATAAAATGTAAAATGTACATGTAAAATTGTATTATTGAGCCAATTTTTGTACAATAAAACCTGGATTCATTGCCACCTTCTTCAGGCGTTATTACATGGATTTGGCGGAGTTTCAAAGAAGCCTCATTAATAAATCATATAGAACCAAAAATAAATGAAATTGAACAGTAAAACCTTGATTAAAAAACCACCGTCTGTTCGGTCATTATATGGAAATTAGGCGATGAATCAACAGAGACTTATAAAGAAATACACAATGAAGGGCATAAAAACGAATATTTGCCTTATTTATGTCAAATAATTGAGAATAAAAGTATTTAAAAAAGTATTAAAATACGTTCAATTAGCACGAAAAAATATAAAAGAAACAGAGGCTAATAAACTAAAACTATAAACGAGAATTTGTTGAGCTTAATTCAAATATGAAATTTTAATAGATAATAAACATACAAGTAAGACGCAAACACAAAGCACGGAAGTAATAAGTTAAATATAAACATAAAACGAAAACAAACGCCAACAATGATGTTATAAAGTAAAGACATGAATATAGATATTATATTAATATCAATCATAAACAAACATACTTATCCATGTCCGAATGACAATACAGAAGCAAAGTAAAAACGGGCACGTGAACTTCCACTAGGGAAGTAAGGTCGGGTGCTCTGGAAGGATAAGCAGGTTAGCTAGTTACCCCATGTAATCAAAATTGGGTAAAATGGACATGGAACTATGGGACGTCAATCTCATATCCTGGAAAAAAAATGTTTTTAATTTTAAGCCTTTAGTTGATAGTTTTCCTGAGTGTGTATGTACATGTTTGAGATCTTGATTTAAATGAATTTACCCGAATAATTCCAGTCGAGAAGTCAAATAAAATATCTACAAATACCTACGCAAAGAAATGTGAATGAAAAAACCAAACACACCAGCCTATGTACAAATCCAAACCCAAAAAGTAAAGTTAAACTAGCAAATTAAATCAATCACGTGAACTTTCACCAGAGAACCATAAACGGCCTCAAGAATGAGACAAATGCGAATATCGTTAGTAACCAGTGAGTTCTAATTCTGTTTCTGAACAATCTTGCACAGGTTAGTAAACAGTGAGTTCTGATTCTGTTTTTCTGGGCAATCTTGCACAGGTTAGTAACAAGTGAGTTCTGATTCTGTTTTTGAACAATCTTGCACAGGTTAGTAACAAGTGAGTTCTGATTCTGTTTCTGGACAATCTTGCACTGGTTAGTAAACAGTGAGTTCTGATTCTGTGTCTGGACAATCTTGCACAGGTTAGTAAACAGTGAGTTCTGATTCTGTGTCTGGACAATCTTGCACAGGTTAGTAAACAGCGAGTTCTGATTCTGTGTCTGGACAATCTTGCACAGGTTAGTAACAAGTGAGTTTTGATTCTGTTTTTGAACAATCTTGCACAGGTTAGTAAACAGTGAGTTCTGATTCTGTGTCTGGACAATCTTGCACAGGTTAGTAACAAGTGAGTTTTGATTCTGTTTCTGGACAATCTTGCACAGGTTAGTAAACAGTGAGTTCTGATTCTGTTTCTGAACAATCTTGCACGGGTTAGTAAACAGTGAGTTCATATTCCGTTTTGAACAATCTTGCACAGGTTAGTAAACAGTGAGTTCTGATTCTGTTTCTGGACAATCTTGCACAGGTTAGTAACAAGTGAGTTCTGATTCTGTTTTTAGCAATCTTGCACAGGTTAGTAAACAGTGAGTTCTGATTCTGTTTTTGAACAATCTTGCACAGGTTAGTAAACAGTGAGTTCTGATTCTGTTTCTGAACAATCTTGCACGGGTTAGTAAACAGTGAGTTCATATTCCGTTTTTGAACAATCTTGCACAGGTTAGTAAACAGTGAGTTCTGATTCTGTTTCTGGACAATCTTGCACAGGTTAGTAACAAGTGAGTTCTGATTCTGTTTTTGAACAAACTTGCACAGGTTAGTTAACAGTGAGTTCTGATTCTGTTTTTGAACAATCTTGCACAGGTTAGTAAACAGTGAGTTCTGATTCTGTTTCTGAACAATCTTGCACAGGTTAGTAAACAGTGAGTTCATATTCCGTTTTTGAACAATCTTGCACAGGTTAGTAAACAGTGAGTTCTGATTCTGTTTCTGGACAATCTTGCACAGGTTAGTAACAAGTGAGTTCTGATTCTGTTTTTAGCAATCTTGCACAGGTTAGTAAACAGCGAGTTCTGATTCTGTTTCTGGACAATCTTGCACAGGTTAGTAAACAGTGAGTTCTGATTCTGTTTCTGGACAATCTTGCACAGGTTAGTAAACAGTGAGTTCTGATTCTGTTTCTGGACAATCTTGCACAGGTTAGTAACAAGTGAGTTTTGATTCTGTTTCTGGACAATCTTGCACAGGTTAGTAACAAGTAAGTTCTGATTCTGTTTCTGGACAATCTTGCACAGGTAAGTAAACATTGAGTTCTTATTCTGTTTCTGGACAATCTTGCACAGGTAAGTAAACATTGAGTTCTTATTCTGTTTCTGGACAATCTTGCACAGGTTAGTAAACAGTGAGTTCTGCTGATTCTGTTTCTGGACAATCTTGCACAGGTATTTCCACGTCATTCATCACTTTCCTTTACATTCCGTTAACAACTTTTTCTATGTGGCCTCCTTTCTCTTACAGAGTCCACTGCATCTGCCCTCTCTACTTAACGGTAAGATCTATGACAATAGTTTTCTTTGTAACTGGTGACCATAGTACAATATAAGGTTTGAGATGAGTTGGTACAACCTCACGGAAATCTCAATTTTCAAATCTGTCTGGCTTAAAACTCCTATTCTATCCCGGTTGGAATTACTATGTGTCTCTTTTTACTATCGCATCCGCTAGCTCCCGTAATACCTGATTGTAGTATAATGCATACCTTTCGTGTGAAAGAGCCACTTAATATACACACACAATTGTTTTATGAACAAGTCTACTGGATGATTTCATTAGAGATATACGCTCACGGTTATCCTATAAACAACATCACTACATAACTATCAATAACAAACATACCTGTCTATGCTAAGTTATATAAAAACACACTTTCTGTCCTTTAATCCCCAATCAAGACCGTTAGATTTAAAACAAATACAAAATTTGACAACTGTTCTCTTTTCCTCTCTTGCTGATCGGCAACATTTCACTTGTCTGATAGGCATTATATAAATAACAGTCATATTTTACAATTAAGAAATGACATTGTGATCAAGGTATTTCAAGGGGCAATGCAAGATAGTGTTGCGCGTGCCAATTGTCCTTCATTTTGAATTTGGCACGCGCCACACTATCTTGCATTACCCTTGAAATACCATGAACAGAAATGTCATTTCTTATATTTACAATTCTTTCTTTTAATAAATATTTTGAACTGTTTTAACCCTTTTCGCTATTTCTTCCATAACTGCTCATGTGAGATAGCATTTAAGCCATGCGAGATCAGCGTATTTCATATGACCACGTGACCCCCTGTGTAGGACATGACGTAATATTGCGGTGGAAATTGATACACATCAAGGGCCATGACCTCAATTGTCTTTCATGGGGATTGCAATACAATTGTTTCTTTATGTTTCATCGCAGACAGGTACAGTCATATTGTAAATATAAAATAATAACGCTAGTCTACTGCTATCTTTTTACAACTGTTGTTATCATGCAATGTCAGATATGGCCAAAGTCCCATCCAAAACTGAAACAAAAATAAAAATGATAGTTATAGGTAAACAACTTTGACCTGTCCGCTTGACCTTTCATATAAATATTTATCATGGACCAAGTACATCTATCTATAGGAAACACAGGCGTTTATTCTGTATAGATCCTAAGATATACTCATGTCATAGAGTACACCTATGTATTATGTATGTATTAACTTGGATCTTAACATTACCCATTTATTGGGTGGACCTTTCTATATGAATATTCCTAATGAAAGGTCAAACGGACAGGTCAATATTGTTTACCTATAATTAAAGAACTTTCAAAATATACAAGTGTTATTTTACTGCACTAGACAGCAAAGGGGTTATAAACAATGTTCACTAATCAACACAAACATGCTAGTCCGTGTCAAAATAAAACTAGAAAATTAAAAATTTAAACACGTGGATCTCCACCAGGAAAGTGATGAGAGGTGTTACAGACGGGTATGCTCCTCTTCTCTAGCTAGCTACATCCCCCACGTATCAAAATTTGAAATTAAAGGAACATTGAAATATGAGATAACCAATATATCCAGGAAAATTTTGAAAACAGAAAAAACCAAACCAAACTTTAGGAAGACAACGAGCTTTCAGCAAGAGTAACGCTAATTCTAATTGAAATGTGCAACATGCACCGAAAATGTTGAAGGCGTGAAAATTTACATTATACATTTATTGCCTTTGAGTGAGGGAGATATGAACATTTGTGCACCCTCATAAATTCACATTTTCCGAGGGTGAAAGATAACCATGATAATAAGACCGACAGAAAGAAAAATATAAAAATCATAAGACAGCCGTTTCATTGATTTTTTCATATCGGAACTCATCGGAAACAAACGCTAGGACGTCGTTATCGATTTTTCATCGATGACGTCATATCATTGTGACGTTATCAGTGGCGGATTTAGGGGAGGGGTTGCGGGGGTTGCAACCCCCCCCCCTTTGAAAAATTTAAAGAGAGAGAAAGAGTGAGATATTGACTGATTAAAATTATTTTCTTAGCCCCCATCGGCCCTAGACCCATCGTCTCGAAGCTCGCGCCTTCGGCGCTCGCATCTAGCATTGATATAATTCTCATCCCCCTTTAAAAAAAATCCTGTATAGTTCTCAACCCCCCCCCCCTTTTTTTTAAAAATTCTGGATAGTTCTCAACCCCCCCCCCCCTTTCAAAAATCCTGGATCCGCCCCTGGTTATGGTGTGTGCCGAATAAGGGACTTATTACAGGAAAACTCGAGGAAGTGATGGGAATATGTTAGTTCTATCCTTGTCATGTCCTTGTTCAATCAATATTTCGTATTTATGAATAGGGTTTTAATAAAAAAAACAAATATACTAATCCATGTCCGAATCACAATCCAGAAGCAAAGTAAAAATTTTATAACTGACAGGTCAGGCTAGAGACGTAAAATTCCACCAGGGAAGCGAGACCGATTGCTCCTGAGGGGCAAGCACCTCCTGTTTAGCTGGCTACATCCGCCATGTGTATAATCAAAATTGAGTGAAAGGAACATGGAACTATGGGACGTCAAATATATCCAGGGCAATCCTGAACACAGAGACATAAAACTTATCAACAATACTGTGATGACGGTCATAAAACTTTTTGAGGGCCGTGATAAGCCTAGGAGGCTTATATCCCTCAGTAAACAATTTATTTAATTGGGAAACAAATACACCATAATCAGTAAAAGCAGGTATATTGCTGCATAGAAAAGGAAAGTTGACAATAGAAAAATTGAAATCATCAGGTTTGTCATAAAGTTTCAAATGTAGCCTTTCGTGGGCGTCATAATTCATTTGTAAGTCTAAATATAAAGCAATATTTTTGGAATCAGTCGTATCTTTTATTCTAAGCTTACTAGAATAGATGACATTGGCCGTCAGCACAGTATTGTTGAATGTTGATAAGTTTGATGTCTCTGTGCCAGGATTGCCTTGGATATATTTGACGTTTCATAGTTCCATGTTTCTTTCACACAATTTTGATTACACATGTGGCGAGTGTAGCTAGCTAAACACTATGCTGAAAAACAAGCAGGTACTCGGTTTTTCGCGGATCGTTTTCGAACCCGTAAATGACGTGCAACAACTATTCACGATTTGCTTGATTGTCCAATTAATCAAAACAGCACTAATTGAAAAGAGGCCGCAATGGCCTAATGGATAAGACGTCACTCTACAAATCCAGGGCCTCTCGCCGCTGTGACGTACTGACTCGGTTAGCTAGCACCTTAAAGTCGCCCCGAGTGCGCACTAGTACAGAGCAGACCATAAAACACATTCGCATGTCATATAGATATACGAACTGCGTCACAGATTAATCCATAGAGATTAATAAAGCGCTCTTCGCGAATAGCTGAAAAAATAAAAATTGATGAAGCGACTTTAAAAAAAAAAAAAAAAAAAAAAAAAACATTGTCTGTTATAAACCTTGTTCTTACCATAATTTTCGGGTCTTTGTTAAGGTATGTATATCGTGTGTGTGAACTGAAACAACAAATACATTAGAATAATAAATAAAAAAGTACTATCTATTTGGTCGGACTACTGTAGATCAATTTTATATCGCGAGAGATTTATTTTTGCGTTAATTCGGGACTCATCCCATTCGCGAATTCAAATATCACACGATTATTTCCAGCACATAGATAATTTATGTTGACAATATGGCATACATGTGTTGTATTCAATAAGATTCCAAACGCGAATTCAAATATTCGCGAAAAAATCAAGAAGGTCTTGACGCGAAATTTTTCGACTCGCAAACAACAAGTGTTCTACAGTATTACAGTATTAAACTCCGTTGGAATACTGATGGTATCGTATGTGGGATGTCTTGGGTGCAAACCCCGTCGTATTCTGACCAAGTCCTCAGCATTTAGAAAATAACAGTTACGAGTCTTTCTAATAAGACCTAAAACTCAATCACCACTGTCACAGCACGCGTGGTACATCAAAAGAACCACCCGTGCTAATTGCGGTGAGCGCACTGCAAAGGTTTAAATGTATATAACTTCAACTTCAGCTCAGCTGGATTCGTTTCCATATAAGTGAAATATTCTAGACTTGGACGTGAAATCTTATTCAATCAATCAATCAATCAATCAATCAATTTATTTGGCATAGGAAAATATCCAATAATACCTCTTATACTTCTATGACCATTGCGAGTTGCATTTCTGCCATAATTAAAAATATTTAATTCTTGTGGCGTTAATACTTTTTTTGGGCCCGGGCAATTCCAGATAATCTCAAAAGCATAATGATACAACAATGTACGACCAATTAAATATGTTTATGAAACTTTATAATCTTAGTTAAAATGTTTTTGAATGTTTTGTTACAGAAAAAATGTCAAAATGAATACAAATAAGAAATAATGTATTGCGTTAAATGAACACTGGCTAGTTCAAAAGAGGGCATTTATCAAGACCACCAGAAAGCATATATCAAAATAACATTCCTCTTGAGTTTTTATTTGAATATTTAGTATGGACGAGTGCATTTATTTATAGGGAAAACAGGCGATTATTTTATTTACAAATGTAAACCATGCATTCGTTTTGCATTAACTGAAACCTAACACTACCCATGTATTGGGTGGATTAAAGTGAATCCGTGGGCAAATATCTTTCTATACCCCTAGTTTGCGGGGGTATATAGGTCTGTCTGTCCGTCCGTGTAAAATTGTGTCCGGGACATATTTCATAGCTGCTTTGGGCGACTGTCATAAAACTTCACAGGCCCAAAGTTGTGTCATGACCTTGAACCAAGCTCATATTTTTAAAGGTCAATTTCGCAGGAAAACATAAAATGTTTGGGCGGGGCTGGGTAGTATTTTGGCTCTCGAGGTACAGTTCGAATGAAAGTTTTACCTGAAAACAACAAAGAGGTATGTCCCTGTACCGCCTAGAATATGCCACCACGCATGTAACTCTGTAACTGGAGCTAATATCAATGGCACATTTGACCGTAGTAACCTGTAAATAACGAATCATATGTAGTTATACAGTACAGACCTGTCGAAAGTTTAACACGAAGCTATCGAGTTGAGTTGAGTAATGGTGTTTAAAGTCACAATCAATAATATTTCACTTATATCGAGACGTCGCCAGTTATAGGCGAAGGTGCAGAAATGTTGCCTGTGCGTTGCGTTGATAGCATTATACAGCAGGGTTCTTTAGCGTGCCAAGCCCAACTGAGCTACCGCAGTGGTACGAAGCTATCGAATAAGTATCGAAAACACAGCTCAATCCGGAACTTCTTTAGGTCGACTGCTATTCGGCAGTTGTCATCTATCTCTCTACAGTTTTTCATCCACTGGCTATTTATACATCTGCCAGTTGACAGCCTAAACTTGACTTCTTTACGTTATCTCGGTGTTAAACTTTCGACTGGTCTGTACTGTAGGGCAATTCCTATATCAGGTAGCTCCGTAGGTGTGAGGCTGTGGGTTCAAACCCCGGCCGGGTCTGACCCAAGTCTTGAAAGTGGGAAGTGACTGTTCTTTCGCCAAGCTCTCGGCATTACGAAATGAAGGTCACGGGTCTTTTGGATGGGAACATAAATTAAACGAGGTCCCGTGTCACGGTGGGCTTGGCACGATAAAAAACCCTGCTGTATAATGCCATCAGCGCAACGCACAGGTAAAAATTTCTGCACTTTCGCCTATAGCTGGCGACGTCTCGATATAAGTGAAATATTCTTGACTGTGACGTTAAACACCATTACTCAACTCAACTCCTATATCAGGTTAAGTCGCTTTATTGAATTTTGAATTGTGTCGTTCTCGTCTCCGGAAACAGGTACATGTTTTATTTTGGCCGTGATACTGATTGAGTTGGCCCTTACTACAGTACAGACCTGTCGAAAGTTTAACACTCAGCTATCGAAAATGAGTCTAAGATCAGTCTCCGAGGTATGGATAGCTAATGATAGAAAAGCTACAGGGAGAAAGATAGCAGCTACTGAAAGGCTGTCGAGATTTAGCCAACAAAAGGTTGAGTCTAGCTGCTGATTCGGTTGGTTGGTTGGTTGAATTTTGCTTAACGTCGCGTCAGCATTTTTAAGCTACTCGCGACGAGAACTATTTTGTTCATCTCTATGGATTAATACATGAACAATTTTGCATATGCATGTGAAGTATGAGTGTATGATCTGCCTTGTACTAGCGCACACTCAGGGCTACTTTAAGTTGCTTATTAACATAGTATGCCACAGACAAGCGTACCGTTCCCCCAGTCATATTATACTCATACCAGGTTAACCAGTATAGGTCAACGTCAAGGAAAATTCACTTTCCCACATGTGGTCCGAGCGGGTCTCGAACTCACAGCGGTGAGATACAGTGGATTTTCGGAACTAATTCGTTAACTCGATGTTTAAACTTTCGACAGGACTGTACTGTAGGTACAAATTTCTTTCTTTTTATTTAAAATTTTAAGAACACAATTTATAATTTTGTAATAATTGAAAATATTTTTGCTGATAAATGGGAAGTAAATACATAAATACTTTAAAGTACATTTTATAAAAATAAAAATGACTAAATGTTTTATTCCTAACTAACATGCCTAAAATTATTAAAATTCTTGGATGTTTATCAATTGCAACAGAACACAATATTTGATGGTAAGCTGTATTTACTTTTTCATTGATGAAATTAATTATATTCGAAAATTAAAAAAGAACGAACATAATTATGAATTGTTTGCTACCCCTGATTTGATTGACACTGTTCATCTGAAATGTTCAATGCACTTAGTACGAGAGAGAGAGAGAGAGAGAGAGAGAGAGAGAGAGAGAGAGAGAGAGTTTGTTTAAATGCCAGATTGAATGGAGGTGTCCGTCTAAACCTTTGTACATGAGAGAGAGAGAGAGAGTGTGTGTGTGTGTGTGTGTGTGTGTGTGTTCTTACTGTAAACTTCCACAAAAATTGTTATCAATGTTCCACAATATAAAACCGCCTGTATAAAAACCTAATGATACATTAAACAGCCATTTTATACACTTCTGTGTCCTAAAATAAATAAAAATTATCAAAACTTAATTTTAAAAATTATTATAAAATAACAAGGAGACACAGTGGTCTATAGCTAATAGTGCATATTATCGCCCAATAAAACATTAAACAGTCACGTAATGCACTTCTGTGTCCTGAAATAAATACAAATTATCAAAAATTAATTTTAAAAAAAAATATAATAAATTAACAAGGAGACACAATGGTCTATAGCTAATAGTGCATATTATCGCCCAATAAAACATTAAACAGTCACTTAATGCACTTCTGTGTCCTGAAATAAATACAAGTTATCAAAATTAATTAAAAAAAAAATATAATAAATTAACAAGGAGACACAGTGGTCTATAGCTAATAGTGCAAATTATCGCCCAATGAAACATTAAACAGCCACTTTATACACTTCTGTGTCCTGAAACAAATATAAATTATCAAAAATTAATTTTAAAAAAAATTTATTATAAATTAACAAGGAGACACAGTGGTCTATAGCTAATAGTGCATATTATCGCCCAATAAAACATTAAACAGTCACTTAATGCACTTCTGTGTCCTGAAACAAATACAAATTATCAAAAATTTATTTAAAAAATATATTCATTATAAATTCACAAAAAGAAACAGTGGGATAAAGCTAATGGTGCTTATTATCGCCCAATGAAACATTAAACAGTCACTTAATTTACTTCCATGTCCTAAAATATACCAAAATTAACAAAACAAATTAAGTAATTTTTAAAAGTTGTGTTCCGAAAAAAATAAACATACCTTACATTTATAACTGATATAATACAAAAACAAGCATACCACTTCATAGCTAAATCACAATCACAAAAGCAAAGTAACAACTTTGAAAAGTGCTAAATAAATAAATACAACAAAAACCTCTCCAGAAAAGTGAGACCAAGTGATCCGGAGGAGTAAGCATCTCTTGTCACCTGGATACATTTGACTTTCCATAGTCAGCATCTCTTGGCACCTGGATACATTTAAATATCCATAGTCAGCATCTCTTGTCAACTGGATACATTTGACTTTCCATAGTCAGCATCTCTTGTCAACTGGATACATTTGATTTTTCATAGTCAAATGCTCAATTTTGATTTCACGCGTTGCGAATGTTGCTTACTAAATAGGAGAGAGAGAGAGAGAAAAGAGAGAGAGAGAGAGAGAGAGAGAGAGAGAGAGAGAGAGAGAGAGAGAGAGAGAGAGATAAATGGTGTTTGACGTTCCAGTCAAGAACATTTCACTTTTATCGAGACGTCGCCACCTATAAGCGAAGGTGCAGAAACTTTGCCTGTGCGTTGCGTTGATAGCATTTTACAGCAGGATTCTTTAGCGTGCCAAGCTCAACATGACACGGGACCTGGTCTATTTTAAGTTAAGATGAGAGTGCTTGGCGAAAGAACAGTCACTACCCACGTTAAAGTCTTGGGTCGGACCCGGCCGGGGATCAAACCCACGACCTCCCACTTACGGAGCGAGCACTCTGACAACTGAGTTACCGCAGTGGTCAATTACTTTAGGTTATCTCACAAATAACATCGAACGTACAATAACATAATTTTCGAGTGATGTCATTCAGATGACGTAATAAATTACATATTATACCAGTTTTAATTTAACAACACTAGACGACTATTTCGAAATACAATTCCTCATCAGTAGTAAAACCAAAATGTTTTCCAAGATATTGAAAAATTAATTACCCAAAGGACCAAAATTTTATTTTACCGAATTTAGCTAAAGTACTTCGCATTAGCTAGGGAGTATAACCTAGTTTTTGAAAAAAAATTAACCATGGGGGTTAGAGTAAAATATGGTAGTTAGTTATGTATAGTATAATACTCACAAATACACTTTTATTGATAGTAAAATGGTAAATGCCATCATAGCGCCATAGGCAGTCTGTAAAATAATAAAAACGTAACAGTGAATTTCTCAGTTTTTTCCGGGTTTTTCCACTGTTCGACAGTCATGATATTAACGAAAAAACAACTTGATCAGGGAAGACTTTTTTAATCTTGCCCATTATGCTAGATTTGAGGTGTGATATTAACAACTGTCCATGGTTCCACAATCATTCTTTAACCTAGGTTTTCCTTAACTTACATTTACCAAATTTTGGCAAGCTATTCTTGGAACTACGAATAAATATTTTTTGTCAAAATTTAAAAGCAGATGTCATAAGCTTGATATAATCTTTAAAATGACACCTGAAATTTCCTAATATCGTAACAATAAACACAATTATAAAGGTTTTTAATTTTCCAGATATAAGTTAAGGAAAATCTCAAGTTAAGAAATGATTGTGAAACTGGTCCAAATTTCAAAATCATTCCTTAGCTAAGATTTTCTTAACTTCAAAATTATAATTTCATTACTATTTAATATATTCGGGAATTTAAGGTACCGTATTTAAAAAAACTTTGAGCTAAAAAATTTGCATTTTTTTCAAAAATATTTTAAAATAGTTCAAAAAAAGATTAATAAAATTTGTTAAATTTAAGTTAAGGAAAAACTAAACTAAGGAATAGTTGTAAAACCGGGACCAGGGGACTGATACGAAAAGTAAGTAAGATTTGAAGATATGTCGGGTAACTCAATCGATTATGTCGTTGGTCCATGTATGCTGGGTCTAAAGCGCCTATCACTCCCGGTTCGAACCCTACTTGGTAAGGTTGAAGTGTTAGAATGCCTGGCATTTTGTTTATTCGAAATCTGTAGTTCTGGTCCTCTTTTTTCCTCAACAGGAATTGAACTGATGTATCGATATACTGTACAGAGCTGTTAAAAATTTAAAACTGACCTAACAAAAGGAGTCGCTGAGTGGCCGGAGACCTGTTGAAATGCCAATTTAGGACAAAGATAACGAAAATTATTCCACTTTATTCAGCAATTGATTATTATTGGTCGGTTGGTTGGTTGAATTTTACTTAACGCCACATCAGCAATTTTTCAGCTATTCGCGACGAGAACTTTTTTAATCCTATATGAACAAGTTCCTGTATGCATGTCAAGTACGAGTGTGTTGTATGGTTTTCCTTGTACTAGCGCGCACTCAGGGCGACTTTAACGTGCTAGCTCACCGGGTCAATACGCCGCAGACAAGCGTACCACTCCCCCAGCCAGTCTATTATACTGATACCAGGTTAACCAGTACAGACCAACGGCAAGGAAAATTCACTTTCCAACATGTCGAGATTTTGTAGGGACGTAATATCCTTGGAACTATTAGTTTAAATGCTCTTTATACAATTCACTTCGAAAAAGTTTAGTTGTGTCTCTTCAGATAATATTTCAGATGATTCCCTTTCATAGCCAAATAGAGTTAATTAAAAGAGTTTTAACCCCAACCAGTTTAAAAGAATGTACAGCTTTACAAAAATTCTTAAAATTAGCATTAACTACGAGAGAGAGAAAGACACAAAACTGAAATACATGTACAGTCCAACTTGCCTTAAAGGTCACCTCTATATAAGGGCCACCTGCTTATAAAGGCCAGTAAAATTGTATCCCAATTTTCTTTATTCATATAATTTGAACCTGTATATAAAGGCCACCTGCCCGTAAAGGCCACTTTTACTGGTTCTCTTGGGTGGCCTTTATAGACAGTTTTGACTGTACTAGTATTATATTTACTTGTAATATATTGGCATTGTGATTGCATGTGCTCGGTTAATCAGATGGCAATATGATGTATATTTTTACAGAATATTCAGATAAGTTATTTCTTACTTTGACTCTAAATTAGTTTGATATCAACTGATTGATTGATTACAGGTACTTATTATATCGTGGAAGCGCGTGGCCTAGTGGTTAAGGCGTCGGACTCATGATTCGAAGGTCGTGGGTTCGATCCCTGGACCGGGCGATGTGTTGTGTTCTTGAGCAAGACACTTAATTTCACGTTGTTCCAGTTCACTCAGCTGAAAAATAAATGAATACCAGCAAAATGCTGGGGGTTAACCCTGCGATGGACCGGCGTCCCATTCAGGGGAGAGTCTTGTACTCTCAGTCGCTTAACGCCACCGAAACCGGGATATGCTCCGGCCTGATGGGCCTAATGGCTCGGGACAGACTTTAACTTATTATATCAGGATATGTACTCTACTATAATGTAAGATCTATAATAGAAAGTTACATGTTACTATAATATCCATATTTGTTATATGATTCAATGATATATAATATGTAATGGATGACACTGTGCAATTCAGTTTTCCGATAAAGTTATTATTATTATTATTATTATTATTATTATTATAAAAATACTTTTTTGTTCCTTGTAAAAGACTGGACACGCATGTTGTGCATGTATTGCTTATTAATTCATTGTTTTAATTTATAAGTGAATCGACATTTCATTTCATAGCGTTTTCAATGTCATCGAATTTTCTTAAATGCAAATTATTGGATGGCAGTGCTTCTAATCGCATACAGGTCCGAAATTCACTGTCCACTATTGAACTTTTAACTTTTACTTTTTCTGCTAGACCAACATCTTTTGTAACCGTCCAAGTGTAGTAGTGTGATTGGTCAAAGCTGTGAGTTATATCGTTAAAAATAATAAATACTACAACCTATTATTTCACTTCCGCACGCACACATACACACACACGTCCACACCACCCACCATCCAACTCAACCACAATAAACACATCAGATGCATTCTAATACTCACCAGAAAGTAAACTGGGTTTATTTTTGAGATGTATAACTGTAAAAGGCAACACAAAATATAATGAACAAAAATAGTGGTGGATAAAAATAACAGTGCGCAAAATTACTAATTCAACAAAAAGAAATAATATTTTCATTTTCTATAAGTCGCTTTATAGAATGTTTAAACCGAAAATCAGTACAACCAATAATCTTATATTACCATATATGGTAACTTAGTTGGTAGAACACTCGCTCTAGATGTGGGAGGTCGTGGGTTCAGTTTTCCAAATTTTTACTGTGTTTTTTAACATGAACTGGTATGGGCAAACTATAACCTGGTTTAAACCGAAAATCAGTGCAACCAATAAACTTATATTTCCACTATATGTGGTAGCTTAGTTGGTAGAACACTCGCTCTAGGGGTGGAAGGTCGTGGGTTCAGTTTTCAAAATTTTTACTTTGTGCTTTGGACATGGACTGGTATATATGTCTGTGGGTTAAAATTTTAACAAAAAACGTTTCCATCTGAAAAATCATCCCAATTGAGTTTTACGTCCTAAACAAGATTCTTTCATTTATATCCAGGCCCCCAGTTCATGGATAGTAGAGGAACCCGGAGTGCAAAGCTAGAAAATGCATAGTGTAGATCCCCGCAAGGATTTTAAACTTTTTTGCGTTTTATTTTCTGAATGAGATGGTATGTACCTTGGTGCTTATTTATTACGACAAAATGCATAATTCACAACGGTATATGACATGATAGAAAAAATATTGATTTTCATATCTAAAAGCTTGAAAAACATGTGCTCTGCCGGACATGAATTAAACAGTAGTTCAGCAAAAACATTGTTTTTAACATAGATTCTCAAAGTCCAAGCGTTTTTTTTTGCAAATGTTCGTCTTATTGAGTTTTCATTAAAGAACTTTACTATTATGTAAGAACTACGTTGAGAGAGAGAGAGAGAGAGAGAGAGAGAGAGAGAGAGAGAGAGAGAGACTTTCACTATGATAGGAATTGGTAACACTTCACTATCATATGTTACGAAATCGTAGCTATGTAGTTGTAATATATGGTAAAATGGCTCGATATACGAGTGTATGGTACGAAATGATCAAAGATTGTGGTACGAAATAGTCATGGTACGAAATGGACATGGCACGAAATGGTAGTTGATATGGTACGAAATGACTATAATTCGCCTTTTTACATCTCTAGTATAGACAGGAGATAAAAATCAGTTCAAAAAATTTCCAAGATCCGAGTGAGTGTCGAACCCACAAGACTCATATCTATCCCTACTGGGATTTGAAAGTGCGCACTCGGACATCAAGACCCTCACTCAAGAAATAAAAAAACATAAACAGATTAGTATACTTACGCATGCAGCGCCGGTTGAGTACAACCCTAAGAGAATAATAGACCCTTTATTATGACCGTACTCAGGACTGGTAACTTCTAAACTGTAATATAAAATTGAGTTGAGTAGTAGT